>FR989944.1:12976602-13496602 GCA_905404155.3 Plebejus argus
CCGCGGTCGTAAAGCCCGACCGAAACGAAACGGCCGCGCCGCAGTCGTGTACGGCGCGGCGTAGGGAACGGGACGAGAATTATAATTTGATGGGGTTTTTATAGGCTTACCTTAAATGCTGGTAGACTCATTAATATTAAGTAGAATATATCAGTTAAATATAATTTAAAAAGCTTATTCGATCAAACATTTAAGAATGATATCAGAAGGTGAGGGGCAAATATCACTAATCACCTCTTATAATATTATAATGCTTGTAGCTTGTACCTATGTTATTAACACTGGTTTTAGATCTTTATTTCAAGTTTATAAATCTCAAAAAGCTAATAGCTTTTTGAGATTTACAAACCTGACTTGATTTATTGCCTGTATTACAAAAAAAATTCGCTGCGTAATGATCCACCCTAAGCCAAATTCATTAATTTTACTTTTAATATCGAAAATTTATAATTTATGGTCGATACGGCCTAATTTAATTCTGGCTCAGCTGCGGCCAACAACATAAATACCTGTTAATAAAGAGAGATATAACTCGCTTTAACGATGCCCACAGATTGTAACGAGGAAGTTTTCCGGCAATAGACATGTTGAGTGAAAAATTATTTTACCCGATTGCGGCCGCGAAGACAAAAGAAAGAGTCATAGTTATTGCAAAGTATAATATTATGTATGTATAATATGCTCTCTTAGCGGCTAAACTATTAATAAATAAGACGTCGATTATAAGAAATTTTTGTTTCATTTTATTTTTGCAAAACTCCTAAACTTTTTTAAATATAAATGATTATGATTTATGACATTTGGCGTCACCTGTCGCAAGATAACTGTTCTCTTTGCCGGGTATTCCTCTTATGCTAGGGCGGAAGCTTGCATATTTTTGGGCGGTTTATTTGACTTGTTAATAGTCCGCCCAAACCCGTGGTTTCGACGTGCCCGGACTACATGAAACATAATACATTACGTGACAAATTGACAATATTTTATTATTGTGTACTGTGTACTGTGTAGCTATTACAATAATTTTGTTCATGTTTTTACGAGTTTTTAAATGTTTTTACGAGTTTTTAAAGTGGGCAAAATTTTTGTGCGATGTGTTTTAGGCGCTTGACGATGACCTAATAAGTAATAACCTAGGTAATTCTACATCGTTCGTACCTAAGCTATAATAATTGCATTTGAAGTCAATCTACCTAGTTACATTACAGGTACAGTTTAGCTATATTGTATTGTAATATATTATTTTACACTACTTAATATGCTTGCAAGAATACTACGGTTGTTCCAAAATCGCGCGGGAACGGGGAAAAAATCTTTCCTAAATAAAAATTACCTTACCTATATCTTTTTTCAGAAGAAGAAAGTGCGAGCCCCCGTGTGAGTTTCTTACGCCGCCGGTTCTTCTCGCCGGGTTAGCTATTCCCGAATTAATCATGTAGAGTGTAGACGTTCAGAGAATATTTGAAAAAAAAAAATTCTGAATAAAAAAATTTACTTTGAGTTTGAAACAAATATTTGCTCAAAGTAACAGTAAGTTTATTAAGGAGGCAACTAAATAGTAACAAATTAGTAGTTATAAAAATATTTTACAACTTAACGTCTGCAAAAAATGTAAAAGATAATTTCCTATATACCCAGATGGTTCGTAATTACACGGGCTAGGTAATTAATGAATCACATAATGAACGAAATAACTGTCCTCCCTCCTACCCCCCCACACGCCTTCTGTCTCCACACGGAGACAGAAACAAATGAATATAAAGTACCGGAATTACATCTAATGATGTGTTTGATTGGAATTTTGGACCTTCACGATGAGACATTTATGTAATGGTGTGAGTAGAGTGATGTCCGGTCAGCCATGAAGGAAATTGCTTGCGAATGTAGGCAGTATAGAGAAAAGAAAAGACTTAGTGGCACACTGTTTTGGGTTATTTGTAATGTGATACAGTTCGAAGGAAATTCAATGTAGAGAAAATATATTTTAAGATCCTTCTATTATACGACTAAAACTTCGATGCTTCGCTAACATACGTGTTTGAAGTCTGGTTCATTGTTCGATCATTATTTTATACTGTTTTCTGTAACATAAAATACAAAAAATAGTAAAATTAACTAGTTATTTGTACCAACAAACCCTATATTTAACAGCCTAGCAAGTAGTAACCCACACAAACTAACAGACAAACCGCAAAAACCGCTTAAACCTCCGGATAAAAAGCAACATTTTGTACGTAGATTTTCCAGAGCATCCTTAAGAATAAGGCACAATTTTACAAGTAACATTTTGTCGTAATTTGCGTCACGTGAGTCGTCCGTAACGACCCCCTCGAGACGTACCGAGCTCAAGACGCTCTCCAATGCCTTGTTTTTACATCATCATTTTTATTTTAGGTTTACTTGGTATTCAAAGGAGGTTTTATATTTAAATCATATTATTTAGGTTTATCAATTATCAACAAATCTAATTCACCTTGGAATCATAAAGTCGAGAAATAATATCAAAATTAGTACAACTGAAGATCTCATAACAAAACTTATGTTTCAGTTAAATGTTGTATAGGCAACTATCTGTCCAAAAAATACTCTGTTGTATGGATAATAATAATAATAATAGCTCCCACACCGGTTTCGGTGACGGTGGCCGGTTTCATTGAAACCAGGCCAGCTACGCAGGAGTATTTTTATAGTGCCCAAGTGTGTGCGCAGTACACAAGAGCACTCTCTATTCCTTTACTCTCATAACCCAGTGGGACGGCAGACCGACACGACCGGCGAGAGATCAGGCGCAGGACCGACTTTTTACATGCCCATCCGACGCATGGATCATCTTACTTGTCAGATGATTGTCTGACAAGTATGGATAAGCAGACAGGCGGACAAAAGGCTATTCCTTGGGTTTAGTCAAAACTTGACTCAAGTGCTACAAGTTTCATAAGTGAAACTTATAATTAAAGACCATCTTGAGACTTATAGCTGATACCTACTGGATATCAAACTTGGCTGAAAGCGTATCAGCCAAGTTTGAAATTAATAGTTTTTACATTTCCTTAAGTCTTGTGTTATCTGTATTGTCAGGACTTTGTTAATTTTAGCTTTAACTTATTATTTACTAGTGGAAACTTGTTATTGGCATGTCATTATTTAATAAGTATTGTCACTGTTATAGTTATATTATGCTGTAAGTTTTCCTAATAAAATAAAATAAAATAAATAAATAAAATAAGTAGGAGTGTGAGAGCGGTTTATTAATACAGGCCTAAGTTAACCCATGGTGCCAGATTCTGGCTGTCCTATATGCCGATGATATTGCAGCGTAGCTGTACGTATTCTGCAAATGTCAACGACACCATATAAAAATTCAATCCGTGGCCCATTTCGCGACGTTCTCTCGTACATTATGTGAATATACAATAAACAACAGCCTATTTCCATTTTTATTGCCCGCAGTATGATGAATAGCTCCCATTTCCATGAAACTACTATAATATTTTCCCTAGATTTTCCCTCAAGAAAAGGTCGATTGTGTTCTGATGGGTTGGGCTTTAAGAGCGGCATACGTGGCTTGCGCTAAATATTTTTTATATAGAAGTTGCGATATATGAGTTTATCGAAACGGAATTCGGAAGAGAAGTTTTTATTTCGAACCGAAAACGTAATTGTAAGATGAAAACTAGAAACTGTTCAAACAACAATATTGACAATATTCATAAGTTTATCTATATTATATTATGTCAAAATAATATATGAGAACAGTTTGTCTTCTTCAGAATTTCTTAATTATTCAGATAACGCTATAAAAATATATACCAACTACAGAAGAGGTTGCTGAAGAAACCGCAATAGAACCGCAGAAGATATAAGCTCACTGAACCTTTTAGTATACCCGGAAAATGCATCAGAAATCAGAATGCATTTACCAAAATACCAGGCCTACGTAGCCTGATTTAAATAAATAAATATATTTTTTTAAATCTTATATTAAGTACCTATATTGTATAGCGTTAGCATGACAAGCAACTTTCGCTAACAAGCAAAAGTCGCTTTTTCTTGTGGTCCGTTTGCACTGCAAAAGCCTTTATGAAAGATCCATTGTATTTTTGATAGTTTAGCCATGTATAAAATAGATTTTCAATTATGAAGGTCTTGTAAAGGTTGCCGGTGACGACTGACGAATGACGGCAGCGCTTATTTGATCGTCAGGTGTTCCAAATTTAATTATTCGTTCGAAATTTAATTACTTTTGAATTTGTTAACTGTCGTGTAAAGTTGTATTTACCTATTTAGTTTTCGAACTATTGATTTGCTATGAAGGTAACTAAAGTTTACATTTTGACTACCTGGAATATTATGTAGTTTAAATAGTGATAAAATTAAATAACTAGCTCAAAAATGCTCAGTTTGAAGGAACACAACTAGCTTTAAAAATCTACTTTAGATATTATACATATAGGATTAAAATATTTTCAATTTCGTTAAATTTTCAAAATTTAATTTATTCATGAAAATAATTTTAGGCCAATTTTTTCAATACTTTTTTGCTATCAGAAATCCAATTGATGTTCGTCAGGAGATGACAAAACGAGAACTCTGATCTACGTGAGCCACGTATATATATACGTGAACAACGTACCTACTGGGAACGTGAAATACGTTTACGTTTTCCATTTACGTGAACGTGGCTCGGGGCTGCAATTTTTCAAAGTTGCCAAAGCTGTTCCTCCGAGCAACTTTGTAATGGGGAAAGTTGCTTAATGTTGATGTTCCGGTCCATTACTAGACAATATTCTATTTAAGAGTTTGCCAAAAAATCTATACTAATATTAGAGGAAATATATTTTTGGGCATTTTTTCTGCATTATGAAAAAACTACTGAGCCGATTTTAAATATTATAACATTAAAATGCTACGACTATTCCTATTACACAACATTTAAACCTACTCGGTGAACGTAGTATCACATCCCTCCTAAAAATATATATCTTATATTATTATATAAATTATAAAACCTCCTTGGACTTAGACGTATATTTCAAGAGTTTTAAATGTTTTTGTAGTGTTTGTACACAACGAAATGGTTATCATCATGTTTTTAACCACCCAACTTAAAACTGAAGTTTTAAATGGATAATATTGGAAAGGAAAACTTTATACAACACTAGGTAATAGTCCGCTAAAGATTTGTAAAGATTTAAGTATATTGAAGTTCGAACAGCACTTAGAGCAAGTTGTATTGAGAAGTTTGAGAAGCGTTCGGCTTCAACAGATAAGGTCAGCTTCGGAAGTTGTACTTCGGGGCAATCAGTGTTCTTTGTTGTATAAAAATAGTGCTAAGTAATAAGTGTAGATTGTGCTCGTAGCGAATATAACTTCTGTGCCGAGTTTTAGTCATGATGCCTTTGATTTGCAATATAGGATACCAAAATAAGGGCCCCAAGTAGGCCTCTACGTTGACGCTTGATGGCAAATGCATGCTAGGGGACCATCAACCCCTAGAGGGACATATTATTACACTATAATTTTCCACGAGCGACGTCGATTGTGCTTCTAAGCTTGGGCAATCACGGCTGCAATTATGATCCTCCATTAAGAAGCTTCTTGAAGAGAGGCCCGCATAGCGATGTATTTAATACAAACCCATTTGTTTTTGGAAATTCATAGAAAATAATATATTTTTATTCATTAAATTATTGGTCGATTGAATGTTCCTGTTACTACATTAATAGATTTATATACTACATTAATAGATTTATATATTGTCTCACCTAGTTTAATCTTGATAAACAACATCCTAAAACCTTACTGCTTAAGAAGATGCCACGTAAGAAACACAAGCAACAACGTAACAAACTTCTTACGAATTTTGTTACAGGCGTTTGGGAAACAACAAAAACTATTTGAATAATGTTTCCTTTGCCGCGGCACAAAAGTTAATACTTTTATACAACTAACACAATACAACTTTTGCTTAGTGATAAATTTTTCTCTTGAATTTATTATTTTCTCTGCGCCTTTGTTCCTATTTTCATGTTCCTTCCACCTCAAGACCACTAGGGACACTAAAACACTTTTAAAATATTACAACACCTTTGGAGTGCATCATCAGCTATGGCTAGTGTTACTCCATTATTTTGTCTTGGTATTGAACCTAATTAAGGATTAAATCATTTACACCAATGCCTCACTGTAAACTTAACTCCCTTGCGCCAAAATTCATTTATCGCCCGAACCGTGCGTTTTCCGGGATATAAAGTATCCTATACTAAATTTCAGCAAAATCGGTTCAGCGGTTTGGGCGTGAAAAGGTAACAAACAAACAGACTTTCGCATTTTTAATATTAGTAGTATACGATACGAAACGTAATGACATGGAAAAGAAAAGAATTTTTTTTAAAACGAATTTGTAAAAAATGTACTTTTGTGCAATAAAATCATTAAAGTATCGGTCATTTGGAACGTAAACCGTTTAATGAGACAAAAAAGACAATTTTTCAAAGCCTTTGTAAATTTGACGAGCACTAAGCGATCCGCCATCTTTTTGTGGCATTGTCGCGTCACAAAATGGCGGCATTTATCTGTCAAAAGCAGGCGGATAGACAATTTGCGATGTTTTATAATTTATTCAATTTGGAGCTGTTGTATTATACGAGCGTAATAAGTAACGTGAAATATCTTTATTGCTCCTAACTCTCAAGCGATTGTTTTCTGCGATAAAGTAATTTTGATTTTCTGTACGCTGTAATTTTTTGTGTAAGCTAAATCAATATAATATATTCTGTGGCTAAATGCTAATATTCCGCGGAGGCGTATTTCATACTCAACTAAGGTTTTATTTGAAGTCATTTCTTGAACTATTGTTACTTTAGAATTGTTTAGAAGCGGCTTTCGAAGGCATTAAATGCTTATGTAATGACGATCAACTCGTTAAAATTACAAAACAACAAAAATATATTTAAAAGATCTAGGTAAGTATAATAATGAAAGTTACTCTATATTTTAATGGACATTAAATATGGGTCTCGTTAATGGTGGAAATTTGGACCACTTTACATCGTTCTCCAAAATTTATTTCCAGTAACTGTGTAGTGGCCAATCAAATCACTAAATGTGTTTTGATCAGCCAAGCAGACGACGCGGTGGACCGAAGCTAATGCCTTCAGATGAAAGCCTGGATTCCTTACCGAATATTAAATATTAGATCTACTGACTTACCGAATATTCAATATTACAATTTACCAACTTACCGAATATTCTAATATGTAGCAAATTTGTTTATCCCAGTTGGAAAAGTATTTGCCGATAATATTTTATGCAGGCCGCGTTCGGAATGGAATCAATTTCATTATTAAATCATTTCTTCGCATCCATAAAATATTTTTTGGGTCAAAATTAGAATGTAAATTATTTTCTGTATTTCATTACTCAAAAGATTTTCCACGAAGAAAAATAATAATTAGAGATTAGCCCGTGAAATCGGTAAAGTACAATGGGTTTTAATCCTATAATTTTCCAAGGATCATGATTCTTACTTAATAATAATAATAATAATTAATCTATTTAATTTGCTTAAAAGAAAACGTATCTTGCGTTTGACAAATTCAGTGGCTTTTTCACCAGTCACCACTAATTACTGATAAGTGCCAAGCAGGCTATCCACAGTTATTTATCTGACAGATACTCTATACCTACACTACCAGCTGCCAGATAAGTTGTGGATAGCCTATCCAGCACTTATCAAAAGGTGGTGAAACAGGCCCTAAATCACACATTTCTATAGTATCTACTTCAAAAGTAAAAAGCATAAAAGGACCATTCCACGATAAATCTAAGTTACCAATGCTACACGTCAAATACTTTGTCCCGAGCGACCCACAACGGCCATATAATATCAGGAATCCGTACAACTTCTATTTTATAGTTCAGTGGTACTCAACCTTTTATTATACGGACCACAAACACATTTTAGTCTCGATTTCGAGGGCCGCGGGCCCCAACCAACATTTTTAAGGGTTAAAAAATGTCATTCTTCAAAATTTGCGATTTTAAGGCGGAAAAATTTTCACGACTCATGACGACTGCATTATTTTGCCGGTGGGTGTGATTTTCAAAATGGTTTAACTTCACGCGAGCCACTGATAAAGACACGGCGCGGCGCGCGGACGAGTGCCACATGCGGCACGCGGGCCGCAGCACGCAGGTTGAGTATAGCTGGTATAGTTCTATAACTTTTATATCATCGACCCGCTACATATTTGCGTTCCTGACATTCTCCACAAAAGCCTTTTGTGTGAGTGACATTTGAGGGTAACATTTTTCCGACGTTTTTCGCCGAAGGACCCTCGTCGCTCGCTACTTTGATTTTAATATTCCTTCTCTCGTGGGGGTAATTAATTTTATTTACTGAAACGTAATTAACTTGGGAAAGAATGAGAGGTTTCGAGGATACGAATTCCGGTGACACGGCTTAAACTTTGAGAAAATATTACAAGATTTAAGATAAAATAATATTTATTTCAAAAAACCAACCAACGCGCTCACCACTGAGCCACAGAGGTCATCATACGAGAGGTCGATTGTACGCAGTTTGGTTCGCGAAAGGTCCGCTTATCCGCAATAAGTCGCTTGTTTGTAATAAATGCCTTTTTAATTTTCTGTGAGCATATATATTATAAAAAGCATTATTTGTCGTGTAAAAGAACCGCCGGGCGTGAAGGCGTTACTTGCCGAGTGAGCAAAGTTCTAAGTTCTTTGTGTTGTTACAATGTGAGAAATATTATATTTTGCCTCGAATTCATATTTTCTTTTTGTTATTTATTCTATTTATTCTAATCTGTCCCAACAACATAACATAATAATAACTAGTCTGTTGTGTGTCATACAAACTTATCAACTTGCTAAATATAGCTCTACCTACATCAATTATTGAAGCCCTAAATCTATGTCCGACCAATCTCACGCAAAAAGAAACAAACTTTTAAGTACCCACCAAAGTAGCGAAGTAACAAAGTAATTACTTAACCATCTCATCGCCCCCCTTCCCCCCTCTCCCCGGATCTTCCCCGGATGATCCATCACCCGTCGTGTCGGGCGGCAAGATGGATGACTACGCACACAATTTTTCATGTTCGATATAGCCAGTCTTTAGTACTTGAACTTTCTTTTGAGATACTTTTTTGGATCTTGAAGAATACTCAAATAAAGTCTAGGGGTTAGTTTATAATACAACGTGGCGATGCAAAGCGATGCATTTAATAAGGAGCCAAAACTGAACATTTACGCAAGAGGATATTGGCTGCCTGTTCAAATTTTAAATTATAATAATTTTGAATGGCAATTAAGGTAAAATGCATCGCAACACCTCGTTGTTCGTCACGTTGCAATGTAGATCTAGATAGACCTAATAATTTTGAAAACGGTAGTCAGTGAGACTATTGAATTTTGGTGTTACATCAGTAGCGGATGATAATGATGACGATAAAAATACGCTTTTTAGAAAAATCTAAGAGAAAAACATCTTCGTCATATTTTATTTTATTAAGAAATTGGTTCTCCTGATAAAACGACTAAAAATATCTTGAAGCACCGACGGCCGTGCAAAATCGATAACTTTATCTTAATAGGGAAATTCCTGTTAGAAAAACCACTTTATAAACCTAGCCAATACTTTAAAGACCTAAGTGCTGCTACAAGCTAAAAGAGCTCTAAGAATAATTTCCTTCGAGCAATCTTTTCTTGGTTGCAACTTGTTTTCGACTTAAAAGGTTTTCTTTGGCTTTTCCTGCGGCTAAGCTTACATTAAGGAGGAAATTATTTCTGACAATAAAAAACAAGAAAAAATTGAATCAGCATTTCGTTTAATCGTTTGGAATAATAGCCTATATATTTTGGCCACATTTTAGTTTGGCCACAGTTTATATTTTACAACATGGCAGTATAGTTCTAGAATCAGGATTCAGGAGACACGCCAGATTGGACAAAAACAACCTCGTCGGCAGTGCTCGTCGGTCTGTTCCTAATTTGAATGTCACTTTTATTAATGACTTTGACAGATAATAAAAATATTACCCTCAGAATATTACCGCTGTCACGCAACGGAAATATTGTAAGCTCAAATAAACATTCCGGAAGGACGTTTACATATTTTATTATTGGGACATGAACATTTTCATGAATTTTACGCGCGTATATTCGTGGCTCCGCCATATTGAAATATTGTAAGTATTAATTTGGATGGTTTTATAATATTCCAGTACACGCTCGTACTCGGCAATGAAGTAGCGTTATAAGAAGACAGCGGGGCTAAAATGGTCACATTTAAGCAATTCCTCTCAAACAATTGAGCAAATGAATTGTCAAAACTGTCAAACTGACAAAATATTAATATGTCAAATCAGTACAAAAATACAGAAATGAATTGCAAGCAGAGTTGCATTTTGCGATTTAAAAAAAATGAATGATTCATCTCATGATTCCACAAAGCGACCATTTTAGCCCCGCAGAACTATGACAATATGTCGAAGCCTGGTTTAATGCTCTAAGGTCGAAGCAAATGCTTAAGTATAGGCATGGTCTCAATTGTTTATACTATAGAATATAGCCATAACTTTATTGTTTGAGGTTATTTCTGTAGAATATAATATTTAGAAGCGTTTTCTGAGTTTTGAAACCTTTGAGCACGTAACACGTTTGTAGCGTAGTAGAATTAGCAGTAGCTATACAATTTACAATTCTGGTCTCCACTAATATATTATGGCAAGTTAATTAAAAGCACTGAAGTAATAATTGGAGCGCACAGCCACCGGCGTCTCTGAGGGGCATACGACATGCCTAGTAGGTACCTACAGGTACTTTAATATATCTCTTACATTTATGCGACCTACATTCATGTTGAAAGTTTTTAATGTAAGAGCTTTCATCTGAATTTTTCGTCGATTTATAAAATACCAAATGGAGCCCGCAACTTTGTTGCGCAACAATGGGTTTATAGCGCGGGAACCGTACATTATTTCGTAATTTAAAACTACCCTACTGTCTTTTCCTAGACTTGAATATCTTCATACTATTTTCTTCTCAGTCGGTTTAGGGACTCTATTCATATAGACACGGCAAGCAGAACGCGTTTATAAAATTGTTATGGATTACAAAGATATTATATATAATTCCGAGGAATTGATAACTTTCATTTTATAATCAAAAATAATATTAAGAAATTCTAGCAAAAGAATTCATCTGAATTCTTTCGCGGTTGATGAGTGGTGATGTCACATTTTATGGCAATAAAAATAATGTAATAATAAGACGTCGGGACTTTATTACGTTGTAAATTATGCGAGATAGGAATTTGATAATTAGAAGAGCCTTATTGACTAATGATGATGGTATTTTTACGGACTGCGAAGCTCTAAAGAGCGCATAAATTTTGCCTTACTTTGCTTTGAATTGTTGGACAATATTTAGAGAATAACCGTTTTTATGTCTGTGTCTAAATGGTTTATTACTGAGTTATTTAACTTTTACAATTTATTCTTTACAAGGTATCGGCCAAAAATTGCTGATCGCGTAGAAACGGTGCTGCATTCCCTTTTCCGGAACTCAATGATGACGTTGGAAATCTCCAGAGACACACAATTTATCATATTTTTGGAGACTTTAATAAATATAACGTCAAATCAATAATTAATTGATCATTAGATATGTCACACTGTCCCTAAAATTGTTCATCTAGATTCTAGGGCATGCGTTATAGCGCAGTCAACAGCGCACGTGAGGCATGCCCTCGACGCATGCGCTCTGACCGTATCAAAAACTTTCGCATGACAATGTTGGCGTTGCGTTTGTTGACGCATTCAATTATTGAATGCGCCAAAATGAAGGAAAATGACAAAAATTGAGGATGAAAGTGCATAATGTGCTGTGTGGACATAGCTATTCACAAATTTAAAACAGAAATTAATTTAAAGCGTTTAAACATTTCATTAAGGCTGTGGCCTGCCCAACCGGCAACAGAATCTAGGCTATAGGCTATTTGACGCCAAATTAAATACGTTTTCAGGTCATAATATAAGCTTTGAGGCTAAATGGGTCACGAATCTAAGCGCTAATACCTCAATTAGCGAATGTGGAGCAGGCATAATATAAAATGTATTTAGTCGACAGCTCAAAAAACAGAGTTTAAATACGGCCGCTAAATATAAGGCTTGTATACGTCGTAAAAAAGGGTTTGGTCGGTTATTATTTTGTAACTTGGCCAGTTTGTATAATGTAGAGTCATCCTTCATCCGTGTCGAAGAAGAAAGTCGTGTTACACTGTTTATAACTCTAAAATGGCTGAAACGATTTGGTAAAAAATTGGTGGGGACGATCCACAGAACCAGGACGACATACGATTAGGACATTACCTACTAGGGATTTGACATAAAAAGTGTTTAAGTATTGCTGGTTAGGATCAATTCACATTGCAATGACGCGTGGTTGTCGTAGTGTAATAATGTATCCAGGGGTTTATATGAAAATCTTAATTTAATTTAAGTAGTTAATATTCGTTTCTAAATGTTGTGCGGATTTATACAGTAACTATCACGTTGCCTGCATCGTATAATCCTTGTCTGCACGCCGGCTTAGTGCAATGGAGCCTTTACGGTGTTTTTTAACACCCGTTTACTCGCCGCTTATCCAGTTAGCACTGTGTTGCCAGCCGCCCCACGGTGGGCTAACGTGGGGGAAGGTGGAGAGTGGGGAGTGGAGAAAAGTCCGCAACACTTGGCGCTAAACCAATAAATCTTGCGCGGTGACCATACGTATGGTTTAGTACGGACAAGATATCGAAGAAAGTTAGTTGTGTCTAGCTTAGATTGGTCGAATAAAGTAGCAAACTTGTTATTGTAGAAAAAAGAGGAGTTTGTAAAGCCGCTAGTAAAATTTTAAAACCGCAGTAGAAAGGTTTTAGCACGATAGTAAAATTTTGCCTATTGCCGTCGAATTTGATAATATCCACTATTCTTTGCAATTTGCTTGTTACAATTCTTTACAATTAACGTACTCGTGGTAAAAAGTGACAAAACTATATACCCTGTGATTTCTACAAAGGCATAATTCTATATCCTATAATTCCACAAATCATAGTCACTGAAGCCAGGCACTCGACTATCGACCCAGTGCCGCGGGCTTTGAGTCTGTATTTGCATGACGAGTGCTAATGCTACTTGCTCGTTGTTAACAATCAGCAGGCAAACTGTTGCCTTTACATCATTGCAGAATCAAAATTACGCAGTCAAGAACTAGGTGTATTTACGCTATCAAATTATTTTATTACTTTCATACAATTATACACAATAGAACAAAGTACAAAACGCTTTTTTCACAATAGAACAAAACGTTTGTGATTTTGTGATTACAAAGGTGTGGTTTCAGATATCAACTACCTTAAGGACTACGCCAGACTTTCAGAATGGTATAGCGGATCAGGCAGATTATAATATTGTACTCAGCTTCCGAGTATGATCAGCGGAGATTGATATATAGACAGGTGATCTACGTAAATTGGTCGAGCTATGTGGAGCCCAGACGAATCACGACCAACATTGTCTCGACATCTAACCTGATTTCCCGTTTCCCGTCCCGCTTTGTATGGGGAGGGAAATGGGAAGTCTTCCTACTCCTATTTTCTTCTTATTAATTTCGTTGCGGGTCCCAATACAGTTTTAGCATGTCCCTCGGGCTCCCTGAGATCATATCAAAGGGTTTTCATGGTTGGTTACCGCTGTCGATCCTGGCGACACAGGAGATACAGGTGGGAATGTGTGTGGGGGCAAAGCCCGACTTAAAAAAAATCTAACCTGAATAGTGAAGGCCCGTTATCTACATATGTTTCAGTTTCTTTTACAGCACACACTTAACTGCAATAACATTTAAAATTCCCATTTCATTTTCAAGCTCATTTAATTAACGAACAATTAACAAAATGGCGTATAATTAACAGACTCTCAACACTCGCAGCGCGAACTCGAGCCCTTTGCGACTCTCGAGTCTCGAGTCGGCAAACAAACGATTGTTTCTAACGACTAATAGCGATTATTAACTTGTTATTTCAACTTTAATGGCAAATTATAACTTGAAATTATGCTTTATCGTGTATGTATTTTATTGAGTGGGGAAAATACACGGGTTTGAATGCATTATTCAGGGTATATTCACGATAGAATTATAAAGAGATATGATAGCAGAACAATGCATAGCCCGCACGTGTTAAACTTATCCATGTCGTACGTTGATTTCGGAGCACAACTGAATTACCATTTTTTTTAACGGTGGGAAATGCGTTACGCATCCCCAGCGGCCCGGGGGAATGGTCGCCGGGGTATGTAGGACTCCCCAGGTGCTGCGGTAAGGAGGAGCACCCGGGGTTACCCACTAAAACCCACGGTGCCTCCTTCCTCCGCTACGCTGCTGGGCCACCGGACCCGCCTACGAGGGCGATATCTGCAGCAGCCCAGTTAGCGGTGTCTGCTTAAGCAGACTCCTCCGCAGCAAGCTATAAGCTCTGCTAAGCCTTCCGGGAGCAGCCCCGAGGCACCGGGCGCTCTTCACAACTGAAATACCTGACTGTACTATACTTAACTGAGATAAAACTATCCTTGGTAATTTCTTGAGTCACGACTCACGAAGTATCTCTATACCTTTCATTAAAATGAAGATGAAGTACATTCATGAAGATGAATGTACTTCATCTTCATGTATCAGGGGGTGTAGTGCGAGTTTTATTCGATCATACGCATCGAACACATTAACACGAATTTGTATGGGATCAAAGCAGCGCCATCTACTGGCTTACGTGGATACCGCTTTGATCCCATACAAATTCGCGTTAACGTTCTCGATGAGTATGATCGAATAAAACTCGCACTACGCACTCTGTTCCAGACAGACACACTTTCGCATTTACAAAATTGCAAAAGGGATATACTAGTGTAAATCGTATTTTAATAAAGTCGTAAATTCAGAAACAGTCCATTAAACGGGTATAAAGACAGTTCCCTAATCCAGGTTCAACGACCGAGCAGTGGGTCAGCCGGGGAGGGGGGGAGGGCACACGCACCTCACAAATTGGCCTCACATTATATTATTTGGGTCGAATAGCCTATTGCGAGCTGTTTCAGCACTCTAATGCGCTATTTCTTGAAGCGGTACGGCTATAAGGGAATATAATATCTACGTGATCCATTTAGAGGAGTTCATCATTGTAATGTTTGTATGTTATGGCCTATGGGTCTATGATAATTGAAATAAACACATTTTATTTACTTATTTATTTACGCATTTATTTGTTAGAGGAGGTCTATATAGGTATATAAAATATTTAGAAATTAGAGGGCCTTCAAGCAGTCAGTATTTTTTTAAGTGCTTCATGAAGATAGAGATTGGAAACAGATCTATATCTATGTCCACACTGTGCCTTTTTTTGTTCATTAAAGGCATGCATCAAAGCGCAGTCAACAGAGCACTTGAGGCATGCCCGCGACGCATGCCCTTTGACCGTCTCCCAAACTTTCGCTTTGTTCTTTAATGACAATGTTGGCGTTGCGTTCGTTGACGCATTCAATTATTGAATGCGCCAATATGAAAGTTGAATGTCAAAACATGATGAAAATTGAAGATAAAATTGCACAATGTGGACATAGCTTATGGGTAGGTTAATGCAAATCTCTTGAGATTGGGCTCAAGCGAGATCTTGCCAGTTTACAAAAGTCAATATTTTTTACACGAGTTTTATGTGTTGGTACTAAATTGTATCCATCTGTCTGCTACCTTTTTACGCTTAAGCTGACAGATTAAGATAAAAAGTCTCCCTTTTAGATCTCGAGAATGGACATAGAATAGTATTTGACCTTTATCAATTTTTTCTGTCAGTAAATTGATTTTCAACCACCACCAGCGATCTAATTAATAATGACTTCGTTGCTGTACTACAACAAGAACATTACTTAACTCCTAATTCAATTATAATCCATGCGATTACCATACACGATTTGCATCAACAAAAACGATGAAACTAGACACCTCATTGACTATTCATAATTTAAATTTACCGCTTTTACCGTAGAACGTAATAATCCCAATTAAAGTTTTTGTTGTGTCTGCTGTGGTGGTTGTGATTATCAAAACACGCGAATTAACAATTATTTAGCTGAAAGATGCCGAAAGTGCGCACGCGACGATGTCCGCACGTTGTAAATAATGTAAATATAATAATATCTATTCACACAAAATAGTATAATAAGAATACCCTATTTAATTACGCTTAATACACGAGAAGATATCGAATTCACGAAATGAGTCCAGTTTGATCGGCCTGCGATTAGTCCGACCAAATACTATTGGCATTCTCTCGGACGGTGATCTTTTCCTAGAAACCCATTAAATAGAGTGAATTTTAAAAAATGGCATGTCAGTCGAAATCAGAAACTATAGGAGATAACAAAAAATGCTGCCTGAGTTTGCAAGCTCGATTTCATAAAAAATTGCATAAAGTTTCATGGAAATTTAATTTATCTTGCCAGGCTCATTTTTAAAATTAAAAACACTCCACTTGCACATCGTACCCTAGATTTTATAACACCACACTTTTTATAGGATTGCTGATGATCATCATTAAGATCGTTGATGATGTTTGACAAACGTTACTCATTAGCTATGTCCACATTGTGCCCTTTCATCTTCAATTTTCATACTCTTTTGACATTCGAAATGTCAAAAGATGATGAAAATTGAAGATGAAAGTGCACAGTGTGGACATAGCTAATATAGTCATACACCATCTGTATATTATGTATACACCACCGGTTTCGAAATGAATCACCTGACTTCATAAATTGAAGGTACAAGACATCACCAAGAGGGTAACTGCAATGACTCGACTCAATTAGCAAGCCTCTCGAAGATGCGAGCGCTGTAATGCCAGCACTTGCATCGTGTTACTTGAGCCAGCTCTAACAAGCGTATTAGTCAGGACTGTTGAACGTAGATAATATTACAGTTTAACAAGCTCTATGTAACGGTGGCTTTGTTAAAATGCCTCAAGGCAACTTGTTTTTAACGTCCGACCAAAAAGAGGGGTGTTATAAGTTTGACGTGTCTGTCGGTCTGTCTGTCTGTCTGTGGCATCGTAGCATCCAAACGGGTGGAACGATTTTGATCTAGTTTTTTTTTGATATTTCATTTGCTACCAGGTGCCGCTTTGTAACCTGATCTGTTGTGCTTTAAAGACATTGAGATTAATAGAGAATCGACACTCTAATTGGCTATACTACAACGCTATATTATTTGCTTCAAAATCAATTCTCATACATTTAGCAGGCTCTGCTTTCTAGCAAGACGCATCCATGATAAGTAATTATATTTAGATGTAAGGCGTCTCCCAGACAGACGCGGGCAGCGGTGGCGGCGGCGGCGGCGGTCAGTTGTTTGTACTGCCACCGCCACCGCGTGTGTCTGTGTCGTTCCTAGAACTCTCAAGTCATCCAACTGACCGCCGCCGCCACCGCCACCGCTGCCCGCGTCTGTCTGGGAGACACCTAAAAGTGTCTCTATATTAGGTCTATTATCTTCGTATTCTTAGGTAATAGGTTTTTTTTATTTAAAGACTGATTAACGGCTTATACAGCTTATTTATAAAAGTAATTAAATATAACAAAAACATATTTTGCACTACCTACAACATTAGTCTCACCTTAAATATCATAAATTGCCTGTAGTATGAATGTTTGTTAGGAAAGTTGCATTACTACGATAAAAGGTGAAAACAACCACAATTCGCATACAAAGGATTACATAACATTTCTGTATTCACTTAGTGCTAGCATTTGACTCCTCTCAGGTCTCAAAGGCGCATTGTTGGAGAGCTAAATTGTTTCAGCGAAATATATTACTGTGAGAAAGCCTTTTTATTACAATTTGGATCATTGCTCCCTTTGTTTCGACTTTCAAAAGATATAGTAGCGTTTAAACTAGTCTTAGAAAATGAAATTGCAACTTATAATTAAAATTGTGGAAGAGAATTAATGTGCAAACAGAATGTTTTAATTAGAAATAAATTGAAAACTGAAAGAAAATTTAGATTGAATACTTAGTTAGCTTAGTTAGTTTATAATAGAAAATGATTATTTCATCATCATTAACTGCAGACAGACAAAGTAACAAAGTAACCATAATTACAATATATCGCTACATTAGGGTAATACAACATCAAGCCGATCAAGGTGCAATGTGTAAGGTGTAATTATAACGAGTTATGTTGTTAGTCCATACCTAAAGGTCAAAATTACCCTATTATTAAGAACACCCGTCCGTCTGTAACCAGGCTATATTTCAATAACTGCGATAGCTTGATACAGTATGTAGTGGAAATGTAAACATTTCGTGTCTTAAAAGAATACGATTCTTTAGAATTTTCTACACCAAAACGCTATTGTTGGATATCACCAAAATATCTTAAAATCTAGTGCAAGGTTTTTAGGGAGAGATACAACATAGCTGTCCCTTACAATGCAAATGGGTAAAGACAACACGAAAAAAATAAAGGCACACAGCAGGAGATGTTAAATATTCAGTAACATGAGGCAGCCTGTATTGAGATTAACATTCGCTTGTAGATTTATTACACTCTCTCTTGATTTATTCAACCTCCGAGGGGACCTCTATTCCGTTGATATAAAAACCATTTTCCTTTACACTGGGAGGTGAAATTACGTACACGAGTATTCCATTAAACGCATATATTTTGGTCCTTCCCGTGAATTGTTTTGGACCTACAATTTATTGACGCTTCGAATTAGCCTGAATCTGAATAGGTAACATTTTTTGTATATAATAAACTAGCAAACGGATCACCTGTTGGAAAGCAATTACCGTCGCCCATGGACACTCGCAACATTAGAAGAGCTGTAGGCCGTACGCTTGACTCTTCTTGAAGGTTTGCAGGTCATATTGGTCTGGAAACACTGCTGGTGACAGTTCATTCCAGAGTTTTACAGTGTACATTTTTCGCGTGGAGCGATGGCAAAAAGTTGCAGGAGGTATGATTCCGAACAATTCCTCAGAGCACTCCACGTGATACAACTGATAAAGGATGCAGAGTGAAGCCACATCTCGGCGTAATTCCAAGGGGTCCAACGTGAAGGAACTATAATATTATACATTAGGCAAGTAAAGTAAATGGGTGCAAAGATTAGGATTGTAGACAGCAGTTCGCAGGACATTCCTTGTCGCGTGGCAGAGTATTCTCTTCTCTTTCTACCTCACGGTGAAAATGTAAACCTTCTGCTACTGTTTTGTAAAGACAGCCTGCGATCGAAATTCGAGTCATGGGAATACGCCCCATGATCTCTTATCGACATTCATATCGAATCAAGTTATAAACGTCACGTCCGCGTCTGTTTCAACTTTAATTATTCAGAATTATTCATCCAATTAAGCTCAGTGTGGCGCTAATTATGCCATTGTCAGCTGTCGTCGTGTCAGTGTGACGCGGTGTCACTGTGACGCAGCGTCACTGTGACACCTGTGACGCAGTGACGGGGAAATGGGTCACTTGGCGACAGCCTGCCAGGTCAAGGGTCTGCAATACAGTTTTGTTGAAATTAATGCTCCATTGTTTAATAGAATGGAATCTCCAGGAACTTTTGTTGGTAAACGGTTTTTAGGTTTTCGCTTTCGAAGGGCATGAAAAGAGCACCCTATTACTAAGTATGTACACATATCTAGTCTCTGGTACACACTGATTTTCGGGCTTGTAAAGTAAGATAGACTTATATGTATAGATTAAAAGTTATCCGCATACGCAAAATTTTGCACACAATCGTAATTTTGTATATACCTTTGTTGTTCAGATTATTTCTTTTGTTCTTATGCGTTTCCTATGTTTTTTTTTATGTGAAAATAAATAGTACTATTATTTTTATAGCGTAAATCCTTCTTTATATGTTTTACTACATTTTATTACACAAAACCTATTTACTCGACTGCATATAATTCGCGTGTATTGAGCCGTTATATTACGGAGTTAAATCGCGGGTTACGGGTATAATGACGCTCCCCGACCGCAATTTCCGGACTCTTCCGGGAAAATGAAGCTTTATATGAGAAAATGTTACGTACAGGATTTCTTGAGCTCGTTCAAGTTGCAGCTTTGTGATGCGTATTGTTGCACACAATTTAGTACGCAATCAACCTTTAACTGTTAATATAATGGAGGTACCTAGATTTTTTTGCGGAAAATTGCCGGATATTACATATTATAGCGTATTTAAAACTGATTTAAAGTTTTTACATAACAATGAACAGTTCCTTTTTAATAATTATTGACTTAGACACCAAGTAAATGAAGTGTAAATGAACATGCCTTTAATATTTGTTGTATTGTTTCAGGACTGCTATCATGGGACTCTGGACAGCACCAGGTGGACTTGGAGAAGGAACTGGCCACCCTCACGGCGCAGGCACCCGAGGGGGAGGAGGCCAGATATGGTACGTACCACTTATTGTTATTCCCGGGTATACCTTACCTTTGTCTAAGCTGTGAGTGTGAGAACTAAAAACCCAAATTAAACTCTAGACTTTGGATAATTGAAATTAAAAATTTTTTTAGTAGTGATATACAGTGACACGGTTTTGAATGTAGCTAAGTAGCTCAACGTCTACTGATTTTATCAAATGTAATACTGTAAGTAGGCAGCATTTTTGTGTCGTTTTTTCTATTTCTTTAAAATATGGTAATATTGATTTATGTTTGACAAACCATTTTTAAATATAACAAACGAGGTTTGAATTTTCGAAACTAAAACCTACATTGGTGAAATTCCAGACGCATAGAGTAGAGATTTTTCAGTTTTTAAAAAGAGAATATAAAATGTGCTAGAATTTAATTTCAGAGATATTAAAATGTAACACTTCAACATTTCGCTCCGGAGAATTTTTCTTCCTGAGACGCTCGTAATTAAAAGCGGTCCAATTTTTAAAAAGATTTATATTATTCACCGTACGTTTAATAGAACAAATATTGTTATTGAAGGTTTAAGTCGTACCTGAATCCTATGACCTTTCCCGTACCTAACAAACTCAGACAGGCAGACAAACTTTAAAACATTAGTATGGATTAGTAACTATGAAGAAGCTTGTGTATTCCCATAATTTAGACATGGGAGAGCCATGCTTCGGCACGAATAGGCTGGCTCGACCGGAGAAATACCACGTCCTACGAAAACCGGCGTGAAACAGCGCTCGCGCTGTGTTTCGCCGAGTGAGTGAGTTTACCTGAGGCCCAGCCCCCTACCCTATTTCCTTCCCTACCCTCTCCTATTCCCTTCCCTTCCCATCCCTACCCTCCCCTATTACCATACTCCCTCTTAAAAGGCCGGCAAGGCTACAGCTCTTCTGATGCTGCGAGTGTCCATGGGCGACGGAAGTTGCTTTCCATCAGGTGACCCGTTTGCTCGTTTTCCCCCTTATTTCATAAAAAAAGGTCCGAACGGCGAATCGAGGCACAAAAGTTGATATAAAATGTCAAAACTTGTACATCGTGCCGCGTTACTTTTTTTTTGTCAAACTACTGCACTGATGATGTTACAAAAATGTATCAAAGGAATATTCTCTGGTGTCGGCATTTTTTGCCAGACGACACTCTCGCTCAACAGCCTTCAGCTCTTTGAAACGTTTGCGACTGACATTTTTCGTAATTTGAGACTTGAAATAATTTTCGTGAATGTTATAAAATGGTAATGAGCATCATTGTTACGGAGTTTTGAAAGAGACAACTGAATTAAATTTTCATTCAATTGAAAATAATACTGTCTATTTGCTGTGTATTATTATTTATTATTAAATGTCGTATTAGTTTCATAGTGACTTTTATTTGTAGATGAAATAAAGATACATATTCTAACGACCGCACTCAAAGTGACCGATGATAACTTAACTTTAATAAAATCTTTATTCAACTTTGAGAAAATATAGCAAGCTTATGTCAAAATCTTTGTTATTATGATATTATTAATGCTAAAAGATTTAAAAAGATTTTTTATTTTAGCCTAAGTCACTTCTCACTTTACTTCCTTAACCTGGAGACCTGGAGGTAAACTCTGTTTTAGCTTTTCTAATTGTGTTATCATTAATGAAATGTTTCACAACTCAATGAAAAATGCCAGATAGGCTATCCACAACTTGTCTGCCAGATGCTCCACTCTATCCGTCAATTAAGTTGTGGATAGACTATCCGGCATTTATCAGTAAGTGGTGAAACAGATCCTTAGTCCCTCTACGAGCGGCTGAAAAGCGGAGAGCCAAAAATCTAAGACAAATTATGTCCCAGTCCCTGTCATTATCGATACATGGGCTCCATACAACTTCATTAACCCTATACCAGTCGGTTAACCCCCGAACGCAGTGGGCCGCGAGAGATAGGCCGCTATTGTAAATTCACGGCCGTGGCCCAAATACTTCAAGGCCGAGCCCCATCAATATTTATCGTCGCCTTTATGTCCTTTGTTTTAAAAGTGGAACCTTGGAACGAGCTGCGAACACAAATCGACTGGAACACATTTTCACATCTTTTAATACTTATATTACCCGCGAACAAATAACAATCTTTAGATAACATAGAAGTTATCCAATGATTTTTAAATAGATTTCAGGATTTAAAATTTGATTATAGTAAAGATCATGAAAATAGTTTAGGTTCCATCAAAGATTGCTGAGTTTTAGAATAGAATTTTTAAAGCTTTCATCAGACTTCTTATGAAAATCTCTTATATCGTTAGCATACGTATTATATTTTCGAATATTATATCATATTAATATATTATTTTTTTAGAATTACATCATTCGCCAGATGTCGCTTTACAACAATCACGAAGTAGTCCACTGTGTTCACTCCAAACAAGGGTCTTCGTCAATGTCAATGTCAGGATTGCCATAACGTGGAAAATTATAGCTTTACTATCGTTTACGGTCTCCTCTGGTCCCGACAAATTTAGTGTAACTCGACTTTAACCTATAAAAATATATAAAGATCAAAATGGTACACCAGATTTGGTGATGGATAGTAATTGAAAAACATAGCTCTAAAATTAACCCCCCCCCCCACCCTCTTAGGGGACAAAAGGGGGGGGGGCATAAGATTTTGTATCAATTACTGTTGAAGTAGAAATACTTTCCCTTTGCAAAACAACGTTTGCCGGGTCAACTAGTAACATCTAACTGCATGCAAAATTTCAGCCCGATCCGTCCAGTGGTTTGGGCTGTGCGTTGATAGATCACCATGTCAGTCAGTCACCTTTGAGTTTTATATATATATATATATATATATATATATATATATATATATATATATATATATATATATATATATATATACATCCCGGAATAGTTATTACGTCCATGCTAAGACACCGACTTACGGCGTCCACCATTTCCACTGGCATTACCGGCAAAGTTTCTGTGAATGTTGTCTTCTTTATCATATGCCATATTCCTGTGCATCTTATATTTACAAAAAGTAAGAAATTGTGGATATTCACACTCCATTTATCCTGGTATACTTGGTACGTCATGTACATTTTCACGTCCTAGCGTATATTTTTTATATATGCTAATTAATACTGATGCTCTTATTGCGTCCTGGAGTACTTAATATTGATTGCGCGTCCTCAAATATACCTACTGATTTACGGCGTCCACTATTTCCACTGGCATTATCACCAAAGTTTATATTATAATTGAGGTACGGAATACGGACCATGCAAAAGAATAATCCACCCCTCTTCGGGGACAAAGAGGGGATAAGATTTTGTATCAACTGATGAAGTAGAAATACTTTAAATGGCAAAACAACGTTGCCGGGTCAACTAGTTACTTAGATAAGTCTGATCACTATCACAGAATAGATAATAGTATAAGTACAGAAGTTACTCTGCTTTGATCTTCACAAATGCCACCTGTTTATGTGCCTATATAATTATTATTAACATACAGACCGCACGCGAGCAGCCGACTTTGAGCTCTCTGGCGCCGCGCGAAGGCCACTTGTCATAATATCTCATAACTTATGAGATATTATTATAGGTATTGACAAAAGATCCTTATGAGTCATAAGGATCTTTTGTCAATACCTATTGTACTACCACATAATTATTATGCTGTTTATATTATTTACTTAGCGGTTGCACTTTTATTTATTTATATGGCTAAGAAAACTAATTTTCGTTATTAGTTTTTATAGTAATATACATTAACATTTAACATACATATCTAGAGTCTAGACACGCGGTAGCGTGTCAAGCCAAGTTCAAGTATATGCGGTTCACGGACTACATCTACTTACCAAGTTTCAATAGTACATATTATAGCTCTTATGGTTTCGGAGAAAAGTGGCTGTGACGTGACATACGGACGGGCACGGAGCAGACAGACAAACAGATAGACAGACTGACAGACATGACGAATCTATAAGGGTTCCGTTTTTTGCCATTTGGCTACGGAACCCTAAAAAGTAAGAATTACTGCTGCGCCCCGCAGTTTCACCCGCGTAAGTCCCGAATCCCGATTCCCGATCCCGTGGAACCCACTCACCAAGTTTCATCGGAATCAGTTCAGTAGTTTTTGCGTGAAAGAGTAACAAACATACATAATATAAACTTTCGCATTTATAATATTAGTAGGATTAGTAGGAACTAGGAAGTAGGATTTACACTCTACCGTATATTATTAATTAATGTTACGTAACACGTCCAAGAAAACAATTAAAAAATAATGTAATAAACAAATTTATTCAAAAATGTAACTAAGACCCACAGACATATTATTTTAAGATTACTTCTGTGCTAAGATCTTATTATTTGGTCAAACTATTCTGGCTGAAAACTTTAATTTTCAGACCAAATTAAACAATAAAAGTATGTAATAGTCTTAAACGACTAGTACTAAAATAACGTTAAAGTAATTACTAATACTTTATATTTGGTAAAAACAATTCTGAATGAAAATCTTAATTTCCAGGCCAAATTAAACAATAAAAGTATGTACTAATTATTGTCAACGTCTAGTACTAAAAAAGCGGCCAAGTGCGAGTTGGACTCGCCCATGGAGGGTTCCGCAGCAGCAATAAGGTTAATTTTTATGAAATTATATTATTTTTGATTTATTTTTATATTTCAGTAGATTTAATGAAATTTAGATTAAGGTTTACTATTTATGACGTATAAAAAAAACTACTGGCTAGATCTCGTTCAAACCAATTTTCGTTGGTAGTTTTTATAGTAATATACATCATATATTTTTTTTTTAATTATCATGCCTCTACTTTAGAAATTAGAGGGGGGGGGACACACATTTTTCCACTTTGGAAGAGTCTCTCTCGCAAACTATTCAGGTTAGAAAAAAATGATATGAGAAACCTCAATATGATTTTTGGAGACCTATCCATAGATACCACACACGCATAGGTTAGATGAAAAAAAATTTTTTTTGTTTCATTAAGGTTTACTATTTATGACGTATAAAAAAAAACTACTAGCTAGATCTCGTTCAAACCAATTTTCGTTGGTAGTTTTTATAGTAATATACATCATATATTTTTTTTAGAATTATCATGCCTCTACTTTAGAAATTAGAGGGGGGGGGACACACATTTTTCCACTTTGGAAGAGTCTCTCTCGCAAACTATTCAGGTTAGAAAAAAATGATATAAGAAACCTCAATATGATTTTTAGAGACCTATCCATAGA
Source organism: Plebejus argus (assembly GCA_905404155.3). Taxonomy (NCBI): domain Eukaryota; kingdom Metazoa; phylum Arthropoda; class Insecta; order Lepidoptera; family Lycaenidae; genus Plebejus; species Plebejus argus. The sequence continues at coordinate 13,002,372 of FR989944.1, forward strand.
TACCACACACGCATAGGTTAGATGAAAAAAAAATTTTTTTGTTTCAGTCTTACCTATGGGGACCCCTAAAATTTTTAATACTTTTTCCATTTTTGCATCAAAATCTTAATGCGGTTCACAGACTACATCTACTTACCAAGTTTCAATAGTATAGCTCTAATAGTTTCGGAGAAAAGTGGCTGTGACATACGGACGGACGGACAGACAGACAGACAGACAGACAGACAGACAGACAGACAGACAGACAGACAGACAGACATGACGAATCTATAAGGGTTCCTTTTTTGCCATTTTGGCTACGGAACCCTAAAAACGTCAAAGTAACTAACACTCAGGGTTGATTCAGACTGCAACGCCGTGCCTCGCCTCGCCTTGTCGCGTTGTGACTTGCGGTCTGAATCAACCATAAGGGTCAATTCAGACCGCAATGCGACACGTAGATGCATATTACATTCTAAATTTATATGGATTTGACAGATTCGCAAGACGTCTCACGCATGACGCAATTGCAATCTGTCAAATCCATACAAATTTATGCCACGCCGCGCCTCGCCTCGCCTTGTCGCGTTGTGACTTGCGGTCTGAATAGGCTACTTGACCTATGTTCAATTTAATTGAACAAATGCATATTTCTATTAGAACTTGGCCTAGGAAACCATATTTCACCCTTATCATCAAATAAAAGCTTAAGATTGATAAATAAAGTCGATTTGAAAATATGATTTTATGAAAATATGATTTATACTGACTAAAACGCTTTTGCGGTTTCCGATTTGGATGTGACGTCATCTCATTCGTAATTTAATATCTTTTATTTATCGCGCTCGTTTTAAGTAAGTTTATTTGTACATAAATAATAAGAATAAGCCTAGAAAGATTTGTAAAATATATTTTCTTGAATAATTCAAATGAAACATCAGTTTTATATTATATTATCTCCATTTATTGTAGACGGGAAATGAAATGGCCAAAACTTTTCTCCAAAAGTTTTCAACATGACAAATGATTTCTAATTTCTTATTTAATTCTTTTATAATTTTTGGGCACTTTAAGACTCGTACATTTAGCACATAAAAAATGTTCAATAATAGAGACTCTAAAATACAAGACATATGACGTCACACCATGGCGGACTGTGTTTTCGGCGCCATTTAAGAGGCATATTTTTCAATCAACATTTTTATGGGTTTCTACTGTGTAAAATATTAAAATATTAGTTTATTTTGTGACAATGAATGATTAAGAAGCGATTAGCATGACGAAAAAAATTAGGTCAAGTAGCCTATTGACCCTAACGGTCATTTCAGACCGCAACGCGACGCACAGATGCATTTCTAAATTTGTACTGAATTAATAGATTTCAATTGCGTGAGACGTAACGCAAATCTGTCAAATCCATACCTTAAAAATGCATCTACGCGTCGCGTTGCGGTCTGAATCGACCCTAAGGGTTGATTCAGACCACAACGCCACGTTTAGATACATTTCTAAATTTGTACTGAATTGACAGATTGGCACGTCGCCTCGCGCAATTGAAATCTGTCAAATCCATACTTTATGCCACGCCGCGCCTCGCCTCGCCTAGTCGCGTTGCGGTCTGAATTTTGTATGTATGTATGTATGGATGTTTGTTACTCTTTCACGCAAAAACTACTGAACGGATTTTAATAAAACCATACAATAATATAGATTATAGCTTATACATCAGAATAACTCATAGCCTACAATTTTAACCGATTTTCGAAATGGGGGAGGCGTTATGTTCGTTTTTTTATGTTCAACGATTACGGGTCAATTTATATTAGCGCAGAAGCAAAGTATCAAAACCGAACATAGCAAATCCAACCTTAACTCCAAAGCGTTAACGCACACCTTACATCTGAGCGCTCGAGACACTGAATACTCACTCGACGCGCGTGTTCCGCAACGGAAATTCTGCCGAGTAATTTTGGTTCTTCACGTAATTTATAGTTTGTCGTATCAGACGGATGCCTCGGAACGTAATTTTGGCCACGGAAATTACGCCGCGTAACTTCGGCATAGTGTGTTTAGACACTTAGACCTCTAGAACAATTTTCGGGCTAAATTAAACAAAAAGGCCCTTACTAATAAACGTTGTATAAGCTTTGAAATATAGTTATACAGTGTTTTGTTCCTGTCACACAAGTGACATTTTTAATTGGATTGAAAAAGACAAAACACTGTATAGCTATTCAAAGCTTATACAGCATTTATTAGTAAGGGGGTAAAATTATAAAATGGTCAACGCCTAGTTCTAAAAAAACGTCAAGGTAAGTAACTAATGCTCTAATTACTACCTAGCTTGAATACTGACAGATAAATTTTGTTCATAAATAACGTCAAAGTAACTAAATACCTACTTATATTTGGTTATACAATTTTGAATAAAAACTTTAATTTTCGATAAAATTATCACACAGAAAAAAACCTGCTGTAGCCTGTAGGTAGCATAAATTTTGTCGAAGGTACACTATAATCTATTCATTCTAGATTTTTTTGCGGCAAAATTTGTAATTGAGTTCTACTACTGCTATATAAACTTTAATGTGACTAGATACTCCAGTAGGATGATATATTCACGATATTCATCACAATTTAGTCTACGCAAAATTAGTCACAACTCACATCCGTTCGTACAGGTCACTACAGCGTCCGCAAAGTTCACGAGCATAATGAAATAACGATGCATGGTCGCACGCGGCAAGGTAAACGCGCCCGAGCGGCAACGTCGCATTTCTTTCGTTTCTTAACCACACGCACTGCACGAAGTGGCAACATATCATATTTGGGGGTAGACGCAACATTATCGGCTAAATGTACGGAAATATACACCCAAAAAATATACAGCGGCGCAGCGCCGCCATCGGACGATTGGCGAACTATATTATACTCGTCCAGAGACTCTGGAGGTGAAATTGCGTCTCGCTGATTTTTTTACCATAGATACCCAATACCTATAGCTATGTAATAGAGGTGAAATTAATCTTGCGTCCGTATACCGGACGCGGTAAGTCGGTGGACGCAATATTACTATGGGATTTTTTGAGGCTGGACGCAAGAATTCTATCAAGTTATAAATATATATATAAAATATAATATATATATATATAATATATATATATATATATATATAATATATATATATTATATATATATATATATATATATATATATATATTTTGAAACTATTTTTAACATTAATTCAAACCTTGGTTGGTTGACAATGCGAATTATCAGACCCATTGTACTAAAGAAGCCCTAAAGCTAATTTTCAGCGAATAAGCCCTTCAGACGAACAATAAGACCTACAGTTTAATATTACGGGCCTTACTGAGCTGAAGTAGTTAGAACAATGCGAGCGATTCCGAGACCTGCGCCTCTATTCACTCTTATACCAATGTTTTACCGCGGTATACAACTGAAATAATATTTTCTCACCTCCGGGCGGAAAGCGTCAACTTTCTTCCCGCTGCGCTTACCGATGTTGCCGTTTTCCGCCTCCGTCGATGAGAAAAATAGTATACGCACCACGGGCAGTAAATAAAAAAGCCATTTCTTATTTTCCTGCCCTTGGTGCGTAATGTACTATTGTAAATAAACTACAGTGAAAGATACTATTCATACTAAATGCAAGTAACATGTTTATAAACCTTCCGTTATGAGTAGATTTTTCCGAACTGAACTGATTGAGATTTTCAGTTTGGAGATAGATAGAGCACATTGAACCTCAGGCCATAACCAGAATATTCTCTCTCATCTCATGAGAAAAAATTTGATAAGGATTTTAGTTGTTGACAAAAAACTTTTTATTTGTTCTCTCGCTTCCTTCCTAAGAGTACTTCCTAGTAGTAGTAGTAGCTTGTAGGACAGCGTACAAGGTTCATCTAGGTTCATCTAGTATGCTGTACTACAAAGTACCGAAAGCTGCATTCTTCATGAAAATGTAACGATAACAAATAAATTATATTACTATGACATAATTACATAAAATATAGTCAAAACATACTCAGAAGCCTCTTTGCTCTTATTTCAGCAACACAATACTTTATATTAACCTAAATATCTCCTCTTATAATTCGTCCCCTGTGTAAATATTAACTCCCTATACCCCCTCGTAAATATCTCCACATTTAGGCTATTTTCGTCACTGACTGACAACCATTACTCTGTTTGCGAAACCTAATAGTGCCTGGGGATCCCCTCCCTCCCATTCCCCCCTCGTCCACCATCTTAGATTAGGCATATTTACTTGTCACTTTCGGGAAAGGAGCGAATTAGGTTTCTCGATCCCGAAAGTTGTTTGTGTAAATTGTTTAATTCGAAATACTTGTTGAATTTGGAAACAAGTGAAAACGAAGTTTCTGTTTTATAAAACTTTACTGTAATCCATGTTTAATTAGGAGAATTCACTTGTTTAATACAATAAAACTTAAATTTACTTCATTTTATATTTCTTACAATAAATATAAACGGCATACTTTACTACTCGGAGTCTATTCCCAATGTTGACTCAACATAGACTTAAGTAAAACAATCGTGTATTCCTCTAACCACAACTCGCAGTAAATTATTATTTTAATAGCTATATAATAATAATTATGTCCTATATTATATTACGCTAGATTTCACACATTCTACATGTGTCTTGTGACAGAACAGTCAACGTACTGTGTGGATTATACTCCGATGTGTTGAGCCTTGCGAAACTCCACGGACGATATTGTCAGCATACAGAAACAGTATTAGCTACTGTATTATATATTTTGACAATGAACATGAAATTAGAGTGTCGATTACATTCTTCAAAAGGATTTTAAATAAAATTACTTACATAATTATTTTGATAATTAAACTTGAAAATAAACAAAAACTAATTCTACGACTATCAACTTCAGTATGAAACATGAATAACGTTCCGTCGTTCATTGACATTTTATACATATTTTCATACCAAACTTTTCATTCGATTCAAATAAGTGTTATAATCAAATGCATACGGCGGTTCTAGTCAGGAAAATTATTTAGCTATTTATTACACAGTTAAAATGTAATTTAATTTTCAATGATGATCCTATGATAATATTATGAGCGCGACGGTAAGCCCTCTCCACTTGTGCTAATCCATAACTGCCCCACTTCTATTAATCACGATGTTAATCCCCCGGCCCTTAAATTTCCATCTGTAATACAATGCAGGCGTTAACGTACCTTTATAAATGGTGGTACGGTGTTATTGTGGGTATATCTTCATAGGTTTATGTCATAGTGATGGTTATAAGCCTTCTGCTTTCTCTCATTAAAATGTAGTGGTTAGTAACATCATTAAAGTTGAGTTAAATACTTAGTTTACTTAATTTTTAAGAGCCTATGCCGTCCCACTGCTGGGCAAAGGCCTGCCATATTCTTCCACTCCTCCCGCTGCAACGCAGCCGTAGACCAGTTTGGCTGGTATTCATTTAGATTCTAGATGATCGCCTTTTTTAAAGGTCAGCTACGGCAGCGTCGCCCTTCGTCTGATACCCAGTTTACTTAAACTTGTTAGCTATTATTATGACACTTATTTCTTCATTAACATCCAAGTACCAGTACTAAACTTATTACATTAGGACATTTAACATTTTAGCTACCATACCACATTTCATAAAAATAAAGATTATGTCGATGTACGCTACGTGTAGCCAGGTAATTACTAATTAAAATTATTAAAAGTATAGCACTAATTTAAAAGTGCAAAAAGAAATGCACCTTCCTTTAAGTTGTTCTATAACTCGACGCAGTGACCTATATAATAAACTTTAGACGGTATCGGTGCTCGGTTTTATTGCTTGCACTAGTATATAGCTGGAAGTGTGCTCCGAGCTATGAAACTTGACACCCGAAGCCTTTTGCAGGTTAAGATTTATGTCTAAACTTTACGGCTATTATTCACGTTAAAGTCTGAATTTGTTTTGAACTACTGGGTAATTAAATGATCTATTTGATTAATATATAAATATGAATATTATGCACACAATAGGTATACAATATACATATTTTTCAACATATCAATCGACAAGAATAACGATGCCAAGAAACAGCTTATTTATGAAGATGGTAACAGCCGCATTTTTCGTACATTTTATGACCTACTAAAATCTCTGAACAAAGTTTTTATTGATGGAGCTGTAATGATGATGCAGTAAAAACGATAAAATTTTGCTAAATTAAAAGAAAATAATTTTTAAAATAAAGGACTTGTTTTTTCTTATTTTATAATAAGAGCAATTAATGATTTCTGTACAAAACAAGTACAATGCAGACTTAACAAATCTGCTGCTCTCCATAAAAGTTGGCAAACCTAATATTGTTAGGGTCGTCACTAACTTCCTCATATACCATACCATACCTTAAGGCCGGCAACGCACCTGCAGCTCTTCTAATGTTGCGATTGTTGGGCGACGGTAGTTGCTTTCCATCAGGTGACCCGTTTGGTCGTTCGCCTTTATAAATAAAAAAAACTCAACTCACATCTGTTTCCAGGAGAGCGACTGATCCAGTTCGCTTCGGAGAGCCTGGTGACGGAGATCCTGATCCATCCCCAGATGAATACGCTGATGCAGTGCATGCGCAACCTGCTCAGCTCCTTCACCCGGCACAGACACCTCGTGCACGCCGGCTACACCTGCGCCGGCAACGGCTCCTGGATCATGCAGGTGAGCTGGTGATGATGATGATGATAACAGTGCATGCGCAACCTGCTCAGCTCCTTCACCCGGCACAGACACCTCGTGCACGCCGGCTACACCTGCGCCGGCAACGGCTCCTGGATCATGCAGGTGAGCTGGTGATGATGATGATAACAGTGCATGCGCAACCTGCTCAGCTCCTTCACCCGGCACAGACACCTCGTGCACGCCGGCTACACCTGCGCCGGCAACGGCTCCTGGATCATGCAGGTGAGCTGGTGATGATGATGATGATAACAGAGTTATAGGTAGTGGATAAGATAATAAGTAAAACCTCAGATCACTCTATGAAACTGGAGGGGACGATGTTCGATTTTTAAGTCTATTTGGTGAAGCGAATTAGTAATTCTGTCTACTCTGCAAATAGTTAGCGGGACGGGTGCGCGTTTGATAGATCGCAGTCATTATGACAGTTAGATATTATACACAATTTGCACATGCCTGTACCTCTCCAGTTACTTTAGGAAAATAAAATGTAGGAACGTAATAAAACTATACGTTCGATTGCTATACCGAGTAGGGTAAAACACGCTCGCGATGAGGGTTCAAATGAAAATAAACGCGCTACGAGTGATATAAAAACACCACGACTATTTTTAATGAAGTATAAATACATACACCAGAGCAGGAGTTATTTTCGTCTACGTCCGTAGCACGTACGCTACGCTCGTAGCACGTAGACGCCGTAGCACGTGAGCGCTACACGTAGAAGTTGTAGTGACACGTAGAGCGCACGTAGCTACTCGTAGGAACGTAGCATACGTAGAGCTTCGTAGCAGTCGAATATAATATTATGGGATACTAGATAATGCAAACTACGATACGCCAAAATTCGTTTATTGTGCGGGAACCGTATTTTTTCGAAATGAAAAGTATCCTATGTGTTTTCCCGCGACTCAAAGTGTCTCCATAACAAATTTACATAAAATTGATTCAACGGTTTGGCCGTGAATAAGTTACAGACAAAATAATAGACAGATAGATAAACAAACAGGCAGATGAACTTTCATATTTATAATATACGATGATCTATTTAAATAAAACTCAAAGGTGACTGACTGGCATGGTGATCTATCAACGCACAGCCCAAACCACTGGACGGATCGGGCTGAAATTTTGCATTCAGGTAGATATTATGATGTAGGCATCCGCTAATAAATGATTTTGATCAATTCCAACCCCAAGGGGTTAAAATAGGGGATGAAAGTTTGTATATAATAATACTTTTAACGTAAGCGAAGCCGCGGGCAAAAGCTCGTATAATATAAGTATGGACATGGACTTGGAACATTTTTTGCTAAGATAGGAACCGTGCTGTAACTATAGGTGTCAAGACAAGTAAATAATAATCGGAAGTTAAGTTTCCGATTGGCGAACCCAGGTCACAGCACCATTGCGCACGTTCCCTGTACGTAGCAAATTTTGCGTTATCTGCATTAAAAAAACTCAAAAGCAGTCTTATACAAAGCTTACTTGTTTAACACTGTTTTTGATCATGTGTATATTTAAATGCCGACATACTTTCACATATCTTGGCATTTTTCACTCATCAATCTGCACTTTTTCTTCTACCCTCATATAGTTAGCATAATATATAAAAATCTTTAGAAATAATTCAAGTGAGGAAAATGTAATTGAAATATGAAAAGGTAGTGCAAGTATTTTATAATGTGAGAGCCCCGGTATGTGAAATTGCAATTTCCCGAGTAAAGCAAAAACAAGCAAGAGCTTAAAAACGACGTTAAAATCCTTTCTACTTTATTAAGCGAACGTTGCTTTTCTGGCGTATTGTAAAACAAAAAAAGTTAAAATAGTTGTGGTTTTTAGTACAGTTCCTGCTGATTAAAATATTTTACGGCAAAATCTAACAGAATATTAGTTTAAGACTAGAAAAAACAATTAAAAAGTTGTACTACATGTTGATAGCAACATCGTTTATCACGCGGGATCCGTTTTATCCGTCCTTTCCCATGACTCATAGTATTTCCATACCAAAGATCAAAATCTGTTTAGTGGTTTAAGCGTAAAGAGATTTCACGGAAGATAGACAGAAAGACACACTTTCTCATTGTTTTAATAAAAGCAAAGTTTCATTATTTTATCATTATCGTCACAGTAATTGGCAATTTTAATTAATATTAAAATATCCTGCGAATCTTGAAAACTGAAAATCATTAAGCAACACTTTTAAAACACTCGCTTTTTCCAGCAGAAAATGCTGTAAATGAGCACAAAGCGCGTCAGGTTTTTTTCATCAGCGATATTTGCACAAATGCCGAAGTTAGTTTTACTTCGGCCGACGTTTTAGTGAAATTTCGCACAAAACTTTTATTTTTGCCTCAATGTTTTGTACGAGAGCGTTTACGGAGAGATTAGGAACTTTTTTGCTTCACACTTTACGGGTGAAGTAGAAGTTTGTAATATTTTTTTGACGGAATTATTACGCAGATATTTTGCAGATAAGAGCTATCTTAGTTTTCCAAATTTATATTCTGCACAACAAAAGTGTGAATATCTATGTAGTTCTTATAGAATTGCTATTATTACTTTACAATAATAGCCTAGATGTACCATCAATGCAATTTGGTTGCATTATGTCAAGTCGACGTTAGTCGAGATTTGTTAGCTTGGCCTGAGATAACTCGACTAAATAGCATAAGTACCCCATTTGCCTATGAATCAACTTCTTTGATAGTGCATAAAGACATGGTAATTACTAAAATAAATCAGTGTTAAAGCTTTTAGACTAGAGCTAAGTCTAAAGGTGCAAAGGCTTCATTCAGCCTGTGTAATTTCCGCTTCCGGTGCGACGATTGAAACTGACGGAAATGAACGAATAGTGACGACTGTCGCTTCGGGACTTTGCTGCTGACGTCATTATACGCCTAAATAAAGAAGGAAAGTAGGACGTGTTTGCACAGCTAATCAATATAAGGTGATTAGTGATTACGATATGATCCTGTAGTTGAGTTTTAGGGGCTGCTCCACGACTTCCTGATAAGTACCGGATCTTATCAACAATTTATCTGACAAATTGTGTACAAAGTATCTGTTACTTAAGTTTTGAATAAATTACTTATTCTATAATAAATTACCCTTAGGGCCTGTTTCACCACTTCCTGATAAAGTGCTGAATATGCTATTCACAACTTTTTGACAGATTCTCCATACTTGATCTGTCAAGTTAATTGGTGGATAGCCTATTCGGTACTTATCAGGAAGTGGTGAAACAGGCCCTTAAACTGTTTAGCATTCGTGTACTAACCCACAAAAAATTGTGTATTGAGTTATGAATGCAGTTTTATTCTATAGATCATCTAAGTTTAGAATTTTAAAAAAGTATTTAGCATTCAAAAAATCAACATTTTTGTTCATGTGGGTTAGGACACAAAATTGGTTAACAGCGACCAATTAACAGTCACTATTTTAAGTAAAAATATTAAGGTGTAATTCGAGAAGGTAGTGGTGTAACTTGTAAATGTGTCAGTATCGATTTTCCCCGAGAAGCCTCACTAGCACGCTTCTTCATATCCGACTACGACCTTGGCATTACTACATAAAGAAATTCCGACAAAATTGTACATACCGCTAGAAATATTACATAAGTTAAGTTTTTATGCTCGAATGCCTGAATTTACGATGGCCGTTTGTTAAAATTATTTAACAGCGGATTTATAATCATTTAAGAAATAAGGTGGCATCAATATTATGTACCTATAATTATAATATTATATATTATTTGTCTGTTACGTTGGAAATTTGACAGAATATAAAAGAAAGCATAATGAATAGTTTATATAAAAATGTAAACTAAGCTATCCTTTATGCTTTGAAATTACGTTGTGCAGTAATCACGTAGGTACATTTTGCTTGGCAAAAAACTATCCTGTCTTTTTCCAGGACTCTCCATATCAATTTTTTTACCAAAAATTTGAGCGTTCTAAGGTAACAGACACAGATAGACCCACTTTTTGGAACCAAGTTCCTTATCACGCGTTGCGAAAGGGGGCTAGACGGAAAAAGTTGTAACGACACTTTTTGCCACAGACATAAATCGAGATAGATACCGCATCGATTTTCTTGATTGCTGTGCTGTAAGTAAGTTATAAGCCGTGCGGGCGGCGTGCGCGTGTTTCTCTGTCTATCTATCTCTCTCTCTCTCTCTCTCTCTCATAGAGAACACTAAGCTAGTTTTAAATTTTTTTAAGAATTTTTTATGTTTTTGTTTTTTTTTTAGTGTAATACAGGGTTTTTTACATAAGAAATATTTTTGTTCCATCGGGGTGTCCCTTGACACCTCTCAAGTTTTTTTATTGCTCGGTCACGGCTACGTATAGCTCGTGTATTGTAACTCGAAGTACCATAATATAATGTATTTATCCTTATTTTCATACATTACAATATTATCCTAATACGTTATGCGTGGGGCTCCAGGCTGCAAATGGAAAGGATCCCTGTGGACGCTCGAGTATTCAGCAATTTGTTTTTTGGAACCGGCAGTAGTATTCACGTATAAATATTAAATACTACCAGCTGTGGCAACGTATCCTACAGGAATTTTGTTTTTCTTGCGATTGGATTTTTTTTCTTTTGTTCAGTTGTCAAAGTAGGACGTTCTAAAGTTTACAGGCTTCTAGATAAAACCAATAAAGTTCAGCAGCAAACCATGATGAAATCCCTTTTGAATCACGTTTACGCACATACGGTAAATAATATTATGTGGTTCAACTACTTGTGCTGTCCCTTCTTTCAATGTTAAACAAAAAGCGGCCAAGTGCGAGTTGGACTCGCCCATGAAGGGTTCCGCAGCAGCAATAAGGTTTATTTTTATTAAATTAAAAGGTTTTTGATTTATTTTTATATATCAGTCGATTTAATGAAATTTAGATTAAGGTTTACCATTTATGACGTATAAAAAAAACTACTGGCTAGATCTCGTTTAAACCAATTTTCGTTGGTAGTTTTTATAGTAATCTACATCATATATTTTTTTTAGAATTATCATGCCCCTACTTTAGAAATTAGAGAGGGGGGGGGGACACACATTTTACCAATTTGGAAGAGTCTCTCTCGCAAACCATTCAAGTTAGAAAAAAATGATATGAGAAACCTCAACATGATTTTTGGAGACCTATCCATATATAACCCATACGCATAGGTTAGATGAAAAAATTTTTTTTTTGTTTCAGTTGTATCTATGGGGACCCCTAAAATTTTTAATAATTTTTCCATTTTTGCATCAAAATCTTAATGCGGTTCACAGACTACATCTACTTACCAAGTTTCAATAGTATAGCTCTAATAGTTTCGGAGAAAAGTGGCTGTGACATACGGACGGACGGACTTACAGACAGACAGACAGACAGACACGAATCTATAAGGGTTTCTTTTTTGCCATTTTTGCTACGGTACCCTAAAAAATGTGGCTTCCTATAAAAATGCGAAGTTTTAAAAATTAGATCTATTTGAAGCTCTGTCGACATTTGTGATTTGATGTGATAGCTCAATGGAAAAAGAACAAAAAAATACCATACCAAGTGTAAAACTAAAACCTCTCTCACTTGACTTACAAGGAAAACTAACCCTTCTCCCTCTTTCAGGACGGCACATTTTCCCTTGCTGACTTCGTGGACGCTTACCAAGAAAATGAGGTTCAGCGCGTGATTCGCGCTTACGACAACTCCATATCCATCGACATCCACTGTGCCGGCGTCGGCGAGTGGGCGCGCCTGCCGCACCTGCCGCTCGCCAAGCACTGCACCATCAGAGTCAATCCCACTGACGTCATCGACCCAGCCTCGCAGGCTGTCAAGGATTTTGTCTGTGAGTAGCTGTAGATTTTGTGTGTTCCCAAATTGCCGGGGTGAATTGACGAGATTTGATTGGCTAATGAGTCACTCATCTCATTAGCCAATCAAATCTCGTCAATTCCTTCTAAAATATGTGTGAGTGATGATAATGGTCAGTATGCTGTTTAGTGTTTAAGAACACACGTCATCAGCAAAACATCAAAATACCCAATAACGCGATTGAATGCCTTATGAATCCGAATAAAGATATAAAAGTTCGGTGTTTGCGTTGATGACTTACTTTTTTCTTTATCTGAATGGCCTTAGATAACTTTTCTTTGTTTTCGTCGAAGTGATAATTCAAAACAAATAACCCTGCGGTTGGAAAAATTTTGATCAGCAAGAGCCACAAGGTGACAAAATAAACTAAAGGCGGACTTGACTATAACTATACTGACACTTGACAGAAAATAGCACTTTCTACTCAATCAAAGTAAACCAGGATTCAGACTTTATTTCCCACTATAGTGTCAAGTTTTAATCGCTAAAACTCTGAGCAACTAATGGGCAACAAATCCCGTAATCCTTGTTTATCGTCTGCGGCTCTCCAGCCCCGAGTTCTACTGCAGATAATTGAAATCTATTTCCAGAGGATTTTATTGCCACTTGAGTTTTACACTTTGTCTATACGATATCGAATTTATTAGAGCAGGGGTTCCCAATCTTTTTCAGTCTGCGGCGCACTTACAAGTCAATATTTTGTCACGGTGCCCTACTTTACCTAGCTATTACAAAAATATACATAAATATTATACACCTTTAATGATTACAGTTAGGTTAAGCAAGTAAAGTAATCTGCCTGCGTGGTATAATTCATATTATAATTTTATTTTATAATATTTGTGGATACGGATAATGATGGAGGAGAATGACGGAGAATTTGACGTGGGAGAGCCATGCTTCGGCACGAATGGGCCGGCTCGACCGGAGAAATACCACGTCCTCACAGAAAATCGGCGTGAAACAGCGCTCGCGCTGTGTTTCGGCGAGTGAGTGAGTTAACCGGAGGCCCAATCCCCTACCCTATTCCCTTCCCTTCCCATCCCTACCTTTCCCTATTACCCTATTCCCTCTTAAAAGGCCGGCAACGCACCTGTAGCTCTTCTGATGAGGCGAGTGTCCATGGGCGACGGAAGTTGCTTTCCATCAGGTGACCCGTTTGCTCGTTTGCCCCCTTATTTCATAAAAAAAACGACTCACGGCGCCCCTCTTGCCTTTCCACGGCGCACCAGGGCGCCGCGGCGCATAGTTTCGGTACCCTTGGGTTAGAGAGGTGGTCGTATAATAATGCATATAGTATACACGCGTACAAATTGTATAATAGTTTGTAGTGCATTTACAGCACAATGTCTAATTGTAAAAGGTAAAGGTGAAGAAGCATAATTCGGCCAAGGAGTATAAATATTATAATTTTCTATTTCTGCAAAAAAGTTATTATAGAGTAGTCCGTAGTGATTATGAAAAAATATGATTATTATTTATGGCCTTATATGTACGTAGTACATAATAACTCTATGCCTTATAATATAAGATTTTTTTAGCACTAGCCAATTGTCTATTTTATAAATTACGCCATTTTACTGAAAGCCTGTAAATTCACAAAACTACATTTACAAGTATAGTTATTGTGAATATTATCGTAAACAAAGTTACTTCAATATTCACAAATATTCAAAGCTTCGAAATTCAAAGCAATTGAATAAAACTTCGATGAATAAGAAACACTATAAAATCCATTATTGGAAAATCTACATAATATTTCAGCGTTCGGTGTTGAAAAGCGGTTCTGACGCTTATATTATTGCAAGTTGATATTCAACAATGAATAGTTCTGACTTCGACAGCTCTGTTCAGCTGTCTTTAGGCGCCATTTTGAAATGACGTTTAAATCTAGATTCTAGAGTTTTTCATTCGCATCAGACTGTATTGTTTGAATAAAACTGTTTTATTGTGCTACTAAAACAAACTCTTTTCTTGTTTCCTCATACGTATTTATAAATCAATACTAAATACAATATATTAATTACTAAGGCAAAATAATATTATACTTAAATATTAATCGTACTTACAAAAAATAACTCTTGTTAAACTGATAAGTACTGAAATAAATAATGAAATATACTTATGTCGACATAGAGGTCCAGTTAGAGCGGGCCGAAAACTAAACTACATTTGCAATTAAGTGTTGTTTTGGACTGTAGACAAACAAGTTTAATTACAGACAAACTGTGACCGTCCCCGGTACAGCTCGTGTGAATGTGACAATTACTGAGTACTACAGTAAATCGAGTTTACCGAAACCGTGATCAACGACTCGCTTAATGAGAGTGGTATATTGACGAAGTTCCTGCTCAAACATATGAAAATTGGGACGGAAAAAGTCACAAGTCACAATCCTGCATCGCGCTATCGAAGTTTCCTAAGCGCAATGGTTATATACCGTTTTATACGACAGATATACAGACCGTATATGGCTGAAGTCAGTCTAGTGGACTTCGGCCTAAACATGGCTCCTTCGTCATCACTCATCAATCATCATCGAAAAAACTTAATGCATATTGTTCCCCTAGCACTCCAGTTTTATATGTTATCTCGATAAAAAGAATTCGTAACACAATAGGTATAAAAACTTCTTCAAAGGTAGATTTTAAAAAGTCTCTATTCTCGGTGAAAGTAGAATATCAATTGTTTCACTCAAAGAATAATAACAAAACATACTTGGTAAATGAGTCTCATATTTTCCTATTGTAAAGTACCTACATACAGTCTACATCAACTTTACTTCTTGTTTTACATCGACGTATTGCGGAGCGTTTTCTGAATTGTTGTGAAGTCATTATGAAGTTGAAATTGCGGGATACGGGACTCTTGTTAGCTCCATTATGTGAATTGAGATGTTAATGTGTGCAATCGTTAATATAAGTATTGTTTGGGTGGAACTCATAACGTATTATGTGATGTTATATTTAATTTTGATTTTTGAATAGAAAATTGAAAAGAGAAACTGTTTATTTTAGTATAAAAGAGTTAACATATCAATCGCATTAAGCTATGACAGTCAGACAATCAAATTCACAAACGCTATTACTATACTACCTTAATAATTTCTACTTAGAGCATTTCTTCTAGAAACATAACAGTTAATAATATTATTAATCATTATAATATAAGGGACAAATACATCCCAATGTATTATCACATTGATCACATACTTTTGTTCTACCCTTTATAGATTCTCTGAAAAGGCTAGTACTACTGCGTTTCCCTAAAAAGTACGTTTCAACACCCTATGAATTTGTACTTCGTAGCAATACGTATAAAAGTACAAACACTCACCTGGAAAGGTGTGGACCACAGAAATAAATCAAGATAGAACGGCTAAGCGGGTGGAGTACGCGTGTTTCAAACTTGCACAAGTGGGCACAATTCGTTGAACGTTTATTCAGTCAGCGTGCACATCTCGACTTGATTACACCGGAGGGATTGTGCAAAAATGCCTCATTGTGCAGTGTCTAATTGTAAAATAGAAGTACGAAAAGAAATACCTCCTTTTAACCGTAAAAGGAGGTATTTATTTCCACAGGTATGTTATTTGTTCTAACTAAAAGCAAAGCAAAAATTGACACGCGCGATTCCTTAGCAACGGACGCGTGTGGCCGTTCTATCTTGATTTATTTCTGTGGTGTGGACTAAAGGAGTATCCTTTACTCGGGTCGTCGCTTGATGTCACCGGCTGGCTAACAAAACTCTTCGCGGTACACCTTGGTCGTATTTAAAAAATAATTGGCCAAGTGCGAGTTAGACTCGCGCACGAAGGGTTCCGTACCATTATAAAGGAAAATTAGACCAAAACTAGTGTTTTTTGTATGGTAGCCTCCTTAATTTTTAATTTTATTTTAATATTATTATAAAATATTAAAGTACAAGTATAACTAAGGATTTCGTGGAAAATTCAAGTACCTACCTATTGATATAGAGCAAAAAAGGCTAAAAAAATCACGTTTGTTGTATGGGAGCCCCCTTTCAATATTTATTTTATTTTGTTTTTAGTATTTGTTGTTATAGCGGCAACAGATATACACAATCTGTGAAAATTTCAACTCTCTAGCTATTACTGTTCTTGAGTTACAGCCTGGAGACAGACAGACAGACAGACAGACGGACAGACGTAGAGACGAACAGACGTACAGACGGACAGACATGAAGTCTTAGTAATAGGGTCCCGTTTTTACCCTTTGGGCACGGAACCCTAAAAAACTATCGCACCACAAACTAGCCAAGATAGATTGATCACAAATCACAATTCAGTCAGTAAACCTCTAGCACAGTTATTTTATTTTCAGTTCTGAATAATATTTATAACAGAGACGCGCACACGTCATACGTTTCAGGAAAGGTTTCAGGCGACCATTTTTTCATGACTGCGCTCGCGCTTCTGATTGGCGGGCGGCGATGCATCATGCACACGATTGGCGCGTAGGGACATTTGAATGTGGAAGGAGTTACTGGTAGGCTTATGTCTATACCATGAAAGGTCTATTACATTCTGTAAAATTTACATTAGCGGGCCCATAGACGAGCAATTTTATGGCGCAATATCACATATTGCGTAATATTATTGACTGTCTAGGGTTGATAATATCTCGCGCCTTCAATTTTATTGTCAAATAAACTGTTAAATAAAATTTAAGCGTGATATTGCACAGTACAATCACTGATCGTCTAGGGACCGACGACACTTCGATAACAATTTATCAACATCTCGGCACTCGGGAACGATCGCCAGCAACTGATAAATGCGAAGACATCTGCGGCGGGAACTAATATCTGTGAAATGACCAATACGGCAACTGTAATGGCGTCCGACAACTTGATATTAGTTTACTATTGAAGTTTCATTACATTCTGATAAATTATTATCATCACTTTAGCTTCTTATTCAGCTTCTTATCGGACTTTAACAGCATAATAGCAAAAAGCATCACAAAAAAGTAAAAACCCAAAGCATCTGAGGTCAGTAACTGTACAATTTGTACACTCTTGTAGGAGGAGTAAATTAAACACAGAATACTGTATCACTAGGCACAACCACTCCGTCCGCTCGGTAATGAATAAGACCCGTATAAATAGTCAGTACTCGAGATGCATCTCGGTCTCAAGATACGGTTCGGGCTCTGTGATTGGTTGGCTGTCAAAATTTGGACCAATCACAGAGCCGAACCGCGTCTTGAGACCGGGTCGCATCTTAAGTACTGACTATTTATACGGGCCTAAGTAAGGCTCGCTCTGTCGGAGCAACCATTTCCTAATACCCGCACTAGGAGTGGGCGTGGCTATCTTTATTTAAATTAATACACTACAGTAACTATAAAAAATAATGAAGAAAAGGTGCGAACAAAAAATAAAGAAACAAATAAAACATCTCTTAAAATCTCATACAAAACTTAATAGCGTAATAATTTAAATATTTTATTGGGAGTAAAATATACTGACCTAAATCTACCACTTACTGACCGACTGACTGGGCATGTAAGTGCTGCCCTGATTTTGACTATTGACTCACGCCTGACCAGCACTCAAACGAGGTTGAATATTACAACCATTAAAAAGCGGAATTCTTCAGTCAAAAGTTTTTTGAATTTTCACCTTTTTATTTGCGTTAAAAATAACCTTTACGTGACAACAGATAGGTAGCAAAAGTAGCGAAAGAAAATCCACACCTCTACCTGCCACACTCTTATCTTCGTTACGCACCTTTCTTTCTCAGCACGCTGCACGTACGTTCGGGCTTTCTCCGAAAAGCGGGACTGAAGCTGTCCCGCGCGGGACATTTAATTTTGATAAAAAAATCGGGACGTCTGGCAACGCTGACCATTACATAAATGAGGACTATTTTTCTGATTCGCTAAATGCGTACCTACTTGCACGTAACATTTTTATTTATTGAAAGCAAAATATGCGTTGCATAAAATGCCTCTTTTTATAATAATTATTATATTTGTCTTTTTCTCCCCAGCGTACCTGGAACCGTACATAGTGCCGGCGTCGCTGGAGCAGCTGCTGGTGGCGAGCGACGTGGTAGGTAACATCCGGTTCTCCCACCCCACGCTGTACGTGTTCCCCGGCGGACAGGGCGACGCCGCGCTATTCGGCATCAACGGATTTAACATGCTCGGTAAGTTACAAAAATCCTGTAAATAACGCAGTATGAATGGCTTTTAATATTGACTATGTTGAGTGTTGTTGAATCTGTATTAACCGTGTTTGATTGGTCCATGACCGTACGAACCCGCGGTCAAGGCAGTCGCTTATTCGTATCGTATTTTATGGTATTTTATAACAATGTTATTGTTGTGTTTATAAAGTAATATAAGAGGAGGATAATATGGAGGCAGACTATAAATTAATCTTTGTGTGCTATGCGAAAAGGTCAGATCTATGAATAATGTGCGAAACTATAGGTCTACCAGAATCTGATGGCAATTTTTGACAGCAGATTTTCAAAAAATATCCTGGATCATTGGATAAATTTTTATATTAGCATATTTCACACACAACATAAGCCGCTAAAGGAATATAAAGGGATGAAAATGTTTTATTCCTATCACCCCGGTATTGCTAGAGTCATTTTATTTTCTCGCTTTTTGTCATCAGATTCTGGTAGACCTATACATAAATAATGCTTACCTATTATTATAGCGCAATGAATAGATAGTTTGTGGCCGATGCCCGTTTCATAAAATTTTAGCTAAACAAAGATTCTATAGCCCTGAAGTTTATTAAATTTAACAAACACTAATTCAAACAACATAACCAGTAAGTCAATAAACTTAACAAACAAATCATATTTATTAAAGTTCGCCGTAAATATTCAAGAAAAACCTTCAAGTTAATCCGTAGAGCACTCGTCTTGAGGGATATGTATGGCAGCGCGCCAACACTCACCCCAGTCTCCAGACGATTGAAATGCTGCCCCGGCAACAGTCTAGAGCCAATCGATTCGTGAAGTAGGGATTGTTTGATATAGCATTTCATATGAAAGGTGCTGACAGCTGAGTATTAAACAGCTGATTTTTAATTTAAGTTGGAAAGTTGCTGCCATGTAGAAAGTTGCTTTTGTTTAGCAGTGCCTCGAAGACAAAATAAATTTTGACCTTCTAATATAATAATTTATTGGTTTACTTAAGTTATTCCAAATTCAACAAGTTGACTTTTTTGGTTTATTAATTAAATGGATGGAAAACGAAGATAAAGTTACACCCAATAAAATAAGCTTATTATTCAGAATATCTGGTCTTTGACAGCTTCACAGAAGTCCCGACTCGGAGTTTGCCAACGAGCTATGGAACGCAGCATTTTAGGTATAAAAAGGATTGACCGCGTTCGGAATACCACCCTGCGTTCCCAAACTATGCTCACTGATGTAGGCAAAAAGGCGGCTAGCCTGAAGTGGAGCTGGGCGGGGCACGTCTCCCGTATGCACCCGGAGAGATGGGCGCGTCTGGTTTCGGAGTGGCTACCGACTGGTCGGCGTAACAGAGGCCGACCCAAGAAAAGGTGACGCGACGAACTGGATGCGTTCGATAAAGAGTGGCCAGCAACATCACAGGATCGCGAACTTTGGAAAAAAAGAGGGGAGGCCTTTGCCCAGCAGTGGGACACTGTAGGCTGCTTATAATATAATAATAATAATTCAGAATTTCAACTTATTGTTTTTACAAAACAACCACCAATTTTGCGGCGTTATCTATTATCTAAGCTAGATAAGAAATTCCAACAATAGACGTTATTAGCGCCATCTGTTGTTGGTGCGGTGTAATTAACGTCCAAACGTAACAACGGGCAATTTGTCTGCCGGCGGACAATACCGGGGCAAAACGACGACGCCGCGGGCGGAGCTGGCTCTGAGCCAACTTTAGGGGTGTGCTCGACTTTATTATAATCTTTTTTCACTTTTTAGCGACGTGTTGTTTTTACAATATGATATCGCTGTTGCTAGCGTCAAACCGCCAGAGAAATCGATGTCATGTTACGGAGGTTGAGACTTATTATTATAGAACGAAAGCTAGAGAGATAACAGTTAGGGCAATTTAGTCTTCTTGGCTTAAAAATAAATTTAAACAATAAAGCATAATAAAATCTAATCGACCACAGATTTTTTAAAAACATTTCTTTAAAAACGAATGCTTGTCATCGTATGGTCCATAATAGAAAAGAACGGACTCTACTGCACCAAAACCATTATTTTTTTCCGTAGACATTTTCAATTCTTGCATTTAAGTTAACATGCCAGCTATTATTTTTTCATCGACTTTGATCAAGTTGATGAACGTTTGGCGTGATGCCAGCGAACTTGATTCTATTTGTAGATGGTTATTGTTTTATTCCAAATGGAATCCAAAGTGATTTAATGGCGTCACAGCGATTAATATTTATGAGGTGCACTTTCATTTAGTTTTTTAAATAGTACATAAACAAAAGAACACTGATAAAGGATAAAGTAAATTCGTGTTAATTTATAAAAATTTTAAAAAAGTTAAAAAAACAGAACACTGTTTTTCTTTTACTTTTAAAAAGTAAGCATGAGTGCTTTGTTTCCCTGTCCCGTTTTACAATAGCGTGAATTATTTTAAATATTATTTTTAATCACTTCTCGAAAAATCTATATTTAAAAATTTCAGTAATCCATCGTTCCAATTATCTTACAATGAACAACATTTTTTTTATATTATTTTTATTTTATTCACATAAATTTGGTGGAGGTTTCTATTAAGCATAAACTTGTGCAAGAAATCTTAATAATTTGTCTAATTCTACCGTGCCTTTAATATTGCACCATTTACGTAATTTTATCGGCAGTTCAGAATATCGACAACGTATTAAGACATTTGCCATTTCGCGAGTAAATAGCCTCTCCCGCGGTGTTATCTGATCCAATTTGTTTTTCAATCAACGGCGCGCATTTTTTACAATGTTTGGCGAAGATTTTAACTGCGCCGATTGTCCTATAATATTTTACCTGTAACCGTTGTTATGTTTTTATTAATCCCCTTTGAATCAAATTTTGTTTAGAGGTGTATAAATAATATGATATCACTTTTATTCGCATAATATATTTTATATAGCCTTAACCATAGATTTAATATGAAAAACTCAAAGGCCTTAACAATCAGCGTTATGGCCTCTAAGTATAGAATATAGATATTTCTTTTATAATGATAATAATTATTGGTGTAAGTACAGCGTTTAATTTTATATACATTTTACAGTGATAAATAAGTTAATTTTATATTATAATGAATTGCACGCCATTGTAATGGCAAGAATGTACTGGAACTTTCATAATATTAATATAAGACCATGATCATGTACTACATTCTGGCAATAAAGGAATTTGATTTGATTTGATTACATGAAACTTATTTCGTGTCTAAATCCTAATCCATCCGAGATATATTACCTACAATACTTTTAGGTATATTCATCGCAGAAGACATAGAAAGCCGGTGACTGCACCGGTATTGCGACTTGCGAGTATCTAAGATTTTTTTGCACTAATCGCTTACCATCAACTCGTCTACTCCGGGTCAATTTAAGCCCTAACGAAAAACAGTTGTGTTATAAACTTGACATATCTGTTTGGGCTATATGAAACTTACCGGCCTCTTTTACGTTCCAGTGGACGGCGGCTTCTCCCGCAAGGCGTGCTGGTGGGACTTCGCCCGGCACCTCGACCGTCTCGACGCCGTTCTCTTCACCCGGCTGAACAACTGCTCGCTGGCCGGCATGGCCGCGGTGCTGCGCCGCAAGGCCACCGCCAGCGTCTACCCCCAGATTGGACACTTTTTCTGCAACCTCGAGGTGGGTGGAGCGAGATGAACGATCGTTTCCTCTCTTTTTGTCTCGAAAGGGTATTGAACTCATCGCTTGCATACTATCTAAAAAGCGAGAAAATTCTATGACTTCCACGTGTTACTGAGTAGCGTAGGAAGACAGCATGCATTTTGAATGGCCCGATCAGAAGATAAATTAATTAATTAAAATTGGGGGATAAAAATAAGTTATTTAAACAGCCAATACCTGAGACAAAATATTCGATTCATAGATCAGAAAAAAAGGCTTAAATAAAGACTACCAGCTTGTTTTTTAGCCAACAACGATTCTATCACGGACTAATAATTAATGATATACAAACGCAATACAATATAATTTAATTATAATTTAATGAGTGAAGGTCGATGTTAAGTGAATCAAAACGTATGGCTTCTGATAGACACACCCAGTTGGCTACAGACAGCCTGCGATTTCAGATACTGTGATTGAAATAAATTTAAAACCTTTAAATATAAAGCCTAATATTATTTTTGGTTCTGTGCCTTTTAAAATTTAACGTTGTTTTTAATGTTTGTGTTTTGTGTGAATACTCGATAAAGTTTTGAACGATTTTATTTACTTTGAAGTGCTGAATTATGTTGAGACTTGTGAGTTGTGCTACCGTTTAATCATATCGAATACATAATCAATTTTAGTGAAGTTTGATGTTACAGATAAAATTTATTACTTAGGTAACTGAATTGTGACACTTGAAATATGGTAAGCAAATGTTCATATTATTTTGTTTTTATATTCCACGTAAATTTTATATTACCAAACGTAACATAATTGGTCCCCCGTCACGCTAAACGAATTCGATCAAATTAAACATTATAAAATGATAACTGAAGACGTGAGTGGACTGTTACTTAAGTAACAATTTGAAAATTGAGAACAATTCAATTTGAAATTGCGTAAATAGAGGCTTTGGAACTCGGAGAATAATTTCAAAAAAAAAAGCGGCCAAGTGCGAGTTGGACTCGCCCATGGAGGGTTCCGCAGCAGCAATAAGGTTTATTTTTATGAAATTAAAATATTTTTGATTTATTTTTATATTTCAGTCGATTTAATGAAAAGTTTACTATTTATGACGTATAAAAAAAACTACTGGCTAGATCTCGTTCAAACCAATTTTCGTTGGTAGTTTTTATAGTAATCTACATCATATATTTTTTTTTGAATTATCATGCCTCTACTTTAGAAATTAGAGGGGGGGGGACACACATTTTTCCACTTTGGAAGAGTCTCTCTCGCAAACTATTCAGGTTAGAAAAAAATGATATGAGAAACCTCAATATGATTTTTGGAGACCTATCCATAGATACCCCACACGCATAGGTTAGATGAAAAAAAAAATTTTTTGTTTCAGTTGTACTTTACTATTTATGACGTATAAAAAAAACTACTGGCTAGATCTCGTTCAAACCAATTTTCGTTGGTAGTTTTTATAGTAATCTACATCATATATTTTTTTTTAGAATTATCATGCCTCTACTTTAGAAATTAGAGGGGGGGGGACACACATTTTTCCACTTTGGAAGAGTCTCTCTCGCAAACTATTCAGGTTAGAAAAAAATGATATGAGAAACCTCAATATGATTTTTGGAGACCTATCCATAGATACCCCACACGCATAGGTTAGATGAAAAAAAAATTTTTTTGTTTCAGTTGTACCTATGGGGACCCCTAAAATTTTTAATATTTTTTCCATTTTTGCATCAAAATCTTAATGCGGTTTACAGACTACATCTGCTTACCAAGTTTCAATAGTATAGCTCTAATAGTTTCGGAGAAAAGTGGCTGTGACATACGGACGGACGGACAGACAGACAGACAGACAGACATGACGAATCTATAAGGGTTCCTTTTTTGCCATTTTGGCTACGGAACCCTAAAAAGGAAGCGGGTTTTATAATATATAGCCAGATGTTATATTAATTAGCCAGATGATGAAGGAGATAAGTTTCAATGTTTGTTTAAATTATAAGATAACTTATCCACTTAATCCACTCATGTTTTCAACTACTACCATGTGCACGTTATATAATATTTTGTTACCTAACCACACACCTTTACGTTTCAGGAGCGGCGCTCGGCCGGCAGCAGCGACGAGGACAAGGACGCGGACCCGCTGCTGGTGTCGCTGCTGCAGGGCGGACACGACCTGGTGGCCGACCTGCGCCGCCTCAACCTCCGTCCGCAGCACTGCTACCGGAGCCCTGAACCCGTCAACCTGTACCACAAAGTTGGACACGGTAACATCTCATTTTTGGAACGAAGTTCCATATCGCGCGTTTCGAAAGGGGGCTAGACTGAAAATAACAAGACCAAAAGTTATAACGACACTTTTTGCTATAGTGGTAAGCCGTGCGGCGTGCGCGTATTTCTCTGTCTGTCTCTCTCTCTCATAGAAGTAAGTTCCATCCGGGTGTGTCACCTCTCAATTTTTTTATATGTTAAGGACGTTTAATAGTAATTAATAGTAAATAAATTTTTAACAAATAAATTAATAATTAACAAATAAATTAGTAGTAATTAATAATGCGGGCGATAACACGCATGGCAGGAAGCCATGCGTGCTATCGCCCGCGCTCGGATCTAATGCTTTTGGTTCTGGTTTATGAGTTTTTTTGATATTCCATTTGCCACCAAGTGCCGCTATGTAGCCTTAGGGTATATCGTGTCAAATTGGCATCAGTACAGACAGCAGTTTGACCCTAAGGCTACATAGCGGCACCTGGTGACAAATGGAATATCAAAAACCCTCGTTCTAATCGTGTTTACCTACGCGTCATATTGCAATATTAAATCAAATGGTATCCTTTTTATCTCGAGTGTTTCCTAGTTCCTAATACTTTTTATTTTTATTTTCAGGAACACTGGATATGTACGTGCTAAATCCGTCCAAAGATTCTAAATATGTTCGTGAATTTTTGAAAAGGTGGCACAACAGTGAACAAAAACTTTTTGAAGGTGCTAGTATATCGGGACAATTCAATTTCCCAGTGCCGAATTTAGTGTCTATATGTGCGTTGCTCGTCTGGCGGCCCGCCAATCCCGACGATACGATTACTAGAATAATGTTCCCGGGGTCCACACCTCAACATAAAATATTCGAGGGCTTAGAGAAATTGAGACATTTAGAATTCCTTCAACATCCGACGTATACTGGACGTGAAATGAACGCTGCGAGTGTTTCTCAAACGACAGCCCCCACCGCCACTAAAACGACGAAGCCGATTCCATCGAAAACGAGTAGAGAAAAGATAATTTCCGAGAAAAGAGACGAAAAAGGTGAAGCCGACATCCTTCAGCCTAAGTATCCTACGAAAGATGAAACGGATTCAAAGAATATTATAGATAATAAGTTATTGAGTGAATTAGTAGAGGGTGAAGATAAAAAAATCGAGTCAGTTCTTCAGGACGTGATCACCGCCAGAATTGAAACAAAAGTCGATGAAAGCCTCGCTCAATATGATAGTATTGTCAATGGGTTACCGAAAAAAAGGGAAACCCCGAAGAAAATTGTAGATAAAAAGACTAAACGTGTAGATAAGTCGGACGATAATAAAGATGTATTAAATAAAACAGTAGAATCTAAGAAAATTGACTCAGAAATGAAAGCAAAAACGGATAACAAAAAGAAAACGGAAAAAACTAAAACCGAATCTATGACCAAAAGTAAAGTAACTCACAGAATATCTAGTAAAATTATAGACAAAAAAATAAATTTGATTGAAAAAAGAAATGAAGACGATAAAAAGTCTCCTCCTTCGACCCCAAAAAAACAAGTTGAAGCAAAGCCATTTAATGTCGTTACAAAAGATAAAATAAAAACCAAAACACGAAAACTAAGTCCGGGAAGTACACCAGCCAAAAGCACCAAAGAAGCGAATAACCGAAGAGTAGTGGAATCTAAATTTAAACAACCATCTCCCAAGCGTGATATCTCACAAAAAATAACGGACAAAAAAGAAATAAAGGCCAAACGTGAGCCCATTTCACGTCGTCCAAGGCCAATAGGCTCCCCAACTAAAGGTGTTAAAACTGCTAAGAGTCCTACAAAATCAGTTAAAGCAATTAAAACAGATACATCAAAACTTAAAGGATTACAACGAGTTAATTACGAAGACATTTTACGAGAAGCAAAGAAATCTGATGAAGAAACTTCTAAATCACTTGACGATATAAAACAGCAAGAGCTGGATGAAAGAGAAGAACAAGAAATAGTTAGAGAAATTGAAGCCGTATTTAACAGAGATAGCGAAGCTGAAGAAAAAGTTGAGTATGTCGGTAGATCCGATATTGAAAAAATAACGTGTCTTCTTGATGATGTAAAAACTGAAACGACTGCTGATGGTGAATTTGAAGAAGAATACCTTATAATTGAAAAAGAAGAAGTTGAGCAATACACTGGTGAGGACATATTGCAAGAGAAGTTCAGCCATGAAGAGGAATCACAAAAACATGTGAAAGAAAAGGAAGAATCGGAAAAGAAAAAGGATGACGAGGAGACTATAAAAATGACAATAGATAAAGGTAGTAAGGACAAAATAGAAGTTGACCCAATTAAAGATACAAAGGAGAAAGAAAGTAAAGACTTTGATTCAAAAGAACACTCTATTAGCGTTGAAGAAAAACAAGATGTGAGCAGTGAGAAGAAAACATCTGACAGCAAGAGTGGTGTTATTAAACCAAAGGATTCTTTAGAAAATATTGTTCAAGAATCGCAGCCTGATGAAAAGGTATCAACAACAATTGAATCTGGAGCAACAACTGCTCCAACCCTACCGGAAGATGAGCGCATCACGTTAGGTGATATAAAAGAAGATCAAGGTATAGAAGAAAAACATGATAATGAAATAACCAAAGAAACTGTTATTCATCCTACACACGTAGATAAACAAAGACCTTTGACCTTTGAAAAAAAAATAAAACATGAAGCTATACCTCCTCATCTTAGGGATATTGTTAAAACTCCTGATGAAGTTGCTGACCTCCCGTTGCATGAAGAAGTTGATTACAGATCTTATGATGACAAAAAGACGCCCTTAGAAGAGGACAACAAATTGAAGGGCTATCAAATTGATATAAATATACCTAAAGACTTACCGCTTTCGGATAAAAATGCGCCTTCATTAGACATGAAAGCTGTGCATGATAACATCGTAATAAAAACAGTGGAACGACCTTCTCATGCTGAAGTTGTAACAGTAACACCAGGATCAGCTCCAGAATCACCGATGTACCAAGAACAAAATATTCAGTCTACTAAGCATCCCGCAAAAGACTTAGAAACTGTGGATGAATATGGATACGGTTCATTTACTGAAAAATTAAGAGAAACACATATAACAACCGTTGATTCTCCAATGAAAGACGATATTATAATTGTTGACGAGATTCAAACGATATCAGAAAAAATTCCATCAATACCGGAAGATGTGGAAACTGAAATCGAAGAAGCGCAAAAAATAGAAGTGAGCAAACCACCTCTAAGTCCTAAAGAAGTAGAAAAAATCGTTTCAGATGTTGCAGAAGTCTTAAAGTCTGACAAAAGCTTAGATGAACTTATAGCTGAAAAGTCTCCAATGCTTTCAAAATCTCCGGAATTATTTACAAACGTCATCGATACCCTAGCTAATCCTATAGAATCGACGAAAGTATTTTTGGAAAGTGAAAAAATTCACCACAAAGATGTATCGCCTGCAAAGTCAATACCATCGGAAGAAATAAGTGATATTTCAGACAAAACTGTGCTCAGTAAACCAGCTGTTCAAGAAGATACTGATAAATCAAACAAGCAAGATGAGACTAAAAAAGACGAACAATTAAAAGTAACCTTAGAATCAGCCAAAACATTAGAAAAACTAGAAGAAAAAATGACAAGCCTTAGAAGCCAGGAAACAATAGCAAAAGAAAGTAAAATTATTGAAAAAGATGAGAAACCGATAACGTTAAAAATTGATCAAGATCTTATTAAAGAAGATACTTGTTTAAGCATGAATAGAAAGGATGACCTAAAACTTATCAAGCCTGATCTAAGCGATGTTAGCATAACTAAAACCCAATTGGATACACCTAGTCCAGATTTGATCCAAGAAACTACTGATTTATATGAACGTGATGCGACTAGTTCTCAACATGTATTAAAAAAGCGTTCTGCTGATCTCGAACAGACTCTTGACACAAGTAAAGAGAGCGAAGTGTGTTTATTAGAAACTGTTGAAGAAAAGAAAAAAGAGTCAAAATCAATGATTAGTAGTTTTATGAACAAATTTGACGAAAAACTGACTAAGGCCAAAGGTTTGTTCACTCGAAAAACTGATAAAACTACCGAAGATGATGATGATTTAAAATCGCAACGTAAAGAAAGCATAGATCAAACATTATCGCACCAAAGTTATCTAAGTGATAAGGTAAAAGAAAAGTTATTACAGTTGCATATTTCAGAACAAATTTATAGTTATTTTTATACTGACACATTTTCAATCATAGAATTAATTTATTCCCAAAAACTGCAAGCAGATGAGATGCTTAAAGGGTTTATATGTAATGATAAGCCCGAAGAAAATATTCAATCAAACACAGAAGAAATCAGAAAGAATAACATAATTTTTTTGAGAAATATAAAAATCGTGACAGTAAAAACCACCTACACCAAGCGATATGGAATGGATACTCGAATACAAATAATAAAAATTATAGAAACTACTGACAAGCATCAAAATGGTAACGAAGAAACATCAGTTGCGGGTAATTTGTCGGTTATGGATGAGAAGGAATTGGATAATTTAAGTAAGTGGAACGTCATTGAAACAACAGATAAAAAAAAATATTCACACGATGAAAAATTCATTGAACTCGGGGTAGAAAAAACCCGAAATGTAAATGTTACAAAAATAACAACAATATTATCAACAAAAGAAAAAGTACAACTGAAATCCAAATCAAATGAAACCATGGTATATAAAACGTATAACAGTCCTGAAACACTAACAATAACAAAAATAAGCGTTGCAGATTATAATCCTCTAACGAAGATAGAATCAAATAAAAAGCTCATTCAACTCACTATATTCTCAACAACATCAACAGATAATATTCCTGAAGAAGAACTTGACACAACATTGCCGTTAGAGCAGTTAGAGCAGGAAAGTATAAAAGCAGTTAGTCCAGTAAAAGATAAAATGTTCAAAACGATGACAACTGTCGAAACCCAACTAAGAGATAAGACTGAATATGAAATAAGTATTCCGAGCAAAGATAAACAAGAACACAAAAAGAAGTCGTTTAGCCCTGAAGAATCAAAACAGTATATTAAAACCTCAATAAGCTCTACCGAACCAACACTGATCGATAAACTGTCAACAATTGACACAACAGAACCAGAAGAAATTCTGAACATTGAGAAGCTCGATAAAATATCTGTAAAGAGATTGAAAGAAAAAGATAAACAAGAACCCAGTCCAGTAATGCCAAACCAGGAATTGAAAAAAGCTCCTAGCCCTATGGAATCAAAACCGCTAAGTTCACTGGTATCAAAAGACGAACAGGAACTTAAAGTAGAACATCCTAGCAAGGACACTATAGATGAAATGCCTATTCAGACTGTAAAAGAAAATGATGCAAAGGTGACCAGCCCAGTAGATAAATTATTAGATGACGCAGAATCTCAACTGTCAGACCAAGACTATAAAATGACACCAAAACCTGTTGAATCTAAACTACTAGATGAAACAAAACCAAAACCAGAACATCAAAGCAAGGATAAAGATAATATTCATGTAAAGACTGTAGAAGAAAAGGATGAAAAGACGCCTAGTCAAGTAGACAAACTGAAGGATGACAAAGAATCTGTATTGTTGGACCAAGGCTCAAAGAAGTCTCTAAGCCCTGAAGAATTTAAAACATTCGATGAACCAAAACCTACTGAGGAAAAAGGAACGAAAGAACAACATCCAAGCACGGACAAACCAGATAAAATTCCCATTAAAACAGTAGAGGAAAAGGATGAAAAAACTACTAGTCCAGTAGACAAACTGAAAGAAGAAAAAGAATATTCATTAACAGACCAGGACTTGAGGACGTCACCAAGCCCTGTAGAGTCAAAACCGCTCGATGAACCAAAACTAAAAGACGAAAAAGAACCAAAAGAAGAAGATCGCACCAAGGACAAACCAGATGAAATTCCCATTAAAACTGTGGACGGAAAGGATGAAAAGACACCTAGTCCAGTAGACAGACCAAAAGATGGCAAAGAATCTCCATTGACAGACCAGGACGTAAAGAAATCTCCAAGCCCTGTAGAAACTACCGATAGACCGGAACCAAAGGACGAAAAAGAACACAAAGAAGAACATTCAAGTAAGGACAATTTAGATGCTCTTCCTGTGAAGACCGTAGACGAAAAAGATGAAAAGATACCCAGTCCAGTAGAAAAACTTAAAGGTGGCAAAGAATCTCCATTGTCAGACCAGGACGTAAAGAAATCTCCAAGCCCTGTCGAATCAAAACCAGTTAATGAACTGAAACCAAAGGACGAAAAAGAACCCGAAGAAGAACATCCCAGTAAAGAAAAACCAGATGATATTCCCATTAAAACTATGGACGAAAAGGATGACAAGAGACCAAGTCCAGTAGACAAACTGAAAAATGGCAAGGAATCACCATTGTCAGACCAGGATAAAAAGAAATCTCTGAGCCCTGTAGAATTAAAACATGTCGATGAACCGAAACCAAAGGATGAAAAAGAACCAAAAGTAGAACATCCAAGCAAGGACGAACCAGGTGATATTCCTATTAAAACTGTAGAGGAAAGTGATGAAAAGACGCCAAGTCCAGCCGACAAACTGAAAGATGGCAAAGAATCTCCACTGTCAGACCAGGACGTAAAGAAATCTCCAAGCCCTGTAGAATTGAAACATGTTGTTGAACCGAAACCAAAGGATGATAAACAACCCAAAGCAGGACATCCAAGCAAAGACAAAACAAGTGAAATTCCTGTTCAAACAGTGGAGGAAAAGGATGATCAGATCCCTAGTCCAGTAGACAAACTGAAAGATGTCGAAGATTCTCCAATTTTGAAACAGGACTTCAAGAAGGCTCTAAGCCCTGTAGAATCAAAACCGGTCGATGAACCAAAACCTAGGGAAGAAAAGGAAACTAAAGTAGAACATCCATGCAAGGACAATCTAGATGCTCTTCCTGTGAAGACTGTGGACGAAAAAGATGAAACGACACCCAGTCAAGTAGACAAACTGAAAGATGGCAAAGAATCTCCAAGCCCTGTAAAATTAAAACCAGTTGATGAACTGAAACCAAAGGACGAAAAACAAACAAAAGAAGAACATCTAAGCAAGGATAAACCAGGTGAAATTACCATTAAAACTATGGAGGAAAAGGATGAAAAGACGCCAAGTCCAGTAAATATACTGAAAGATGGCAAGGAATCTCCATTGTCAGATCAGGACGTAAAGAAATCTCCAAGCCCTGTCGAATTAAAACCAGTTGATAAACTGAAACTAAAGGATGAAAAAGATCCCAAAGAGGAACATCCAAGTAAAGGCAAACCAGATGAAATTCCCATTAAAACTGTGGACGAAAAGCATAAAAAGACACCTAGTCCAGAAGACAAACTGAAAGATGTCAAAGATTCTCCAATTTCGGAACAGGATTTCAAGAAGTATCTTAGCCCTGTAGAGTCAAAACCAGTAGATGAAACAAAACCAAGGGAAGAAAAAGAAACAAAAGAAGAACCTCCAAGCAAGGACAAGCTAGATGCTCTTCCTGAGAAGACTGTTGACGAAAAGGATGAAAAAACACCCAGTCCAGTAGACAAACTTAAAGATGGCAAAGAATCTCCATCCTCAGACCAGGACGTTAAGAAATCTCCATGCCCTGTCGAATTAAAACCAGTTGATGAACCGAAACCAAAGGACGATAAAGAACCCAAAGAGGAACATCCGAGTAAAGATAAACCAGATGAAATTCCCATTAAAGCTGTGGAGAAAAAGGATGAAAAGACACCAAGTCCAGTAGACAAACTGAAAGATGGCAAAGAATCTCCAATTTTGGAACAGGAATTCAAGAAGTCTCTAAGCCCTGTAGAATCAAAACCGGTAGATGAACCAGACAAGCTAGATGCTCTTCCAGTAAAGATTGCAGACGAAAAAGATGAAAAAACACCCAGTCCAGTAGACAAACTTAAAGATGGCAAAGAATCTCCATCCTCAGACCAGGACATTAAGAAATCTCCATGCCCTGTCGAATTAAAACCAGCTGATGAACCGAAACCAAAGGACGAAAAAGAACCCAAAGAGGAACATCTGAGTAAAGATAAACCAGATGAAATTCCCATTAAAGCTGTGGAGAAAAAGGATGAAAAGACGCCAAGTCCAGTAGACAAACTGAAAGATGGCAAAGAATCTCCAATTTTGGAACAGGAATTCAAGAAGTCTCTAAGCCCTGTAGAATCAAAACCGGTAGATGAACCAGACAAGCTAGATGCTCTTCCTGTAAACATTGTAGACAAAAAGGATGAAAAGACGCCGAGTACATTGTCAGACCAGGACGAAAAGAAATCTTCAAGCCCTGTAGAATTAAAACAAGTTGATGAACTGAAACCAAAGGACGAAATAGAACCCAAAGAAGAACATCCTAGTAAAGATAAACCAGATGAAATTCCCATTAAAACTGTGGAGAAAAAGGATGAAAAGACGCCAAGTCCAGTAGACAAACTGAAAGATGGCAAAGAATCTCCAATTTTGAAACAGGACTTCAAGAAGTCTCTAAGCCCTGTAGAATCAAAACCGGTAGATGAACCAGACAAGCTAGATGCTCTTCCTGTAAAGATTGTAGACGAAAAAGTTGAAAAGACACCCAGTCCAGTAGACAAACTTAAAGATGGCAAAGAATCTCCATCCTCAGACCACGATGTGAAGAAATCTCCAAGCCCTGTCGAATTAAAACCAGTTAATGAACTAAAACTAAAGGACGAAAAAGAACTCAGAGAGGACCATCCGAGTAAAGATAAACCAGATGAAGTTCCTATTAAAACTGTGGAGAAAAAGGATGAAAAGACGCCAAGTCCAGTAGACAAACTGAAAGATGGCAAAGAATCTCCAATTTTGGAACAGGAATTCAAGAAGTCTCTAAGCCCTTTAGAATCAAAACCGGTAGATGAACCAGACAAGCTAGATGCTCTTCCTGTAAAGATTGCAGACGAAAAAGATGAAAAAACACCCAGTCCAGTAGACAAACTTAAAGATGGCAAAGAATCTCCACCCTCAGACCACGACGTTGAAAAGTCTCCAAGCCCTGTCGAATTAAAACCAGTTGATGAACTGAAATCAAAGGACGAAAAAGAACCCAAAAAGGAACTTCCGAGTGAAGATAAACCAGATGAAATTCCCATTCAAACTGTGGAGAAAAAGGATGAAAAGACGCCAAGTCCAGTAGACAAACTGAAAGATGGCAAAGAATCTCCAATTTTGGAACAGGAATTCAAGAAGTCTCTAAGCCCTGTAGAATCAAAACCGGTAGATGAACCAAATAAGCTAGATGCTCTTCCTGTAAAGATTATAGGCGAAAAGGATGAAAAGACAACCAGTCCAGTAGACAAACTTAAAGATGGCGAAGAATCTCCATCCTCAGAGCAGGACGTTAAGAAATCTCCAAGCCCCGTCGAATTAAAACCAGTTGATGAACCGAAACCAAAGGACGAAAAAGAACCCAAAGAGGAACATCGGAGTAAAGATAAACCAAATGAAATTCTCATTACAACTGTGGAGAGAAAGGATGAAAAGACGCCAAGTCCAGTAGACAAACTGAAAGATAGCAAAGAATCTCCAATTTTGGAACAGGACTTCGAGAAGTCTCTAAGCCCTGTAGAATCAAAACCGGTAGATGAACCAGATAAGCTAGATGCTCTTCCTGTAAAGATTATAGACGAAAAGGATGAAAAGACAACCAGTCCAGTAGACAAACTTAAAGATGGCAAAGAATCTCCAATTTTGGAACAGGAATTCAAGAAGTCTCTAAGCCCTGTAGAATCAAAACCGGTAGATGAACCAGACAAGCTAGATGCTCTTCCTGTAAAGATTGCAAGCGAAAAAGTTGAAAAGACACCCAGTCCAGTAGACAAACTTAAAGATGGCAAAGAATCTCCATCCTCAGACCACGATGTTAAGAAATCTCCAAGCTCTGTCGAATTAAAACCAGTTGATGAACTAAAACTAAAGGACGAAAAAGAACTCAGAGAGGACCATCCGAGTAAAGATAAACCAGATGAAGTTCCTATTAAAACTGTGGAGAAAAAGGATGAAAAGACGCCAAGTCCAGTAGGCAAACTGAAAGATGGAATAGAATCTCCAATTTTGGAACAGGAATTCAAGAAGTCTCTAAGCCCTGTAGAATCAAAACCGGTAGATGAACCAGATAAGCTAGATGCTCTTCCTGTTAAGATTATAGACGAAAAGGATGAAAAGACACCCAGTCCAGTAGACAAACTTAAAGATGGCAAAGAATCTCCATCCTCAGAGCAGGACGTTAAAAAATCTCCAAGCCCTGTCGAATTGAAACCAGTTGATAAACTGAAACCAAAGGACGAAAAAGAACCCAAAGAGGACCATCCGAGTAAAGATAAACCAGATGAAATTCCCATTAAGACTGTGGAGAAAAAGGATGAAAAGACGCCAAGTCTAGAAGACAAACTGAAAGATGGCAAAGAATCTCCAATTTTGGAACAGGAATTCAAGAAGTCTCTAAGCCCTGTAGAATCAAAACCAGTAGATGAACCAGACAAGCTAGATGCTCTTCCTGTAAAGATTGTAGACGCAAAAGATGAAAAGACACCCAGTCCAGTAGACAAACTTAAAGATGGCAAAGAATCTCCATCCTCAGACCACGTCGTTAAGAAATCTCCAAGCCCTGTCGAATTAAAGCCAGTTGATGAATTAAAACCAAAGGACGAAAAAGAACCCAAAGAGGAACATCCGAGTAAAGATAAACCAGATGAAATTCCCATTAAAACTGTGGAGAAAAAGGATGAAAAGACGCCAAGTCCAGAAGACAAACTGAAAGATGGCAAAGAATCTCCAATTTTGGAACAGGAATTCAAGAAGTCTCTAAGCCCTGTAGAATCAAAACCAGTAGATGAACCAGACAATCTAGATGCTCTTCCTGTAAAGATTGCAAGCGAAAAAGTTGAAAAGACACCCAGTCCAGTAGACAAACTTAAAGATGGCAAAGAATCTCCTTCCTCAGACCACGATGTTAAGAAATCTCCAAGCCCTGTCGAATTAAAACCAGTTGATGAACTAAATCTAAAGGACGAAAAAGAACTCAGAGAGGACCATCCGAGTAAAGGTAAACCAGATGAAGTTCCTATTAAAACTGTGGAGAAAAAGGATGAAAAGACGCCAAGTCCAGTAGACAAACTGAAAGATGGAATAGAATCTCCAATTTTGGAACAGGAATTCAAGAAGTCTCTAAGCCCTGTAGAATCAAAACCGGTAGATGAACCAGATAAGCTAGATGCTCTTCCTGTTAAGATTATAGACGAAAAGGATGAAAAGACACCCAGTCCAGTAGACAAACTTAAAGATGGCAAAGAATCTCCATCCTCAGAGCAGGACGTTAAAAAATCTCCAAGCCCTGTCGAATTGAAACCAGTTGATAAACTGAAACCAAAGGACGAAAAAGAACCCAAAGAGGACCATCCGAGTAAAGATAAACCAGATGAAATTCCCATTAAGACTGTGGAGAAAAAGGATGAAAAGACGCCAAGTCTAGAAGACAAACTGAAAGATGGCAAAGAATCTCCAATTTTGGAACAGGAATTCAAGAAGTCTCTAAGCCCTGTAGAATCAAAACCAGTAGATGAACCAGACAAGCTAGATGCTCTTCCTGTAAAGATTGTAGACGCAAAAGATGAAAAGACACCCAGTCCAGTAGACAAACTTAAAGATGGCAAAGAATCTCCATCCTCAGACCACGTCGTTAAGAAATCTCCAAGCCCTG
Source organism: Plebejus argus (assembly GCA_905404155.3). Lineage (NCBI taxonomy): Eukaryota > Metazoa > Arthropoda > Insecta > Lepidoptera > Lycaenidae > Plebejus > Plebejus argus. The sequence continues at coordinate 13,038,862 of FR989944.1, forward strand.
TCGAATTAAAGCCAGTTGATGAATTAAAACCAAAGGACGAAAAAGAACCCAAAGAGGAACATCCGAGTAAAGATAAACCAGATGAAATTCCCATTAAAACTGTGGAGAAAAAGGATGAAAAGACGCCAAGTCCAGAAGACAAACTGAAAGATGGCAAAGAATCTCCAATTTTGGAACAGGAATTCAAGAAGTCTCTAAGCCCTGTAGAATCAAAACCAGTAGATGAACCAGACAATCTAGATGCTCTTCCTGTAAAGATTGCAAGCGAAAAAGTTGAAAAGACACCCAGTCCAGTAGACAAACTTAAAGATGGCAAAGAATCTCCTTCCTCAGACCACGATGTTAAGAAATCTCCAAGCCCTGTCGAATTAAAACCAGTTGATGAACTAAATCTAAAGGACGAAAAAGAACTCAGAGAGGACCATCCGAGTAAAGGTAAACCAGATGAAGTTCCTATTAAAACTGTGGAGAAAAAGGATGAAAAGACGCCAAGTCCAGTAGACAAACTGAAAGATGGAATAGAATCTCCAATTTTGGAACAGGAATTCAAGAAGTCTCTAAGCCCTGTAGAATCAAAACCGGTAGATGAACCAGATAAGCTAGATGCTCTTCCTGTTAAGATTATAGACGAAAAGGATGAAAAGACACCCAGTCCAGTAGACAAACTTAAAGATGGCAAAGAATCTCCATCCTCAGAGCAGGACGTTAAAAAATCTCCAAGCCCTATCGAATTGAAACCAGTTGATAAACTGATACCAAAGGACGAAAAAGAACCCAAAGAGGACCATCCGAGTAAAGATAAACCAGATGAAATTCCCATTAAAACTGTGGAGAAAAAGGATGAAAAGACGCCAAGTCCAGAAGACAAACTGAAAGATGGCAAAGAATCTCCAATTTTGGAACAGGAATTCAAGAAGTCTCTAAGCCCTGTAGAATCAAAACCAGTAGATGAACTAGACAAGCTAGATGCTCTTCCTGTAAAGATTGTTGACGAAAAAGATGAAAAGACACCCAGTCCAGTAGACAAACTTAAAGATGGCAAAGAATCTCCATCCTCAGACCACGACGTTAAGAAATCTCCAAGCCCTGTCGAAATAAAGCCAGTTGATGAACTAAAACCAAAGGACGAAAAAGAATCCAAAGAGGAACATCCGAGTAAAGATAAACCAGATGAAATTCCCATTAAAACTGTGGAGAAAAAGGATGAAAAGACGCCAAGTCCAGAAGACAAACTGAAAGATGGCAAAGAATCTCCAATTTTGGAACAGGAATTCAAGAAGTCTCTAAGCCCTGTAGAATCAAAACCAGTAGATGAACCAGACAAGCTAGATGCTCTTCCTGTAAAGATTGTAGACGAAAAAGAGGAAAAGACACCCAGTCCAGTAGACAAACTTAAAGATGGCAAAGAATCTCCATCCTCAGACCACGACGTTAAGAAATCTCCAAGCCCTGTCGAATTAAAGCCAGTTGATGAACTAAAACCAAAGGACGAAAAAGAACCCAAAGAGGAACATCCGAGTAAAGATAAACCAGATCAAATTCTCATTAAAACTGTGGAGAAAAAGGATGAAAAGTCGCCAAGTCCAGTAGACAAACTGAAAGATGGCAAAGAAACTCCAATTTTGGAACAGGAATTCAAGAAGTCTCTAAGCCCTGTAGAATCAAAACCGGTAGATGAACCAGATAAGCTAGATGCTCTTCCTGTAAAGATTGTAGACGAAAAAGTTGAAAAGACACCCAGTCCAGTAGACAAACTTAAAGATGGCAAAGAATCTCCATCCTCAGAGCAGGACGTTAAGAAATCTCCATGCCCTGTCGAATTGAAACCAGTTGATGAACCAAAACCAAAGGAAGAAAAAGAACCCAAAGAGGAACAACTGAGTAAAGATAAACAAGATGAAATTCCCATTGAAACTGTGGAGAAAAAGGATGAAAAGACGCCAAGTCCAGAAGACAAACTGAAAGATAGCAAAGAATCTCCAATTTTGAAACAGGACTTCAAGAAGTCTCTAAGCCCTGTAGAATCAAAACCGGTAGATGAACCAGACATACTAGATGCTCTTCCTATTAAGATTGTAGACAAAAAGGATGAAAAGACGCCGAGTACATTGTCAGACCAGGACGTACACAAATCTCCAAGCCCTGTAGAATTAAAACAAGTTGATGAACTGAAACCAAAGAACGAAAAAGAACCCAAAGAAGAACATCCTAGTAAAGATAAACCACATGAAATTCCCATTGAAACTGTGAAGAAAAAGGATGAAAAGACGCCAAGTCCAGTAGACAAACTGAAAGATGGCAAAGAATCTCCAATTTTGGAACAGGAATTCAAGAAGTCTCTAAGCCCTGTAGAATCAAAACCGGTAGATGAACCAGACAAGCTAGATGCTCTTCCTGTAAACATTGTAGACAAAAAGGATGAAAAGACGCCGAGTACATTGTCAGACCATGATGTAAAGAAATCTTCAAGCCCTGTAGAATTAAAACAAGTTGATGAACTGAAACCAAAGGACGAAATAGAACCCAAAGAAGAACATCCTAGTAAAGATAAACCAGATGAAATTCCCATTAAAACTGTGGAGAAAAAGGATGAAAAGACGCCAAGTCCAGTAGACAAACTGAAAGATGGCAAAGAATCTCCAATTTTGAAACAGGACTTCAAGAAGTCTCTAAGCCCTGTAGAATCAAAACCGGTAGATGAACCATACAAGATAGATGCTCTTCCTGTAAATATTGTAGACGAAAAAGTTGAAAAGACACCCAGTCCAGTAGACAAACTTAAAGATGGCAAAGAATCTCCATCCTCAGACCACGATGTTAAGAAATCTCCAAGCCCTGTCGAATTAAAACCAGTTCATGAACTAAAACCAAAGGACGAAAAAGAACCCAAAGAGGAACATCCGAGTAAAGATAAACCAGATGAAATTCCCATTAAAACTGTGGAGAAAAAGGATGAAAAGACGCCAAGTCCAGAAGACAAACTGAAAGATGGCAAAGAATCTCCAATTTTGGAACAGGAATTCAAGAAGTCTCTAAGCCCTGTAGAATCAAAACCGGTAGATGAACCAGACAAGCTAAATGCTCTTCCTGTGAAGATTGCAGACGAAAAAGATGAAAAAACACCCAGTCCAGTAGACAAACTTAAAGATGGCAAAGAATCTCCATCCTCAGACCAGGACGTTAAAAAATCTCCATGCCCTGTCGAATTGAAACCAGTTGATGAACTGAAACCAAAGGACGAAAAAGAACCCAAAGGGGAACATCCGAGTAAAGATAAACCAGATGAAATTGCCATTAAAACTGTGGAGAAAAAGGATGAAAACACGCCAAGTCCAGAAGATAAACTGAAAGATGGCGAAGAATCTCCAATTTTGGAACAGGACTTCAAGAAGTCTCTAAGCCCTGTAGAATCAAAACCGGTAGATGAACCAGACAAACTAGATGCTCTTCCTGTAAAGATTGTAAACGAAAAGGATGAAAAGACGCCGAGTACATTGTCAGACCAGGACGTAAAGAAATCTCCAAGCCCTGTAGAATTAAAACAAGTTGATGAACTGAAACCAAAGGACGAAAAAAAACCCAAAGAAGAACATCCTAGTAAAGATAAACCACATGAAATTCCTATTAAAACTGTGAAGAAAAAGGATGAAAAGACGCCAAGTCCAGTAGACAAACTGAAAGATGGCAAAGAATCTCCAATTTTGGAACAGGAATTCAAGAAGTCTCTAAGCCCTGTAGAATCAAAACCGGTAGATGAACCAGACAAGCTTGATGCTCTTCCTGTAAAGATTGTAGATGAAAAAGATGAAAAGACACCCAGTCCAGTAGACAAACTTAAAGATGGCAAAGAACCTCCATCCTTAGAGCAGGACGTTAAAAAATCTCCAAGCCCTGTCGAATTGAAACCAGTTGATGAACTGAAACCAAAGGACGAAAAAGAACCCAAAGAGGAACATCCGAGTAAAGATAAACCAGATGAAATTCCCATTAAAACTTTGGAGAAAAAGGATGAAAAGACACCAAGTCCAGAAGATAAACTGAAAGATGGCGAAGAATCTCCAATTTTGGAACAGGACTTCAAGAAGTCTCTAAGCCCTGTAGAATCAAAACCGGTAGATGAACCAGACAAACTAGATGCTCTTCCTGTAAAGATTGTAGACGAAAAGGATGAAAAGACGCCGAGTACATTGTCAGACCAGGACGTAAAGAAATCTCCAAGCCCTGTAGAATTAAAACAAGTTGATGCACTGAAACCAAAGGACGAAAAAGAAACCAAAGAAGAACATGAATGCAAGGACAAGCTACGTGAAGATCCTATTAAAACTTTAGAGGAAAAAGATGAAAAGATGACCAGTCCAGTAGAGATACAGAAAGATGGCAAAGACTCTCCATTGTCAGACCAGGACTCAAAAAAATCTCCAAGCCCTGAAGAATTAAAACGTGTTGATGAACTGAAAGCAAAGGACGAAAAAGAACCCAAAGAGGAACATCTGAGTAAAGATAAACCAGATGAAATTCCCATTAAAACTGTGGAGAAAAAGGATGAAAAGACGCCAAGTCCAGTATACAAACTGAAAGATGGAAAAGAATCTCCAATTTTGGAACAGGAATTCAAGAAGTCTCTAAGCCCTGTAAAATCAAAACCGGTAGATGAACCAGACAAGCTAGATGCTCTTCCTGTAAAGATTGCAGACGAAAAAGATGAAAAAACACCCAGTCCAGTAGACAAACTTAAAGATGGCAAAGAATATCCATCCTCAGACCACGACGTTGAAAAATCTCCAAGCCCTGTCGAATTAAAACCAGTTGATGAACTGAAATCAAAGGACGAAAAAGAACCCAAAAAGGAACATCCGAGTAAAGATAAACCAGATGAAATTCCCATTCAAACTGTGGAGAAAAAGGATGAAAAGACGCCAAGTCCAGTAGACAAACTGAAAGATGGCAAAGAATCTCCAATTTTGGAACAGGAATTCAAGAAGTCTCTAAGCCCTGTAGAATCAAAACCGGTAGATGAACCAAATAAGCTAGATGCTCTTCCTGTAAAGATTATAGGCGAAAAGGATGAAAAGACAACCAGTCCAGTAGACAAACTTAAAGATGGCGAAGAATCTCCATCCTCAGAGCAGGACGTTAAGAAATCTCCAAGCCCCGTCGAATTGAAACCAGTTGATGAACCGAAACCAAAGGACGAAAAAGAACCCAAAGAGGAACATCGGAGTAAAGATAAACCAAATGAAATTCCCATTACAACTGTGGAGAGAAAGGATGAAAAGACGCCAAGTCCAGTAGACAAACTGAAAGATGGCAAAGAATCTCCAATTTTGGAACAGGACTTCGAGAAGTCTCTAAGCCCTGTAGAATCAAAACCGGTAGATGAACCAGACAAACTAAATGCTCTTCCTGTAAAGATTGTAGACGAAAAGGATGAAAAGACGCCGAGTACATTGTCAGACCAGGACGTAAAGAAATCTCCAAGCCCTGTAGAATTAAAAATATTTGATGAACGTAAACCAAAGGACGAAAAAGAAACCAAAGAAGAACATGAAAGCAAGGACAAGCTACGTGAAGATACTATTAAAACTGTAGAGGAAAAAGATGAAAAGATTACCAGTCCAGCAGAGAAACAGAAAGATGGCAAAGACTCTCCGTTGTCAGACCAGGACTCAAAGAAATCTCCAAGCCCTGAAGAATTAAAACCTGTTGATAAACTGAAACAAAAGGACGAAAAAGAACCTAAAGAGGAACATCTGAGTAAAGATAAACCAGATGAAATTCCCATTAAAACTGTGGAGAAAAAGGATGAAAAGACGCCAAGTCCAGTAGACAAACTAAAAGATGGCAAAAAATCTCCAATTTTGGAACAGGACTTCGAGAAGTCTCTAAGCCCTGTAGAATCAAAACCGGTAGATGAACCAGACAAACTAGATGCTCTTCCTGTAAAGATTGTAGACGAAAAGGATGGAAAGACGCCGAGTACATTGTCAGACCAGGACGTAAAGAAATCTCCAAGCCCTGTAGAATTAAAACAAGTTGATGAACTGAAACCAAAGGACGAAAAAGAACCCAAAGAAGAACATGAAAGCAAGGACAAGCTACGTGAAGATCCTATTAAAACTGTAGAGGAAATAGATGAAAAGATGACCAGTCCAGTAAACAAACTGAAAGATGGCAAAGAATCTCCAATTTTGGAACAGGAATTCAAGAAGTCTCTAAGCCCTGTAGAATCAAAACCGGTAGATGAACCAGACAAGCGAGATGCTCTTCCTGAAAAGATTATACACGAAAAGGATGAAAAGACACCCAGTCCAGAAGACAATTTTAAAGATGGCAAAGAATCTCCATCCTCAGAGCAGGAAGTTAAGAAATCTCCAAGCCCTGTCGAATTGAAACCAGTTGATGAACCTAAACAAAGGGACGAAAAAGAACCCAAAGAGGAACATCTGAGTAAAGATAAACCAGATGAAATTCCCATTAAAACTGTGGAGAAAAAGGATGAAAAGACACCAAGTCCTGTAGACAAACTGGAACATGGCAAGGAATCTCCATTATCAGATCAGGACGTAAAGAAATCTCCAAGCCCTGTCGAATTAAAACCAGTTGATAAACTGAAACCAAAGGATGATAAAGAAACCATCGAGGAAAAAACTGTGGACGAAAAGCATAAAAAGACACCTAGTCCAGTAGACAAACTGAAAGATGACAAAGATTCTCCAATTTTGGAACAGGATTTCCAGAAGTCTCCAAGCCCTGTAAAGTCAAAACCAGTAGATGTACCAAAACCAAGGGAAGAAAAAGAAACAATAGAAGAACCTCCAAGCAAGGACAAGCTAGATTCTCTTCCTGAGAAGATTGTTGACGAAAAGGATAAAAAGACGCCAAGTCCAGTAGACAAACTGAAAGATGGCAAAGAATCTCCAATTTGGGAACAGGAATTCAAGAAGTCTCTAAGCCCTGTAGAATCAAAACCGGTAGATGAACCAGATAAGCTAGATGCTCTTCCTGTCAATATTATAGACGAAAAGGACGAAAAGACACCCAGTCCAGTAGACAAACTTAAAGATGGCAAAGAATCTCCATCCTCAGAGCAGGACGTTAAGAAATCTCCAAGCCCTGTCGAATTGAAACCAGTTGATGAACCGAAAGTAAAGGACGTAAAAGAACCCAAAGAAGAACATCCGAGTAAAGATAAACCAGATCAAATTCCCATTAAAACTGTGGACGAAAAGGATGAAAAGACGCCAAGTGCAGTAGACAAACTGAACGATGGCAAAGAATCTCCATTGTCAGACCAGGACGTAAAGAAATCTCCAAGCCCTGTAGAAACTATCGATGGACCGGAACCAAAGGACGAAATAGAACCCAAAGAAGAACACTCCAGTAATGTCAAACTAGATGAAATTCCCATTAAAACTGTGGAGGAAAAAGATCAAAAGACACCTAGTCCAGTAGACAAACTGAACGATGGCAAAGAATCTCCATTGTCAGACCAGGACGTAAAGAAATCTCCAAGCCCTGTAGAAACTGTCGATGGACCGGAACCAAAAGACGAAATAGAACCCAAAGAAGAACATTCCAGTAATGACAAACCAGATAAAGTTCCCATTAAAACTGTAGAGGAAAAAGACGAAAAAATACATAGTCCAGTAGAGAAACTGAAAAATGACAAAGAATCTCCATTGTCAGACCAGGACGTTAAGAAACCTCCAAGCCCTATAGAAATAAAACCTATCGATGAACTGAAACCAAAGGATGAAAAAGAACCCAAAGAAGAACAACCAAGTAAGGAAAAACAATATGAAATTCCTATTAAAACAATGGATGAAAAAGATGAAAAAACATCCAGTCCATTAGATAAACTAAAAGATAGCGAAGAATCTCCACTGTCATACCAGGGCGTAAAGAAGTCTCCAAGCCCTGTAGAATTAAAACCAATGGATGATCCAAAACCTAGGGAAGAAAAGGAAACAAAAGAAGAACCTCCAAGCAAGGACAAACTAGATGCTCTTCCTGTGAAGACTGTTGACGAAAAGGATGAAAAGACACCCAGTCCAATAGACAAACTTAAAGATGGCACAGAATCTCCATCCACAGACCAGGACGTTAAGAAATCTCCAAGCCCTGTCGAATTAAAACCAGTTGATGAACCGCAACTAAAGGACGAAAAAGAACCCAAAGAAGAACATCATAGTAAAGATAAACCAGATGAAATTCCTATTAAAACTGTAGACGAAAAGGATGAAAAGACGCCAAGTCCAGTAGACAAACTAAAAGATGGTAAAGAATCTTTATTGTCAGACCAGGACGTGAAGAAATCTCCAAGCCCTGTAAAATTAAAGCTAGTCGATGATCCAAAGCCAAAGGATGAAAAAGAAACAAAAGTAGAACATGCCAGCAAGGACAAGCTACGTGAAGTTCCTATTAAAACTGTAGAGGAAAAAGATGAAAAGTTGACCAGTCCAGCAGAGAAACTGAAAGATGGCAAATACTCTCCATTGTCAGACCAGGACTCAAAGAAATCTTTAAGCCCTGAAGAATTAAAACCTGTTGATGAACCGAAGCCAAAGGACGAAAAAGACACCGTCGAGGAACATCCAAGCAAGGACAATCTAGATGCTCTTCCTGTGAAGACTGTGGATGAAAAAGATAAAACGACACCCAGTCCAGTAGACAAACTTAAAGGTGGTAAAAAATCTCCTTTGTCAGACCAGGACGTTAAGAAATCTCCAAGCCCTGTGGAATCAAAACCGATCGATGAACCAAAACCTAGGGAAGAAAAGGAATCAAAAGAAGAACCTCCTAGCAAGGACAAGCTAGATGCTCTTCCTGTAAAGATTTTAGACGAAAAGGATGAAAAGACGCCAAGTCCATTGTTGGACCAGGACGTTAAGAAATCTCCAAGCCCTGTCGAATTGAAACCAATTGATGAACCTAAACTCAAGGATGAAAAAGAACCCAAAGAGGAACATCTGATTAAAGAAAAACCAGATGAAATTCCCATTAAAACTGTGGAGAAAAAGGATGAAAAGACGCCAAGTCCAGCAGACAAACTGGAAGATGGCAAAGAATCTCCAATTTTGGAACAGGACTTTAAGAAGTCTCTAAGCCCTGTAGAATTCAAACCAGTCGATAAACCAAAGCCAAAGGACGAAAAGGAAACAAAAGAAGAACAAGCAAGTAGGGACGAACCAGATGAAATTCCCACTAAACCTGTGGAGGAAAAAGATGAGAAGACATCTAGTTCAGTAGACAAAATAAAAAATGGCGAACAACAGACATTATCAGAAAAAGTAGCAAAAGACACGCCAAGCCCTTTAGAATCAAAACTGTTTGATAAAATAGAGCTAAAAGACGAAAACGAAACAAAAGAAGAACACCCAATCATGGTCAAGCTAGATGCTCTTCCAGTAAAGACTGTGGACGACGAAGTTGAAAAGGTGGCTAGTCCAGAAGATCAAAAACGAGATGCCAAAGAATCTCTACTGTCAGACCAGGACCTAAAAAAAAGTGCCAGTCTTAAACAATTAAAACAACTCGAGGAACAGAAACTTGAAAACGAAAAAGAAATAAAACAAGAACATCCCAGCAAAGAGCAAAAAGACAAAAAGACGCGAAGTCCAATAGATGATATAAAAGATGGCAAGGAATCTCCAGAAACAACGCTAGATGAAAGTGTGTCACCCACCTTAGAGGAAGAACTGAAAAAATCTTCAAGTCCAGATCTAGTGTCAAAACAATTTTATGACTTGCCAGTCAAGGACAATTTACCAATGACCGTGCCAAGTACGAGCAAGGACAAGCCAGAAGAATTAATTGTAAAAACAATTAAACCTCTCTCTGAAAAAGCATTTAGTCCTGAAAAGTCGTTGAAATCAGACATACAGATAGTAAAAGAAACAAAAGAGCCTCCAAGCTCCAAAGGAGAAAAATTTATGGATGATAAGTCAAAAGAAAAGACTGAACCAAAAATAGGTAGCCAAAACAATGTGATCACAGATAAAAGAACGCCAAGTCCTGTAGGAGAAATTAGACAAGAAAAGGAATCTCCATGTCCTGTAGAAGAAAAATATAATGATGAATTATCATCTAAAAGAAAACCAGAACCGAATGAAAAGATTTCAATAAAGAAAGAAGTAGAGAAAAGTGTTTTGGAAGAAGCTAGCGGTCCTCCACTAGGAGAAAAAATTACACAAAAGGACAAAGTTTCACTGATGTCAGAGGAAAAATTACAAAAAGACTCTACATCTTTTACAATAGTAAAAGGTGATCAGAAGTCTGTACATTCGATACCAGACAAACTTGATGACAAACAAGATGATAATACTTCTGTCCCTGTATCCCGTCTCATGAATGATAAACAAAAGGAGTTAAGTAGATCTCAAGATCAGTCAAATCTTTTTGAACTAATTGATGAACCTGAATCAGAACAATCGACCGATGTTCAAACTGTTATGGAAAATGGGTTGTCAATAAAAAGGAAAACAATAGTTTATAAAATTACAAAATTATTCGCTAATTATTCTGAAAATGTTTTGCGAAAGCACGTCACAACGATAACGACAACTGAAGACGAATTTCCTGACGGCACAATTAACATAAAAACAAATGAACAAGAATTGTATGAGGATCAAATTTTAGAAAATTCCGATTATTTCGTTCCAAGTTGCGATCATACTTCAAATAAGGCTAGAGAAAAGGGAGATTTTGAAAGTAGTTTCCAAGTTGCTCACAGTAGTTCGGAGGACGTTTCTAAGGAAATAAGTTTAGAAGAAAAATACAGTTTTGAAAGTTCTGAAAAAAGTGTGAAAAAACATTCTTTGTCCAAAGACTTAAAGAATAAAAGTGATAAAAACGAAATAAATGCCACAAATGAAGAGGGTTTGAAACATGCAAGTAGTACTTTAAGTACGTTAAGTTCTTTAGTGTCACCAAAATTAACACTAGAAGATAGTGCAGAGCAAATCATGAGTTCGGTAAGAAAAGCTTTCGGAGAACAAGATGAAGACATACAGCAAGGCATTAAAACCGAAAGCATTGTTATAAGACCAGATCTAGAAAGAGTTTCAACGCCACCCACCGTCCCAGTAAGTCCCTTGCCAAAGACACCTAGTAGTTTCCAGGACGTAAAAATGAGTGATGGAGTTCAAAGTGAAGTAATTTATGATAAGTCGGATAGTGCTGAAGAAACTGTTACTAAAGTAGTGCACGTTGGCGATGACATTGTCACTCAAAAGATATCTACTACTACAGAAAAGGTTGCAAAGTCTGTCAAGGGAATCGATTTAGATGTGGACTCCGACTTAGTAGCACTTATGCAAAATGTCGGTAAAATAAAGACTGAAACAGATACTGTAACAAAAATAATAAAAGAAGGTGAAAATGTTGTAACTCAAACAATTACTACAGTTACTACCAAAGAGGTAATCTCAAGAGAAGATGGCACTCCTCAAAATGTCAAGACTACAATTGAAACAACAACACATAGCAAAGGTGCTGATGGATCGGTGACAACAACAAAAGATACAAAGATCTTACTTAACGAATGTTCTTCAACTTTACGTTCTACATCGCAAATGGATCTATATCCGAAAGATTTTAAATCCGACAGCTCTCTAGATATGGATGTTAATAGTAAAGTTGGAATGACTCAGGATCTTTCACAAATAGAATCAGTTGACTTACTTGATTTGGATGATGTTGATCTTAATATAGAAGATACAAACATCGACACTGATGTTAGTAAGCGGATTGTTAAAGAAGGTAACGTGGATATAATTGAAACAATAACGACAACTACTAAAAAAGAAACTATAAAAATTAACGAAAACGATAAAAAAATTAAAACTAGTATTGAAACTATTATAACAAAAGAGTATCCAGATGGATCAAAGAAGGAAGAAAAAAATGTTGAAGTGAAAATAGATGAATTTAGTGAAGACGCTTGTAATGATATTGAAGAATTGCTTAAAGATTACTCAACCATTGGTGAACCAGAGGAAGAGGAGTCAATTCAGAGTGAAAATATTTTAATCAACGGAATTAACATCGCAAGAACTGTGTCCACCAAAACGATAAAAACAAAGTATACTAATTCAGAAGGCATTGTTAAAAAAATAAAGACTGTTACCATCGTTACTACTACTGACACATATCCAGATGGTTCATCGCAAACTCGGGTCGATACAAGCCTGTCCTTATCAGATATCGAGGAACTAGAAAATGTAGTTGAAACGACGGAACTGTTGGACTACACAATACTAGAAAACACAACACAAGAAGTCAAAAGTGAATGTCAAGAGAAAGTCATAAATGGAAAGAAAGTCCAACAATTTATCACAATAACTACAAAAACCGATATCTTAGCAACAGAAGATAGAACAAAGAAGAAGAAAAAAATTAGTACAGAGACAGTAACAGAAACAAAGAATCCAGATGGAACTGTGGAAGTTGCAAAGGATATAAATATAAAAATTGAAGATTTTGTTTCAAGAGCAGAGGAAAGTATACTAGAAGGATTTGAAAGTATGGGTCATCCGCAAGAAAATTTCGAAGTAGAAGAAACAGAAGTTATAGAACATGGCGAACGAATCAAAAGAAAAAAGACAACAATAACTTCAAAACAAACATTCACTAACCAAACTACTGCTATAATCAAAACAAAACTAACAACGACTATTACAATTGAAGATGAATATCCAGATGGATCAATTGTAACAAAAACTAGTAAATATAATCAATTTTTTGATGAAGAAATACCTTGTGAAGGTATAACTCCTAGCTCAGAATTACAATTTGAAGATCATAATTTACTTAAAGATCTTGTTCTAGTAGGGGATACTGAAGAAACGGAATTAGTTGAAGATGAAGAAATAGAAGAAAACAAGGTTTTAATAAAGCGTCATGTAGTTACTAAAACTACAAAAAGCCATTATACTGATTCGAATAATATTTTAAGAAAATTGAAAAGAGTGGTTACTACTACAACGACGGATACTTACCCAGATGGGACTACTAACACAACAATAGCTACAAATATTTCTGTCAATGACATAGAGAGAAACGATTATGAATCTTTAGATGTAAACACTTATTCCAAGTTACAAGACAAAACTGTAGACGTCAATAAAGAGCATAAAAGAGTTCTTAGAAATGGTAAGGAAGTAGAACAAATTATAACAACCACAACAACTTCGGAAACATTGTCAAAAGTTGATGAAAGTGCAACAGTTTTAAGAGTAACGAAAGAAATAGTAACGGAAACTATGTTACCTGATGGAACAGTTGAAGTAGTTAAAGATATTAGAGTATCCACTCAGGATAATACAAGAAACTCTATCGATAATAATTTAGAAGGTTACATTCAGTCTGGTGAGCCAGAAACTGAAACTAAGACAGAACTTGAGAAAGTATTCGAAAACAATGTCTTAATAAACAGACAAAAAACTATTACTACAACTAAAGAATTGTTAGTTAACTCAAATACTAAAGTAAAGAAAATTAAAACTACTACTAAAACGACCTTGGAAGATGAGTACCCAGATGGCACTGTTATAGTAAAAAAGACTGAAAAGATTTCTATTTCTGATATGCCAACTGATAGTAATGGTTGTGACACTTCTATATGTGAGACTTCAGATAATGAAGTCGTGGAAGATACTGTTGAAGATTTAGACGTAAAACATGAACTTGTAGCTCAAGGAAGTGATACCATAAAGAGAACTATTACAACAAAAACAAAAAAAGAAACCTTACAAAGCTTAGATAAAGATATTAAACGTATAAGAACTACGATTGAAACAACAACAGAAGATGAATATTCTGATGGTTCCATAGAAACTACAAAAGACGTCAAAATAACGATTTCAGAATTTCAAAAAACATCGAATAGTGATTTGCAGGCCGCTTTACAAGGATTTACTTCCACTGGAATTTCAAAAACGAGCGACGACAAAAAGAGGAATGTGTATATAAATGAAAATTCCGAAAAAATAACTCAAGAAATCACTATTCATGTTACAAAAGAAGAGCTTTTAAATCCTAAAACCCAAGAAGTTGCTGTGAAAACCATTACAGAAACTACAACTGAGAATAAAAAAGAAGATGGCTCAATAGAAACTACCAAAGACGTTCAAACACAGGTTACATATCTGCCTAAGGGGAGTAGAATGAATGATTGGTCACCAGAAGATATCCAGAATTTATCGGAAAATATCGAATCAGTAGTAGAAGGAGGGAAGCCAATTATACGTGAACACGATAAACCTATACTCGCACAATTGCCCTTAGAAAAGAAATGTGAGTCACAACAGTTGGAAACTAAACCGAAAAAACGATCTCCAGTGGGTGAAATAACAACTGAAACTGAAACTTTCACTAAAGTTGTCAAAGAAGGAGATAAACAAATCACACAGACGATTACTGTTTTGACCACAAAAGAAGTCATTAGCCCAGAAAAAATAAAAACAACTGTAGAAACAATAACTGTTAGCAAAGGAGACGATGGCACAACAAAAACTACAAAATCTACTAAAACTACTATTTCAGAATTTAAAGAAGAATACGAGGAAATTATTGACACTGGCGAAAGTGAAAAATCATCGTCCAAATTTTCATCCAAAACTGGAGATTTAAGAAGTTCATCAGCAGCCAGTGACGATTTTGATCAACGAGGAATATCATCACCCCCTTCCGATATCAGTTCTAGAGAATCTCATGCAGCAACTCACGCTTGGGGTACTGAGAGCAGTGGCATGTATTACAGCGACGACGATGGGCAAGGCAGTCCAAGCAGTACAAAATCTCAAATAGCACATTCTCCAAGATCGAATTTAAGCTTTGAATTAGATACTAAATTATTACCCCCATCATCAGATCCTATGTCCATGTCGATATATGGTGACATTCCTGGTGACGATGAGTCTTTTACCCTTTCCGCCGAAGTGCAGTCTAAAACATACGCTCATGAAAAAGTAGAAAGTAAGTCAGATATCAAGATAAGTTCAAAAGAGGAATCAAAATCGGAATCAATTCATCATTCTGATATATCCTTCTTAAAAGAGGCTGACGAACAATTCAATAAAGCAATCGAAGAACATAAGAAGGTGAGCGGCCACGAAGTTATATCAAATATAACAGCAAAATATAAAATCGATGAACATAGTCATTCTAGTGCTAGTCACTGTGAGGAGAAGAAAGAGGGTGATAGCTTAACATTAAAAGAACTACGAACTGAATCTCAAAAAACTTCAGCCAGCAGTTCCACTTCGACTCACTCATATGAATCGAAAACGAGTAAAACTGAAAGTTCCGAAAAAACGACCAAAGAAAAAGATCCCATAGAATCTTGGGGCAAACCGTTGGGACTTCCGAGTCCAATCTTGCCACCTAACCAAACCGAGAACAGAAGTACACCTAAAAAACAAATGGCGTCTTCGAATGTAGCGAATAAGAATAAGTTGAATCAAGAGAAGAGCAAAGAGGCGAAACGAGTTTCGGAATCGCCCAGTAAAAAGAAGACCCCCGCTCCCATATATATGGACCTCACGTACGTGCCGCACCACGGTAACTCCTACTACTCGGCGATGGAGTTCTTCAAGCGGGTCAGAGCACGCTACTACGTATTCTCGGGGACGGAGCCATCTAAGGAAATATACAATGCTCTTCTAGATGCCAAGAAAACATGGGAAGACAAGGACTTAGGTAATTATACGGTTCATAATATTGTTTAGTCATACTTCAAATTTTACTTAATATTAAGATTTGTTAACAATAATCACTTAACAATATGGTTCTGACTACTCTTAATTAATTTACAACAGAGCCTCTTAACAGTGGGCAAAAGTGGTCCAAGGGCCTCCACTGATGAGACTGGTGTGAAACGAAAGTATGTAAATACTTGTCATTTATTATGATTCTGACAAAATATTATCAAAATCTATCCCGCGAAAACTTAGTTACACTCGGTCGAGTTAACTCGATCGAGTTGCAACATCATGTTAACCTTACTGGAAATGGTGCATTTTTAGACATGTTTGTTGTTTATAAGCTTTATGGGAGTGGCAAAGTAGCTCTTTAGTCAGTTCACTAGGCAGTTCACTCCACACATTTACCACATCCACATATTTTAAAGACTACTTTGAATATGCTAATAGTAGTTAATAGTTACGGAGTTAACTTGACCGAGTGTAACTAAGTTTTCCCGGGACGGATTTTGATAACATTTTGCTGCAATCATAAAATAAGTACGCACTTTCATTTCCCACAAGTCTCATCAGTGGAGGCTCTTGGACCAATTTTTGCCCAGTGTCCAGTTTAATAACAATTCATACGTAATAGTAAATAGAGTAATAAAACTATTGAATTAACATGGTAAAAAAAACAATACACTACGACATCTAAGTGAAAATTACAGTTAAAATTTACCTCAAAAGTTAGTAATAGAGGAACTTTGTAGGTTTAAAAATTTTAGTATGCTAATTATGTGTTTTATTGTACTCGTATATAATATTATATTGAATTTTATCAAAATAATAATATATCGTTAACCTTTTTTAAACCTAAAATATTAATTTTGTGATTGCGTTCTTCGTCAGGTGAAAAATCAGTCATAGTACTATAAAAGGGTCGTCTGGTCTGTTTCAGAAGTAACAATAATTCCGACGTACGACACCGACGTGCTCGGGTACTGGGTGACCGAGAACGAGGAAGCCCTGGAGAAGTACAAGATCGACCTGTCGCCGTCGGCCTCGCGCTGCACCATCAACCTGCAAGACCACGAGACCTCCTGCGCCGCCTACAGACTCGAGTTCTAGGTGTCGGGCCTATTTGTGGCCTTCTCATCGGGGAAGTGAGCCTCCTACGCCGCGCGGGTACCGTCGAGGGGGGGGAGGGTGGTGGTGTACCGCGTGAGAATCTGTGATAGTCGTTAGCGAACGGGACGGACCCGCGCGAGGCCTCTACTCCGCATGAGATTGTTTGCAAATAGCCGACCGTGCGCGACGCCGCGATTGGAGTTGTATACGACCGCGTATACGGCTCACAATCCGCGACCTTATTTGTAAGAATCGATTAGATGAATAAGTACCGACACTGTACCCGAACGTCCGCCGTCGGCGACCACATCCAACCGTTGTCGAACCAACCTCTCGACCTAAAATCAGAAACGTCCATTTTTTTCTAAAACTCTTTTCTAGTAGTGTCATTGATAAGAAAATACACGCCATTTAAAAATATTTTTATGACATTTTTGAGTCTGGTGTTATACAATGAGTAGTGCTTTTATACACGATATTTAGCGAAGGTCCATTTTATTTAGCCGACACACCGCTTGTGCAAAAAAAATTTTGAAAAAATTATTTTGCTAACGCCATATAACTCTTGTATATATGTAGAGACGTTAATTTTTTAGCGAGCGCTTTACACGGACGTGATATTTTAGGAAAAAGTCCATTTCTGGTAGAAGACAAACCGACTAGGACTCGACCCGAGGACGAGAGCGAACACGCGCGCGGCTCGGTGTCGCGCGCGCCGCGGCGGCTGCGCCCGCGGCCCTATGTTACCTCTTTAGAAAGATAAAGATTACTTCTATTGTCTAAATGTGATTACGGAATGAATGTGGAAAATGGATTTGTGAAAAAAATAGATTCCTCAATATTTTTTTCCGACCCGGTCGTTAGATATACGAGTAGAGTGCACAAAAGTCGGATCGCGACGGCGGGCGGCCGGGCGATGCGGCGCGGCGCCGCCCGTGCCTGCGGCGGCTTCGCGCGACGTCGCCCGACCGCCCGACGCGGAGTGAAGAAGTGATCTCTATTTTTTGTAATAAAACGGCAGCCTAAGATAATAGAGAGCTTAAACGATTTAATGAATGTTTTATTAGAAATATTTAAAATGATATATTTACCGTTGTTTTAAGTTAAATACCGCTTGTTGCGTCTTTGACTATATAGTTTTAAAGCGTGTTGAAGTCGTTTCGTGTACAGTTAAGTCCCGACAGAATCTCAGGAATAATTTCGGCGTTTTGGTGTGACGCGACGCGACGTGTAAATTTTTCTAGTCGAATCCTACCCAAATACTTACGAACGCGTAGTGGTATTCGTTCCTATATAAATTGATTTATATTTTTTGTAAACCTCGAGTAGATAGTTTTCGCGCTACGTCGTCGTGGAGCGCGTGCGCGACCTGTGACGTCATTCGACCCCACATCTAGTCTAAGTATAAGTCGCGAGGCGTTTCCTCCTCTTCCCCGTTCATCGTTTGCCAATTCAAAGAGAAAGGTTTTGAGTCAATTAATTTTAAGTCATCCATAGTCTAAGGCCACCCCGACGTACCGTCGCTTCCTTCGCCGAACTCATAATCGCAAAACCCGACTCTGTATAATCTTCGCCTGCACAATATATAAACGAAACATTCTGTCTCCACGTACGTCGAGCGATATTTGTTTTCGGGTGATACGACGAGGGGAGTGCGCCGCGTGAGACACGACGGGGGGGGGGCGCGCTGCGGGCGTCGCGGCCCGAGACGGACGGAGCTAGCTTTCTCTTTTTCTCTCTCTGACACTGCCTGGCTTGACTGGCCTCTCGCGTTCACGGGGCCCGAGGCGCCTCGTTTTCCCCCGCTTGTCCCCTTCCGTTCGTCGCTCGACGTCCGCCCGGCGTCCGTCTCCTGTCCGTCCGGGCCGCGGCCCGCCCCCGTGCGGTCGACGTCGCGGCCGTCTCCGAAGCCCGACTCAGACGTTCACTATTATATTTTATAGCTAGAAGTATAATTAATTATGCATATTATATTAGGAGTATTAAAATGTTACTAAAGATAAGAATTGTATCAGCTTAGTGAACATCAATAGCTCCGAGAGTGAATCATTATTGAAATTATTAAATGTTGTACTTTTCTTATCTCGTTGCTTTAAATTTGAAAATTTATGTATGTGATAGAATTTATACGAACGATCGTCTCGCAGATTAAAATATAACTCATATTATGACGAAGTGATATACCTAATTATTTTCGGTCTGTTTTGTATTATGTATTTATTTAATATTTAATATTTATAAACGGATAGAGATTGTTCGAATTGTATGCGTCAGTCGTCGCGACGTCGGCGGAGGGGCGCGCGCGAGTCGACCGCGGCCGACGTCGCGCTGCCGACGCGATGTCGCTCCGTCCGACGTCCCGGGAACTCGGAAGCGGCTGCTCGCCGACGAGTCGGCGGGACGTCGGACGCGAGGGGGAGTATGGGAGTAGATGTAAAGCTTCTGTGGTGCTAATAACGTGCTATGCGGGGAGGGCCCAATCATCGTTGGAATAGAATCGGTCGATGAGCTGTCAGAATCTCTCGTTTGTAGATATTTTGTATGTTTTGTAAATATGTTAGTAGCTGTCGTGTTCCCCGGGCGGCGGCGCGCTCGGCTCTTCCCGACCGACTCTTCCTGCGCCGGCGCCCGGGTCGTAGTACTCAAAGACTGCCTTATCCAGATATTTGTACGCGCCGCGCCGCAGTCCTTCCGGAATGCCTCGCCAGTCGCCACTCGCTTACTCGCTTGCTGTTGAAGTGCGCCGAAGTTGGCTGCGGCGCGGCTCGCTCTACCTATAACACTTTCTAACCCTGTTGATGTTTTTGAAATCGCCGATTTTATTGCATTGTGAACACGCTAAATGGTAAGGCTGATCGATGTGCGGGCCGGGATGTGCTTCGTTCCGTCGACTGGACCGCGTCGCTGTGTTGCTATATTTAATAATTTAAATAATGATGTCGATCCTTTGAGGGTTCTTTAGGTATTTATTACGATTAATGTATTATGTAATTAAAAGAGAAAAAAGAAAAAAATATTAAGAACCATTCATTATATCAGTCGTATCGCTATTTCCCATTCAGCGTGTTTGGTGAAGTGTATGAGTAAATAAACAAAAAGTAATATTCTGGTGTTTCTTTTATTCACCCTTCTAGATGTAACTGAGAAGATTTTAGACTCATCGTAACTGATATAGGCTCCTCGAGATGGCGAAGACGATGCCAAAATAATATGACATATTTATTACTTAGGAACCGTACATTATTTCCGTAATGAAGAGTCCTGAGAGTCAAATATACCAAACAGCAAAATTGGTTCAGTGATTTTAGGTGTGAAGAGGTAATAGACACTACCAAGTATTTAAATAATATATGTTGTGACGAAAAGGGTGTTTAGACAGAAAATGTAAAATAATACACAACCTGAACTGAAACTTTATATTAACATAAATTACAAAATGACAGCTGGCAGCGAACACAAGCAAAACTAAAACAATATACAGAACACTTAACACTATGTTTTGGTACAATAATACTTTGTCTCACTTGGAACAGCTTATTCGCAGAGAATTGATTAAATCAATAATTTTCACAATTTTATTTTTTCTAAATCACATTAAGATGCAATTCCGCCTCCACTTTTTATGGTTCTGCCAATAAGCATCAAAAATCAATAAACAATTTCTAATCTCAAAATACTCTCAAAAATTATTTTACAAATAATTTTAATCTCATGATAATATATTGTATGAATAATAATTTACACTTAATTATAATAAATAATTAGTCCTAATATATAAATATGGCAATTGGAATGTTATAATCACTTGCAGAGCTGAAGGTTACTATGAACATTCAATTCATTTTAAAAGAACCATGATTTTTTATTAGTAACCGCCTCTGTTTAAAAAATGAAACATGCTGAAATCGAGGTTTTGCTACAATACCTTTTACTATATTTACTTTCTATCTGACATAAAACCTCGCAAACAGCATACTACACTATGACTAACAATCTGACTTGAATCAGTGATTCTCACTGATCTCTATTATACAAGTACGCGTACTTGTATAATAGAGATCAGTGGTGATTCTTAATTTCCTAGTTTAACTTACACATGACTGTAAGTGGACACAACTTAGTTGACGTTTTAACATTTTTCTAAGTCGTAGGTTATACGTTCAGTTTCTCGGCAATCTGATCCACCAATCTGGTAAGATTGACGCGAAACTGAACGTCCAACATACGGATGATAGACCGATCATTTTTTTATATGTAGGTACTTTTTATTGCCATCAGTCTGGCGTCAATCTCAGATTGATGTCAGTTTGAACGTGTAAGTGCTAACCTACAACTAATTAGATCCTTATCAACTATCAACATTTAAAAAATTCATTCTAAATAAAAAAATGTAAGATAAGTGTAATAACAATTGTACTCAACTTCTACGGGACATATTATAATATATATCCCACATATCAAAAATAGAAAACACCCCTACATGTAATGTTACTATTTTGATGTTTAAAAATATACATCAACATTAATATTACTCTCAAATATACTGCGGTCAACACTTTAAGCCTCTTCTGCCAACTGCAACATGAAGCTGATTTTTAGGGTTCCGTAGTCAACAAGGAACCCTTATAGTTTCGGTCTGTCCGTCCGTCTGTCCGTCTGTCCGTCCGCGGTTTTGCTCAGAGACTAAAGGACCTACAAAGCTGTAATTTGGCATGAATATAAATATTAATAATGCTGACAAAATGGTACAAAATATTAAAAAAATATTTTTTTATGGTACCTCCCATACACATCAAGCGGGGTTGAATTTTTTTTTTCGCGCCCACCCCATCGTGTGGGGTGTCGTTGGATAGGTTTTTTAAAAATATTATGAGTATTCATAGATCATTTTCCGGTTTAGGGATCCATTTGTGAAATATTAAGTTTTAAAGTGGAAAAAATCGTTAGAGTCCAGTGTCCCCCCCTTCTACCAGCTAAACGGTTGCTTCTGGAAATGTGAAAAAAATCACGGGAGTAGGAAATATGCTGAATTTAAAAGGAAAACTATCACGGCTAAGTTGACTTCATAAGTTATTGAGTAATAGTCGATCAACTAAAAAAAATGTATTCGGCGAAGTATAAAGGAACTTTTCGTTCAAATTCCTTTGAGGTGATGTTGTTAGTAGTGTAAAACATGTTATAAATGTACATTCATTGACCATACAGAAATTTTCAAAAACTAGCGGTACTACGGAACCCTACATTGCGAGTGGCCCGACACGCACTTGGCCGGTTTTGCCGGCAGCGACCTATGGCGCGTCCTAGGGGGGCGGCAGAGTTAGTACTATCAGAGAAGTTGATTCCTAGGCAGATGACGGACTTAAGTAATTTGGTCGCGTTGAGTCAAATCCCATCCGACCGATCACAATTCACAGCTGACATTGAGTTGACATACGCCAACCAAATGACGTAGGTCCGTCAACTGCCTAGGAATCAACTTCTCTGATATAACATAGGAACATAGGGGCGGCAAAATTAAAGTGGCCACAAAAATATAAATCCGCCTAGAACCTCATATCGTCAGGTTTCCGCAGGAAGTAGGCGACGCGGTCAGTGGGCACCTTGTACTCGTGCATCCAGCGGTTGCCCTTCCGCAGCGACCCGTCGATGCCGTCCTGCCACAGGCCCGCCGGCAGGTACACTAAAATAAATTATGTAAAAATAGTTTGATTTCTGAATAAATTTGAAACAAATATTTTCAGAAAATCTACATTAATCCTACTACGACACACAGTGCTGTGGAGAAAGGTTTACTACATCTGTGACTACGCAAAAGATAATGTCAAAAAAACTTTCTTTATAGGGAGTGCCAACTGACACTATTTATCTATCAAAGTTCTCTTTAGTGAGTCTCTCCCTCCGGGGCTCACAAGCGTATTTCATCGGTAGGGTATAAAATATAACTCTATAGAAACAGTGCTAATTTTATTAGTCTAGACCACAGACTCAAGAAGGTTAGTAGACCCGTATCAGAAAAGTTGATTCATATGCAGACGATGGACTCACGTAATTTGGTCGCGTTATGTCAAATCCATTCGATAGATCGTAGCTAACATTGAATTGACATAATTCGACGAACTGTTGCAGGTCCGTTAACTGCCTATGAATCAATTTCTTCGATGGTACAATGGAAATAAGTTCTTTTTTGAACAACGATCTCACCTTCTCGCGTGGTCTGACCCTCGTTGACTATGGGCGCAACGACGAGCTCGTCGCCGATGACGAACTCGTCGCGCACCAGCAGCGCCGCCTCGCCGTCCGCCACCAGCCATAGCGGCCGCACCAGCGGCAGCCCCTCCTCTAGCGCCTCGCGCTTGAACTTCAGCAGCAGGGGGATCACCTGGAATCACATAAATTGATATGGTCAAAACCGTGAAGTGGAATGTAACTTTGTAGGTATAACTCGGTCAAGTTAACTCCGCACCTGGCGGCCATGACGTCACATCGACGCTGCGTGTGTGCGACGGGGCACGGGGCGAACACGGGGAGGTTGCGGGTTAGTGGGATCCCCCTGCATCGCATTCCAGCGAGGTGCGGAGTTAGCTTGACCGAGTTGTAAATTTGAAAACAAGTACAGTGTTGCTACGACGGTTTTTGGTTTTTTGAAATTCTCAGAGTTATTGCTTCTTTATAGTTCGCATATAAACGAAAGTGATTTGTTAAAAAAGTAATAAAGAGGACTCACCCATTTCTGCCTCAGCAGTGTTAAGTTCTTGGCCATCTCTAGCACTCTCTCGTCGTTGTACTTGCTGGGCAGGTGCGTGAACTTCATCACGGGCAGGAACGTCGCCATCTGCAGCCACCTCATGTACAACTCTCGCTCCGGCAACTCTATTCCGTTCTCCTGCACCGTGTTGTTCGAGTTTGTCTCCACGGAACCCCTCTCTCGAGCTGAAGGTAGAAACTGTTCGCTCCCAGGCCAGTAGATATCCCCGCCCACCGCTCCAGGCATTATAAACGGGAATCCGTTCACTCCGTAAGTCAGTATAGTAGGTATCACCAGCCTCAACGCTTCCCAGGATGATTCGAAGGGTGGTAAAGATACGAATATAGGTGGTCTTGGCAAACTGATAGCAGACGAGACACCGATTACATTTAGAGTCTTCTCGAAAGTTTTCGTGAATATAGTTTTGTACTGATCGGGGTTTATAATTTGTTTTTCACAATGGTAGTAGTGGGGCATGTCGTAGGCAGTGCCGAGGTCTAGGAAGAATGAATCTATATGGTACTCGTCGATCACAGCCTGCAATTTGTCCAGGAACCACGGCACAGAGCGGTTGTTAGTTATATCTAGAACTGCAGCGCTGGCTAAAGTCTTAAATCGAGTTAACGCTGGAATGCGTCGGTCGCTATTTCTTTCACTTATGAGCAATCTCTTTTGGACGGTCTCAGCAAAGTTTCTGCTCTCCGTGCTTATAAACGGTTGGACGGTAAACGCTACCTTAAATCCGCGTCTATGTAATTTATCTACGGTTACGTTAAGCGTCGCGAATCGACTAGTATCTACAGTGAGATCACCTATTTCGTTTTGCCAGAACTCGTTTATCAGTACGTGGCCTTGCTTTAAGAAACCCAGGTCAATAACGTCCTCGGTGTATCGGGATATCGTTTCGTCTTGTAGCTCGTGTTTGAATCTCGGCGCTATCTGCCAGATCGGCTCGGTTATGAGGAAGTCTAGCGTCTGCATGTCTGCCGGCTTGAGCCCGTCCCACAGCGGAGCCTGTCTGTGACTATGAATCGAGGAGTGGAGAGACTTCATATCTCTGGAGATACAGATGTTATACCTCATCTCGGGGAATTCTGTCAGTCTGTTCGCATAAGCAAAGTCATCATACTTGGCTCTAATGCAGATATCTTTGCCTCTCTTATTGACGGAGATCTGAAGCGGAGTTTGGTCGTCGACGATGACGGCTGCTCCCTTGGAGTTGATGAGGTACCTCGTGAGGACGTTACTCCACTGCGACTTCTGCAAGTCGCCAGTGATGAAGGAGGTAAAGTCTATGGTCCCGGAGTTCAAGGGCCAGGTCAGGTTGCTGGACTGGCCCGCGCCGTACCAGTGGACCTTGGTGTCGCCCCAGTCGAAGCAGTCAGTTGGCGATATATCTGAAATGAGTATAAGAGAATTCGTTAGTCTATTATTAATGAAACAATATCAAATTGTATTAGGTTTAAGGCCTGTTTCACCATTTCCTGATATTAAGTGACAAATAAGCTGTCCAACAATTATATGACAGATTAAGGGCCTGTGTCATCACTTCCTGATAAAGTGACGAATAGGCTATTCACAACTTTTTAGACAGATTCTCCATACTTCATCTGTCAAGTTAAGTGGTGGATAGTCTATTCGGCACTTATCAGGAAGTGGTGAAACAGGCCCTTAGTATGGAGAATCTGTCAAAAAAGTTGTGAATAGCCAGCTATTCGGCACTTTATCAGAAAGTGGTGAAACGGGCCTTAATATTTTGCAAAATTAACAATAACTAACAATCCAAATGAATGAATCCAATAAATCATTTATTCTTGAGTATGCATTCGAGCAATTCGTGCTTCACAGACCTGATCTCAAAGCCTTCCAATGGACGGAGTAGCAGGTAGTATTGTCTACTCCGGGGTCGTGCGGCAGACACTTGAGGTAGAAGCGCAAGTCGTGCAGCCACTCCAGACACTCAGAGCCGTCAGACTTGCGGTGCTCGGGGAGGCAGGGGTACGCCTTCTTCTTGGGCGCTAGACCGACCGCTGTAAATAGAACATTTCGTTTTAGATCATACGTATAGAACTACACAGCTTGACCACAGAACAGAATATGTTACAAATGGCATGTCATGGGTACGAATAGGCAGCGTACCACGTTGGTTAAATACAGAGCAGGCTATTTACCTAATTGTCTGATAAGTAAAAATAGTCTTTTTATCGTTGGTGTTTTCGGTTTTGCGAATCACTTGGTTCCAAGAAAGTAAGAGAGAGTGCTCTGTTGTATTTTGCACACATTTGGGTATTATAAATAACTTCTGCATAGCTTTGTCTCAATTAATCTGTCATCACTGAAACCGACGTGAGGATTGTGATTATAAAAGACACTTGCGTAAGCGTGCTATTTAAGCAAGCGGGTCTGGATGATCACTTTAACCTTGCAACAAGGTCAATTTCTCACCCAAGTATGCCTTCAATATCTCGACGTCGTCTTTACTGAATATCCTGATGAGTCGTTTTGGCTCGTTGAACTGCACGCTGTCGAAGTACGCCCGCGTGAGCGCCTGTTGGTGGTACAGCACATACGCGAACCCCACGAAAAACACCACCGCCAGGAACATCAGTCCCACGAACGCGCGCAGCTTGTAGTCGGTGGGCTTCTTCCGCATCTTTTGAGGTATGCTCTGGAATTACGGATTGAAAAGATGAAATAAATAAAATTAGTTAACATTGAAACGTACTTCACATAGAAATGATTTTGATGATCGGGACACGAGTTACTTTCTAATGAATTATTCTTTAGTTTAAATGAAGACTGCTTATCTGGTATGTATAATGGCATTGTCAGAAACCGCCAACTTATTTACTTAGGTCGGATTGCGACCAACGTGGTACTCTACTTATCGTCAATATCTAGCTCTATCAAAGCTCTACCTACCTGTAGCTTCTCCTTCAGCAGACTGGCGAGTGAGTTGACGCTGGTGAGTGACGTGGCGGGGGAGTACTCGTCGTCGTCCATGCTAAATTCTGAGCGTGAGCGCCGCGGCGCCGTCGACTTGCGACGCGGGGAGCGGAGGGGGGTTCTGGAAAAGTTTAAAGCTATTGCATTATTTTACACAGACAGCTTTTATCGCGGGCTTTGAGCGCGGCGACCGAATCAAGAAATTCCGTAACGAAAAACACGTAACAATAACAACAACAAACAGAGTTTGACTGTTTCCTCCACAAATAAAAAAAATCTAGCCAACTACACAACTCTAAAGTGTAAAACATTGCTGATCTAATACGATTATTTTTTAATCAAAAACAAATCAGTCGTCACAGTTTTTGAAGTATTAAAAATACAATTTATTCCAAGACAGCAAAATCGCGTAATGATAAATTTATGTAGAGCATAATATATTTATAATATGTACGTCACACCATAGTGTTACATCAGAAAATGTTACATTTTAATGTAAAACGAGTAATTCCAGTCCGAACATACGTATGTCACCGAAGTAATAATAAATAATTAATAGCTACTCAGATTATTAAATATTTTAGATGTCAACGATTTAAATTAAAGACCGTCACAAGATAGAGACACTTGGTATTCGTATTTAACTTAAAAAATGCAATTTTGGTGGTAAATGGAGATTTACTTTTCTAACCAAATAATATTATTAATTACGACGACGTATCTTATTCATAATCTCTTGACACACTTCCAAAAATCAACAACAGAGGTGAACATTAAATAATTCGTGTATGGATTACATTTAAGATGTATGACCTACATTATGTAGAGGTATTATCAGATAAAGTCAGATGTAATTTCCTCATTGAGACACTTTACACGTGAACCGACAATTCCTCGAGGAGGTGAACTTCTTCCGGAGTGGAGATGAAAAATATAGTCCGGTCACAGGGAAGCTAGATTCGTTCATGGACAGATTGCTACTTGTATCTATGATATCGACGGTCTTATTAAATAATTGGCTATGTTTTTAATACTCGACAAAAAGAGGGGTGTTTTAATAGGTATGACGTGTCTGTCTGTCTGTCTGTATCTGTGTCTGTCAGTGACATAGTAGCATCCAAATTCCAAACTGGTGGTTTTTTTGGTTTTTTGTTTGTTTACGCTAGCATTACCATTTACCATACAGTGGCAGAAATACAGCTGTGCGTAAAAGAGCATTTACTACCAAAAATGCTCTTACAACTTTTCCCTTAATGTCAAAATTGTGTGCTTCGGCAAGTAGCGTACAGGTAATTAGACCTACAGTAATTAGACCTTTACCGGACTTATTACTTACTTACTTACTAAGTACTACAGGTAATTAGACCTTTACCGGACTTATTTTTTAAAATATAGATCACGTCCGGAATTACCAGCGCTTAACGACTGCCGCTGACCGTGGGTTTTGTAAAGTGGTTTTGCAATTCTTATTACGTACTCCTTGCTCACGAGCAATTAAATCCCAGCAATTAAACCTTTGGAAGGCATGCGTGGGGCCGAAGCCAATACGTAGAGGCCCCGTAACACCGACACGTAGAGGCCCCGTAACACCGACACGTAGAGGCCCCGTAACACCGACACGTAGAGGCCCCGTAACACCGACACGTAGAGGCCCCGTAACACCGACACGTAGAGGCCCCGTAACACCGACACGTAGAGGCCCCGTAACACCGACACGTAGAGGCCCCGTAACACCGACACGTAGAGGCCCCGTAACACCGACACGTAGAGGCCCCGTAACACCGACACGTAGAGGCCCCGTAACACCGACACGTAGAGGCCCCGTAACACCGACACGTAGAGGCCCCGTAACACCGACACATAGAGGCACGGGGCCTCTATGTGTATAGAGGCCCCGTAACACAGCAATTTATTATTATGTTACTGGATACCGCTCGTAAATCCGTCGCGCCAAAATTCATTTATAGCGCGGTAACCGCGTGCACTTTTCGACAGCAAAAGCTATATAATGTAAATGTAATTCCTTTCTCGTCACTCAAAGTTAGGCGTGAAGAGGTAGTAGATAACTAAAGGGAGCAGAACAATATTATGTATGTATGTAATATGTGTATTTCAATCTGTGGCATCCTAGCATCCAAGCCGACTTTCAACAATTTTTTGTCTTTTGTTATAGGACTTGTCTAAAAGCTAACAAGATCGGGTGTTCTTAACCATTATTCATTATCATCAGCTCGCTAACTTCTGTAGAATTTCAAGTTTTTTTGTAATATAATTTTGATATATTATCATCATAGTAATATTTTTATTATAATCGTGTGTTTTTATGCAAATAAAGAGAAATATACCAGAAAAAAGGAAAAATGAAAATGAAATTATTATTAAGGTTAGAGAGAAGGTTACAAGGATAACACTTTATTTTAGGATATTATCAGCAAAATATTGTGAGTCTGAGATTTTAAACAAATGTTTAACATGACAGTCTGGACCGTGGGAGAGCCATGCTTTGGCTTTCTCCGGTCGAGCCGGCCCATTCGGCCGGCTCGACCGGAGAAATACCACGGGCTCACAGAAAACCGGCGTGAAACATCGCTTGCGCTGTGTCCGAGCGAGTGAGTTTACCGGAGGCCCAATCCCTACCTTTTCCCTTCCATTTCCTCCCTTATTTCCTTTCCTACCCTCCCCTATTCCCGTCCCTACCCTCCCCTACCTTATTCCCTCGTAAAAGGCCGGCAACTCACATGCAGCTCTTCTGATGCTGCGAGTGTCCATGGGCGAAGGTAGTTGCTTTCCATCAGGTGCCCCGTTTGCTCGTTTGCCCCCTTTTTTTATAAAAAAAATAATGTTTTCAGAATTACGTCCTAAGTTGAGTGTTGACCTACCACTGCAACTGCACCGGCTCGGAGAAGAACCCTAGCGTAAATAAAATAACAGGTGTCTCAGCGCCGATTTTCAACTTTGAAAATTTGTATAAAAAAACTAATTGTATTCATAATATTTTTATTGTAGTAAATTAAAGTGTATTAGTGCGGATTTTATGTACGGAATATTACACCATTCAAGATGTCTTCCATCACGGCGAATGCACTCTTCAAATTGGGCACGCGAATTTGCCGAGACGCGCCGAAGGATGTCCGCTGATATGGCTCTCAATTCTGTCGTTATTCTAGTGACTTTGGGGCAGTGCAATGGTTTTTGATGTTTTTGTTTTGGATTGCTGGATGATCAGTAACGGCAATTTTGACGATTGACGTACCCTTCGAGTTGAAAATGTGACTAAAATAAACGTTGTCCATCCCGTTTTTCGCCGAAAAAATCTCTAACATCTTTTGACAGTAAATTTTTCGCTTGTTGTAGTCTTCTTCTTTAATTTTTTGCACAATTTGGATTTCATACGTACGTAATTTTAAATCAAAAGCCATAATTCTTTGAATGCTTGACCGATGGAGGCAGCATGTTTTGTAAGTGAGCGTTTTGGATGCTTCGCGACCGCAGCAGCGACGCGGTCGATGTTTTCAATCGATCGCACAGGTATATTTCGTGATCCAATTGAATGATTTAGTAAACATCCTGTCGCTCAGAACTTCTCCTTCGACTTAATTAATTTAGTACTCGGGGCATCACTCAAACGGCGGATTTCATAGCGACTACAATATTACTTACGCCGTGCTTCACTCAACGAAAACCCATTGCATAAGTACGCTTCTACTGGGTACGCGCGGTGCACACCAGACCACTGCGCCATAGTGACTAAAAAATCCGCACTCGTCACCTATCGAATGCTACCACTCCCCCCCCTCCAGCTGACCCCGCAGGTTGCCGAGAAATTCGTGTTTAAAGTTGAAAATCGGCTCTGAGACACCCTTTATAAAACTATCTATTGTAGAGTAGTGACTCTATCTACATCTAAAATGCATTAACCAATACGACATATTTTATTAATATACAATTAATCAGACTGTGATATACTTTACATCACTCCATCATGACATTAGCTAATCCTGGGATAATACTCATGGATACTTACAATCGCACTCAGAGAATGAATTTTACCTTTAGGGCCATTTTTCAATCGTCAGATAACTTTTAACTAAAGAATAAATATGACGCGTTGACATTTTTTTTCATATAAAATCTGTCAAAACGCCAAATTTATTCCAGAGGTAAAATTTATCTGACGATTGAAAAATCAGCCCATAATTTAATTATTAATCATTAGACAGAAATTTTATGAAATTGACATTAAAACTTTATCAAATTAAAATTAAGCAGTCATAAAACGTATTTGAGTGCGTTAACTATTTCCAAAAGATACTTATTAGTTATTTCTAACACAACACAAGAACAACTTACACTATGAATCTCACACACTATGTTAATATTTTCACAAGCGGCGCGCGCGGTTCTGCCTGAACATGTCTGTCTGTGCTGACGGACGGAGTGACACTGCATGTCAACGTCTTATCACACGGAATAATTGCCGTAATACAACGTAAATAATAAATACGGGTTTATTTTCTACGATTGTTTGTTGTAAATATTTAGAGCAACTCAGATTGGCGTGAGACTGACTGCCGCACCCAGACACGAATATTAAACTTACTTAACTGTAATTAAATTAAGATTTCGACTAAGTTTAATAATCATTAAATGTCTCCGTGATCCAAATATAAGTATTTAGAGCAGCTCGGAGTGGCGTGTATAACTTGCAGAAGTCAAAATAGGCCATAAGAAAAGTCTATGAAAACAGGTGCCAATTTAATTTCTAGGTGTTGTACTGTTTTCAATACCACTAATTTCACAAATATAGCCCAGGGGTTCCCACTTATTTTGTCTACTGCCCACGTCGAGAACAAAATATTATTATGTTTTAGCGCAGCGTTTACATTTAAAATGTATCTAGATGAAATGAAATTACAAATCACCCCCCAAGCCTCTACACAACGCCCCTATTTTTTGTGCGCCATACCCCCCCTTAGCCCTTCCTTCAGAGCCCACCGCGGGGCGTTATCGTCTACTTTGGGAAAGGCTTTGATACAGCCCATATTTCACTGGGTAACCAGGGTATTGCAACCAGTCCCTGCTACCAAGGAAATTCGTAGAGATAGAGTGCAAACAAATCCACACCGGGTTTTATTGGTTGTAGCAACATGGTGTCGTAAAATAGGGTACTGACTGTTGGGTTTTGCGCCAAAATTTGTCGTAGATATTGTACCATCGAGGAAATTGATTCCTAGGCAGTTGACAGACCTACGTCGTTTGGTCGGATCATGTCAATTATGTTAATAATTGTGATCTGTCGGCTGGGTTTGACGTAACGCGACCAATTTACGTAGGTCACCCATCCGCCTAGGAATCAACTTCTCTAATAGTACATAATATAATAATAGTAATAGACATGGCAGGAAACAAAGTTATGGTTACGGGAATCGCCCTTTTCTGGATTTTCCGAGTCATTTCAACATGCCTTTTCGATAACATATAGTGTAGTCTCTTTTTTTGCTTGTTTTTTCTACCTCTATATAAAAAAAATTGTAAGTAAATGTATTCATTTAGTTTATTATAGTCATGGCTAGTTAAATATTACGTACTGGAAAGTTTTATAGAAAGTGCTAGAATACCGCGCGCCTCACAACTTGTAGAGAGTATAGAGACGAATGACGACATTACTGAGCAACGTCGTTTAGCGACGGGATTATTCAATATTTTAGTAATCAATAAGACATCCAAACTAATATTATAAATGCGAAAGTGTGTCTGTCTGTCTGTTACAACTTCACGCCCAAACCGCTGAACAAATTTTGCTATTTGGTATGGAATAGTATGGATATACTTTGAGCCCCGGGAAAGGACATTGGATACTTTTTATCCCGGGAAAATGTACGGTTCTCGCGCGATAAATGATTTTTGGCGCAACGGAGTTGCGGGAGTCATCTAGTCAAGTTATAATTATTATCATATAGTACTGCAGATTGACAAGACTGGATCGAACACAGAACGGATCTTCATTAAAATACTCCCAATGTAGGAGTGACAGAATAGATTAGGTTCTCATAATGTAACAATTGTCCAGAATTCCCAATAAAATATTATAATAAAAAAAATCCTTTCTCATTTTTTACTAAACAGCTAAGCTGAACGACAAAAAATACCAAAATATAGCGTTAATGTTTACGTTAATAATTTGATATTATATAGTTCTACATTATGTTGTTCATTGTTGTTAACTGCTTATTACGATAAAAATTTATTAGCCGCTCTTTTTCATTCTTTAATTAAGTATTAACGCATTTACTTTTTATGTAGGTACTAGACTACATCTAATAGATGACAAAACGGTTTTACTAATATTTTATAGATTATATAGTATATAGTATTTATGTTATAGTCAAAGTCCGATACACAGTCTCTTCGCGGAAGGACTGGTTTATCCTAGGTTTGGCCAAAGCCGTCAGGCGATCCCCGAAATACATTTCAATTTCGCCCTTTGCCTGAAGTATTTTTAGTCAAACCCAGGAGCTCCTAACTTTTCAGTCAAACGTCGAAAGTAAATTATTCTGTTTCGGTTTTGGCCTAGTCAATCCTAGAAGCGACTGCAAAACTCGGTCAAACGTTGATCTGAACATGTTTAAACAGGTTCATAATGTCTCTCGCGGTGTTCCGACCGATTGTTTTGTCATTTCATGTTCGTTCATTGAGCGTTGATGTTCGTTCATTAAGAAATTATTAAAACAATAAACATCAAAATTTAAAAAAAAATTTATACCTAATCTTACAAACTAACCTCCGTATATTCCAAAGCATTTATTT
The DNA here is from genome assembly GCA_905404155.3 of Plebejus argus. Lineage (NCBI taxonomy): Eukaryota > Metazoa > Arthropoda > Insecta > Lepidoptera > Lycaenidae > Plebejus > Plebejus argus. Next base: position 13,072,171 of record FR989944.1, read on the forward strand.
ATTTATTTTATACTTTATTGCACATCGTACAAAAGGCGGGCCTAATGCCACACGGCATTCTCTCAAAGCATCTCAAATATAAAAGTGAAAATCACGTAAGCTGACCAATCAGGTGTCAGAACTGGCAGAGTTAAGCGGTTAAGACTTGAAAGCTGCTTAAATGATAAAATGCTTCCAAATATACGAAGATAAGACACTTCATACCTATATCGGAGTTTGACTCGTCAAACCCCGATTTAATAAAATTGTGTTTTGACGTTTGCCTGACCAAATTAGTCCCTCCCAGGTTTGACGAAAATTGTTTAGTCAAAGGCCGAAAATTTACATTTGTTTGGGCTTTGACTAAGTCATTCAGTCTGACCTGAGGATTGACCAGTCCAACCTAGGAGCGCCGGAGCTTCGGAGTTTGCCTATAACATTTACATTATTCCAATCCAAAATGTCAATCTGGCGTTGGGTTACTACTGGAATATTACGAGTTTATGGTATCATAAAATGCAATTCAGTACATTCCAATAATTACATTATTCCAGTAGCATTCCAGCGCTGGATTTGATTACTGGATTGAAATAACTAAATCGCCAGAACAGTAAAACAGTTCAGTTAAGGATTCGATGCAGTCTTGTAACTACATAAAAAGTAAATATGCGTTAGTCCCTAGGTACTAGGTAATATTATAAATGCGAAAGTGTGTCTGTCTGTCTGTTGCCTCTTTACGCTTAAACTGCTGAACCGATTTTGCTGAAATTGAATATAGGGTTACTTTGAGTCCCGGGAAAGGACATAGTTACAACTTTTATCTCGAAATATACTTTTTATCCCGGTAAACGTACGGTTTCCGTGCGATTAACGAGTTTGTCCGCAAAGTATGACCGTGTTGTATACCTATGTGTACTTTACTTTCCTGAAGGCTGTAGAAAGATAGGACTTGAGTGCAGGTGGAGAGGTTACAGTAGGTAGGTTGTAGATAGGTAGTTTGCAAGTGGGCTGAATGCAGGCAGGTAGGTAGCTCTAGCAGCGGCCGCAGGGCCGGAAGAGGTGAACTCATAGAAATTTACCCGTCAACTGGTTAATTATATAAAATAAAAATTTTGAGCAACCAGTTTAAGTAACTACTGATCTCTACAAGTGGTCCTTAAGGCCTGCAATCTTGATTGCCTAAGAAGCAATCGGCGAACCCTTCTCCCTTATTGTCGGGAGGAACTGCCAATTGACACACTTACCTCGCCATTACTGTCACGCATCTGTCTCCACAGATTGAGACAGATCTGCCAATCTAGCCAGAGGCAGGGGGCTATTTAACCGATTTGCAAAAAATGAGGGATGATCGGCTGTATATAAGGTGTAAAAAGATTAACTACATACCTATAATAATATATTATTGTGTATGTTTATGTGTACTGCTTGCTTGCTTGCTATAGTTTGGGAACCAAAATATTTGTCACAATCGAAGAGAAAACACTTTTTTAGGGTTCCGTAGCCAAAATGGCAAAAAAGGAACCCTTATAGATTCGTCATGTCTGTCTGTCTGTCTGTCTGTCTGTCTGTCTGTCCGTCCGTCCGTATGTCACAGCCACTTTTCTCCGAAACTATTAGAGCTATACTATTGAAACTTGGTAAGTAGATGTAGTCTGTGAACCGCATTAAGATTTTGATGCGAAAATGGAAAAATTATTAAAAATTTTAGGGGTCCCCATAGGTACAACTGAAACAAAAAAAAATTTTTTCATCTAACCCATGCGTGTGGTATCTATGGATAAGTCTCCAAAAATCATATTGAGGTTTCTTATATCATATTTTTCTAACCTGAATAGTTTGCGAGAGAGACTCTTCCAAAGTGGTAAAATATGTGTCCCCCCCCTCTAATTTCTAAAGTAGGGACATGATAATTCTAAAAAAAATATATGATGTAGATTACTATAAAAACTACCAACGAAAATTGGTTTGAACGAGATCTAGCCAGTAGTTTTTTTTATACGTCATAAATGGTAAACCTTAATCTAAATTTCGTTAAATCGATTGAAATATAAAAATAAATCAAAAACCTCATAAAAATAAACCTTATTGCTGCTGCGGAACCCTTCATGGGCGAGTCCAACTCGCACTTGGCCGTTTTTTTGGACATGTTAACGTTGGCCTCCTGCCATAATATAGGTGAAAATAACTTTTTTACTTTCAATGGATACGACAACTATTTTTCTCCCTAACGTTTTTACTTGCAAGTAAGTTTATTGTAAGCAACAGAAGAAAAAATATTGTTTGTTTATTCATGAATAAAAATAATATTACCGTGTATGCTGAGCGTGTATGATTTCTCTATGATATTATGTGCACTGTACTGCCTAAACTATTCTATTAATTTTTGTCAATAATTTTTTAAATAAGGAAATTTCGAGAAAAACTTTTATTGCTTTGGGCCGGTTGTAACCTCGTTGTAAACAAAAACCGGTTGCGAGTTCCCGGTATATTGGAAGCTGTTTTCACATAAGTTGTTGACATAAACGACCAGAAATTATAACTTCATGTGCACCCAACTTAGTCAAATAAGTTTTATTAACTCATGGACCATGAAAGCTCAACTTAATTCAGTAATCTATGTCTTTACACTCTCCAGTGGTCACAATGTCTTCTTCTACTCGTATCTCCATGCAAGAAATGTGTTTAGCTGTATGCGTCTGAGTGGCACTTGCTGCCGGCGAATATTAATTACTTAACTGCAATTGAATGAAGATTTAGCATAAGCCCCGTACATTATCTGTCAAACTTTTCATTAATTGAATTTTTAATCGTCATTAAAGTCTCTGAGTGCATCCGTTAAGAGGATACTCTAACACTTTCTTTTCCATACAAACGTATTCCCCAATTTCCTCCCTGGATAATGCGTCTAGACAATTAATGATTTTTTTATACAATATTGGGATCTATGAAAGCTATGTCTCTACGTTAGATTTTTTTAATTTACTAATAAATAAAAAATATGACCCTTCAAAAATCGCAACAAATGAATGTTCCGTATCCCGCCAATCAACCGACCATAAAACAAATTTGAAAAATCTTTAAGGTAAAATAAAAACGTAGAGGCATAGACTCGCCCTTTTTGAAGATATTTAAAAAACAATTAATTAGATAAACTCTATTTTGAAGGAGTAATCAGAGGAATAGCTTACCCCGATTTACTGTGTCTGTCTCTATCACAAATCACAATACACGTGCCAGCGCAGGGCGAAGCGTGATGGCAATAGTTTCTTCGTTCTACTGCATTAGCATTTCCTCTTAAGGTCTGTATTCACTTTGATTAGTGCGAGTACAGGTGATTAGTGCCATTGATTTGTGACTAGGAGAAATTAAAGGACTTGCACTAATCAGCTCGGTCAATACTTGCTTTCTCCTGATTAGTGATTAATAATCAGTAATCACTTACACTAATCGACCCGCACTTATCAGTCATCAAGGTGAATACAGGCCGTAAGTATTGTTTTATTTGTAGTTTCAAATTGTATGTTGCAAGCATACCAGCCTACTCTAAATAAGAAGTTTTAAACTTACATTAATATTATTATAATTATATTAACTGAAGCCTAGTCTCTACATCAGTATTCTATTAACAAATTACAGAAAATCTCCGCTTTAGAGTTGCGAGAGCCGAGAAGACGTCGAGTCTCAACTCACATCTCACATGCAATAGCACAACGCATCTTGAATTGTGCGTGCACTGATTGTATACATGCATAGTGTATAATGTGTACTGGTGTGTAGTGTATTGCACATCCTCATTACACGCGTCCGCCCGAGAGCGATGACCACACTCAACACGGGATTAAGAAGCATGTTAATTGTTAATTAATTTCATTCCTCGTATTACATTTCCCTAAAAAACTTCATCTTAAATGTTTTACTATCCTCGTGCGATATCAAAGATGATAATATTCTTTTTGTCTCTTTACTGCATTGCACTCCTTTTTTTTAATTTAATTAAAATTAATTAAGATTTTGACACAAATTTCATACATTTTCTGTCAAGCTCATCATTAAATTAAAGTTAAGTAATCATTAAAATGCTATTTTGCATGTCCCGCTGTGTACTTAATGCACTATCGGAGAAGTTGATTCATAGGCAGATTGCAGCCCTACGTAATTTGGTCGTGTTATATCAAAACGGCTGGAGATCACGAGTCACGACTAATATTGAATTGACGGCTTTTTACAGAACGAAAGAACGACACGGCTGCCGTCCATAAGTGTAAAGTGCCGCACGTCTGTAAGCGCTCTAAGGGTCAATTCAACGCGACGAGGCGAGGCGCGACGCGACGCGATCTAAATTTGTATGGATTTGACAGATGTCGTCAGCGTGAGACGTCTTGCGAATCTGTCAAATCCATACTAATTTAGAAATGCGTCTACGCGTCGCGTTGCGGTCTGAATTGACCCTTACCCGACCAAATGACGTCGGTCCGGCAACTGGCTATGAATCTATTTCTTCGATGGCACAACTTACTTGGCGTGGTCATCGTCAGACAGCACGGGGTCGGCGTGGTCGTCGCTCAGCCCCGACCCGGAGCTGCCGTGGTGTTCCGGGATCTGGAAGTAACAGATTTAATTGTTAATTTGGATGTTGGATGGCTAGGTTAGAAGATATTATAGATATTAGATAATAATAATAATAATATCTATGGACGCTTCACACCACGTCAGTCCCCGTGCTAAGTACCTGAAGGACTTGTGTTACAGGTACCAGACAACGGAAAGATATTTATTACTTTTATACTATACATATATTTAAGATTTTTATTATATGATACACATATTTAATACACATCCATGACCCAGGAACTTTGAAAACTTTTTGTTCCGTCGTCGGCGGGATTCGAACCCGCAACCCCCGGCTTGAGCTACATCCCACCAACTGAGCCACAGAGGTCGTCATATGATAGGAATGAATCAATTTTGCCGCTCCTCTTTTTTACCGCTTTGCCTGCCTAGCATACGCCAACGAGATATCTCACTCTACATGTTTCTCGATGTTTGATACTTTGTATCTTCATCTCTATTGACCCTAGCATGTCAAACATTTTTTCTCGCGTAGATCTATCATCGAAATAACACATTTTTATAGAGTTTTGTCGAGATAATGTCGAGATTTTGACATTATGAGACGAGTAGTTTTTAATTATCTCGAGAGTGAGATATCTCGTTGGCGTATGCTAGGCAGGCTGGGCAAATCTACACGCGACAGGATTCTCCATCATCCTCTGGCGGATGTAAAACACAATTTTCACACCCTAATGGTGTTAAAATATCACGAATAATATTCCTATAACTATAGTTAATATACTGAGTTATATTTTAAGGTTGAGCACTGACAATATTTGTTGTGTGATAGCGCGTGCATACAGACTGCATGACATAGTTTGATCTAGATACCGTGAGAACAATACACGTACATCCTGAATGGATATTTTATTTACACCTTTTAACATTAACTCAAGTATAAAACAAATGTTTAATAGTCATATTTTTTTCAACAAATATGCCATAGAACTCTACTTTTAGTACCTATTCTAAACTATTTTTGTTTCCTTTTTTTTGTTCCAATAATATGTATTTGCATATTGTTGGAACAAAAAAGAACAAAACCCAGTTTATTATGCGAGTAAGAATTAGGTATGACGTCTTTGATGTAATACTAGCTGTTATCCGCGACGTCGCCCGCGTCAAAGTAAAATATATCCTTCTTTTTGGAAGTCGGTTAAAAAGTAGCCTGAGTTACTCCTTACTACATCAGCTTTCTACCAAAAAAAGTCCTGTCAAAATAGCTCCAGTCGTTTCAAAGATTAGCCGGAACAACCAGACTAAAATTGTAAAAAATGTTGTTTTGGTGTATGTAGCGTATATAATATTATATTCATATTCATTTGTAATAACAAACGGTTCTTTCAATATTACAAACAGACACTCCAATTTTATTTATACCTATGTATAGATGTGTATATTGTATTATTATAACCAATAGATGAAGGTAAGTCCCAAGTATAAAATGTTTTATACTGGGTCAAAGTCAGACGGAGGACCTAAACCAGTTAAACGTTATATTATTAAAGTCAGTTTTAACTTCTTAGTAATTTTAATAATTATACTTTATACTTAATATGTAAAGAAACAAAGTAAACTATCAGAAGAATGAGTGAAAAATTAAATCTGCTCTACCCAGGGCGCTACATTGCTAATTATACATTTATTACAAATTACTAATTATTCAAGGCAATTATTTATTTATAAGTATCAACTATCAGCTGTAAATAAAATTAACTCTATCGATTTTCAGGTAACTTAACTACACCATTCGGCAGTTCATTACAGAGGTTTATTTTATTCAGTAGAGTAGTACAAAGATGGGTCTTTCTTGTGGAATTCCCCGCAAAGGCTGCAAAACTGGTTGACGAAGAAGTGAATATATCATTATACACCTAACAATCTAATCCTCAATAAACATGAATTAAACCAAATATTCAACATTTTCTGGCTGCTGTTAGCAGGACCGCCTATTTGTACATAGTTTTCCTATTTTTAAGTTTAAGTTTACTTTTAAGTTGTAGAAATAAAGAATTTTCAATTTTATTCTATTTCAATAAAACTCGAACCTTAGATTTTCTACACAAGACTCAAACCTCTAGTTACACAAGACTCAAACCTTTATTTACACAAGACTCAAACCTCGGTAAGCGGTATGCAGTCGTGGTCCAGCTGCATCCTGCACTAATTGTGTAATGGCAGCCCACACGTCTGCCCGCCGTCTACTCATCAACGTGTACTCATTCATTAACTAATTACGTGTTTGTTTGGGTGATTGCTAATAATTGTACCTGGGACTTGGACTTTGGAGACCTTTGCTCGGATTTCGATGAGAATAGATTTCCAAGATGTGTAGTTTCTCAGGGATAAGAGTTCTTCTTCCAAGCTACGCTTACGATCTTTCGATCATATTTTATTCACAAAGATAAAGCGCTACCCATCAGGTGATCCGTCAGCTCGTTTCTTCGTTAATTATAATAATTATAATAAAAAGCTAATTTTGTTTCTCGGTTTTCATAATGAACTAATCGGTGGTAATTTCCAAATTAATTAAATCTGTGTAACAGCGACATCTCTCGATTTTAATGGCATACATTATTTTGTGAAAAATATACTAACGCCATCCCTTTGCTGCTTATTAAACTCTCAACACGTAGCAATAAGTGGAGTTTGATTTTAGTATAACGAACACGAGACAGATGGCGCCTTCATATTTTAAGCGAAGAATTTTTCAATTTTCAGCGGAAGATAATAATTAAAATATTTTAAAAAATCTATACAAATATCACGCTAAATAAAAATGATTGGTGCGGTTTTATGAAACCAAGATAAAAGTAAAATTTTTAATAGCCCCTACTCCGGCCGGCGGCCGACCGTCACTAGATCGACAAAAAAGTTTAAAATGATAAGTAATATAATTTATTATATTTTTAAATGTGAAACTTTTAAGTTTCACATTTAAAAATTACCTCAGCAAAACGGTATTTCCTTATCTCAAGAATAAAATCAAAAATGTTTTATAAGTCGCATTATAGGTAAATCATGAGAAAATAGCGCAATTTCCCGTTAAAGCGATTTTCCGTTTCTATCTTTGTGTTGTGATGAAGGTTTATTGAGTACTTCCGCATCATAAGGGCCTGGTCGATTACACAAACTATTATCCAATATAAGATATTATAATGTAGACCTTTATCGTCCCTGACAGGCTGACATCGCTTGAATGATATCAAGGAAGATAATGGTCAAGTACGTAATAGTTGCTTAGGTAATCCTCTTAAAAATTATATAACTTTTTTAACTTACAAATAAGTAAGTTGAGTCGTTGTCATGAAGTGTAAACTGTAAAGGCGAAAAAAGATAGATCACATCTTTGGGAGATTTGATTTGCAAACGAAGTCGCTAGTTGCGGATAATAATCCATCCATACTATATACTACAATAATAATAATAATAATAATAATAATACTAGCTCCCACACCGCTTTCGGTGACGGTGGCCGGTTTCATTTAAACCAGGCCAGCTACGCAGGAGTATTTTTATAGTGCCCAAGAGTGTGCGCAGTACACAAGAGCACTCTCTATTCCTTTACTCTCATAACCCAGTGGGACGGCAGACCGACACGACCGGCGAGAGATCAGGCGCAGGACCGATTTTTACATGCCCATCTACGTTACTATATACTATACTGCGTGACTGGTGAGACATGTTCAATACTTGATGACGTGATATTTGGCTAATATATTAGTTGGAAAAAATAATATAAAAAAATAATATCAATTGATCACTGAGTAAATGTAGCTTAAAGTTAAATAATTATTTACCCAACGCATGGACACCGCGAGCGGGAGGGGTAGTTGTGTGGTGTTTCTTTGGTAGCGCACGCCTCTGCACCGGCCGCATAGTATGCCTACTTGCCTAGCCGCGTAATTTACTTAGTATCCATGATTCATTAATTTTTGGGAAATTCAAAAAAAAATTAAGAACCTAATTTTATTACATATTTATAATGAGAATCGAGTACTGAATACTCTCCTTAAATATCGGTATTGACTCACCAGTCATGCTGTATACTATAATATTATAAATGCGAAAGTGTGTCTGTCTGTCTGTCCGTCTGTCTGTCTGTCCGTCTGTCTGTCTGTCTGTCTGTCTGTCTGTCTGTCTGTCTGTCTGTCTGTCTGTCTTTCTGTCTGTCTGTCTGTTACCTCTGCACGCTCAAGCCGCTGAACCGATTTTGCTGTTTGGCATGGAGATACTTTGAGTCCCGGGAAAGGACATAGGATACTTTTTATCCCGGTAAATAGTACGGTTCCCGCGCGATAAAGTAAGTTTGGCGCAACGGAGTTGCGGGCTTCCTCTAGTCTACACTACTATTATAAAGAGGAAAGATTTGATTTTTTATTTGTTTGTTTGTTTGTTTGTTTGTTTGAGTCGAATAGGCTCCGAAACTACTGGACCGATTTGAAAAATTCTTTTGCTATTGGAATCTTACATTATTTCTGCTGAACATAGGCTACATTTTATTTTGGAAAAAAGTAGGGTTCCGTAAGATATTTGAGTTTTTCGAAAGTTTTCTTTGCGTACGCTGCCTAAACTATAAAAGATAGAACCATAAAATGTTCTAAGTAATTGTAGATCTTATAAATTTCTACAAAAAAGTCCGCGACACACTATACCTATCTATGTCGAGTGAGACACAATAACCATTTATTTATTTAAAAATCCTGAATTTTTTTTAGACTACATTTAAACGGATATATTTTACTCACGCTATTAATCCTTATCAAAATAAATTATTTTATCACTAAGTACAGTTTATGTAGATAATATTTGGTCTTTGAATGATTAAAATTGGACGTTTGGTTTTGAAGTTATGGCGAAATTAAAATATTACGATAGTGGGCGTCACCAAAGCGCGTGCGGGAGGACGACAATATTCTGTTGTAGAAATGAAAATTCTGTACATAAAAGATATGTAATTACACCCGAAATTACACCTTTGTCACTACATCGCTATAAAAGCCAAAAATGTGGTTAGTTTTTTGTCTGTCTGTCTGTCTGTCACTCTTTCTGTCTGTATGTTTGTTCCAGCATCACACGAAAAATACTGATCCGATTTGAATGTGGTTTTCGCAGATATTCTATTTATCTTCTTCCAACTTAACATCTGGTGTATAAAATTTTTTCCCCCCACCTCTCTAAGGGGACAAAAGAGGGGGTCAGATTTTGTATCAAACTTTTTTCTTTAACACGAAAACTACTGATCCGATTTGCATACGGTTTTCACAAATATATTATATTTGTCTTCTTCCAACTCAACATCTGGTGTATAAAAATCCTCCCCCCCTCCCCTCTCAACGCTCTCTGGGGACCAAAGAGGGGTCAGATTTTGTATACAATTTTTTTCTTTAGTGGACTTATTTCATATTAGGTACTGTGTTTTTCAACTTAACATCTGGTGTATGACCTTCCCCCCCCCACACCCTCTTAGGGGACAAAAGAGGGGGTAAAACATGTATCAACTGATGATGTAGAAAATATACTTTAAATGGCAAAACAACGTTTGCCGGGACAGCTAGTAATATTATAAATGTGCCAAATCTATTAGTCGCAGGAAGACTTACTTGCTTATAAATGAAACAACGAGGCCAGTTACAAAACTATGTCAAAATACTAACAAAAATAATTATGAACTTAGGAACTTAGAAGTTAGAATTAGAACCTTAACCTGCTTCATGTTTTGGACCATAATAAAATTTTCATTCCAAAGGAAGGCAAATAGAATAGGCAGTCAGAACAGAACATGCTCACACCTTGGAGTCCAGAAAGTTGTTGATGCTGCTGTCTGAGCTGTGTAGGCTATCGCTGCCGAGCCCGTCACCCCCGGGGGACCCCTCGTCGGACCCCTCGTTTGACCCCCCACGGGAACCTCCACTGTTGCTGAGGGAGGAGTCGGACTCTATCCACAGCGGCGAGCGGTATTTGAACGTTTGGGCGAACGCGTTTAAACGAGACTCACGCGAAAGTTGAGAACTTGAGTAGGAGGGCTTCATTTTGATGATTTATCAATCAATCAAGAGTTTTGTTAGCTTGATCAAGTAATATTTAATTTAGTGAGCTCTCTACAAAGCTATCAAATAAATTGCAATAGTTTAGGAACACTTTTTTACATTGTAGCTTTTTAAGAAATGTGCAACTCAGTACGAACTCTACAAAGTTGCTACCAAGTTTAATGCATTGTTTGATTCAGAAACACTTTAGTCTGTTTTGTTCACTTAAAGTAGGTAACTAACACAATGCTTTTAGCTAAGTACTTTAAGCTAGCTTAGAAGTTCACAGATAAATTAATGCTTTTTGCTCAGCACTAAACTAGCTTGACACACTGATAATATAATCAACACAGTTACTGCAAAATTTAAATCAATACTGTTATGTCCCAAAGTCAATTTGGCTTTGATCTTTGGACATGTCTGTCACGTTTCTTGTACCGAACTTGTACCAATCACTGTATAATGTATGTATGAGCTGTGATCGCACTGGACGTCTGGGGCTGGGAACCAGGTATTAAGATCACGGGTGTCACTCAAACGGGACACGGCGGGGACGTGCAACGTGGGACACGCACGTTGGATTAAGGACGCTATTACAAATATCAGCGATTTTCCGGTACCCTATTAAAGAATTAGGAGTCAAACTGCGAGGATATTTTGGTTTCAAATGAACGATAATAATATATTCATCTCCACGACTGTACCATAAAAATTCTATAGCCGCATACAAAATTTTCACATAAAATAAGTTTTAACCATCACAATAATCGCAAAATATGAAAAAAATGGGGTCTGATTAGGTAGGTACCTTAATATCTAAATACACTGAACTGAGGAAAATAAATATACAAAAAAATTGTAGCTTATTTAGTCCTCTATAAAGTCCGCTAAAAATTTTATATAAAAATAAACAACTTTTCCAGTTATAAGAAAAATAAGAAAATTTCTCAAATTTTTTCATACATTTTCGCCATATCAAGAACGCGGCGAGCGTCGTAACCGCCACTGTACAAGGCGCGCTAATATGAATCTTATTTTAGTGTCATTAACGTCGATATTCGTACTGACAGACATCCGACCTGCATATTTCCGGTTGGAGCATTCTTAACTGATTAATTTTATGAGAGGTGAAAAGTTTATTTTTTAAGAAGCTTAGCTGATGATTCGATGGATTGGGAAAGTAATTCAATTTCTTTTATATAATTGATATAAAAGGAATTGCATTCCTTTTTAATTAATTCAAGTTACGGAGATATTAATACAGTTTTGATGATGATTGTCCTTTCGACAAGTTTATCAATGATTTGGAAATCACCTTTAGACTTATCTATTGATATTATAATTATTATTAAATCCTCTAATTTCTCCGTAATTATTCTTGTTTTTTGAAACAAAATAAAATAACATTGAGGGGAAAAAAGAAACCTTTATGATTGAATCTTTCAGTAATCTTGTTTACTTTGAGACTAACGATTAGAATATAGATTAAACACGGCATAATTTATGTAATAGTTGTCATTAATCATGTGACTACAGCACGTTGTGACAAAACTTTACTACTACTGAGTTACTGACGAGTGACTGATAAGAGATGATAACACACAACAATATTTTTGTTTATTTCATAAATAAATGCAGTTTACAACGATGTTCTCAGGATTTTAGTTATCGGGTAGGTTTGCTGTATAAAAATAGCGCATTATTGTTAAAGGCATCGATTTATATGTATTTATTTATATGTACGATAGTAATATTTATGTCTATGGTTAAAGGTATCAATAATGTAACTGTCATTTTACTATCAAGTTAGTTTCTGTAGCTAATTTAAAGAGATTGGCAATAATTATAGTAACACAATAAAGATAGTCCAGCTTCACATTACTAAAGCAGCGACATTTTTTGCTAACTATAATGTATAATGTAGATTAATTGTTGTCGTTGTTATCCTTACCACACCGGTGCAGGTGCTATTATTTAAAATATTATATTGTAAGTAACTAGATTCAGACTAAACTTCGTATCATTTCCTAATTCCTTCTAATAAAACCTTCTCTGAACTTCCATGAATATTGCAAGACCAATATTAGCCAAATTGGTTCAGAGGTTTTAGAGAGACTAAAAAAATTAAAATTTGTTATTTAAATAGATATTCACTTATCAAGTTATCATGCTGACCATCGTAATTATTAAAAGTAATATAATTTAATTTGAAGAATAAATTGATGAAATAATAAAAATATTAGCCGTGGTTGCACTGCCCCTGCGGCGGCCGGCGACGCGGGCGCGGCGGGAGACGAGCAATTTGTCTTGAGCTTCAGTGTCACAGTTAGGGTCACTCACGGCTACTACATTGCCAGAGGACAAATCAAGCTATGTCTGACGATGAAGGACAGACAACAGATAACAAGAATCCTTGCTTATAAGTAAGTTATAATCTACGCATTCAGAATATAACATTAAGTTTGGCTTTAATTTGATTATGATTGACAAAGAAAATTAAGAATCAATTTCTGGTAGCTCTAATCCATAAAGTTAATATACCTAGCGGAATAGAGAAACAAGGGCCTGAGCAAGCGAGATGTCACTATCAGTAACACTGCGTGGTAAAAAGAGACGTGTGATACATGGCAGCAGAACTCTTTTTTTGACGTCCAGTCGGCACGTATCGGCACGTTGACAATTCAGTCACATAGAATTCGTGTTCAATCATGCTTGTGTAATTATAGGTATACGTAGACATTTTTACACACAGATGAAAACCAATTTTGGTTTCATTTGACAGCTCGAGATTGTTGCTCTATTCCGCTAGGTATATTAACTTTATGCTCTAATCACAGTTCAAGAAATTGAGGCCAAATTAATTAAATTTTGACTAGCATCCACGAAATGCAAGTCGCTTAGCCTCTTCAACCCTGGCAATAATAATTCTATTAAATAATTTATTAAGTAGTATCCTCATCGAAATTCCACTATTAACATTAAAGTTTACAGGTTTTAAAGTGTTTGGTTTTACAAAACTAGTGTACAAACAAAGTGCCATTAGTAACCAATTATCAATATTTTATCAGACATCAGTTAAGGCAAGGTTGGCACTTACCGCGCGCTGCGCTTGGATCTTGGAGTACAGGTCGTTTAAATTATGAGGAACAGACACGGAGCCTCGCTTTAGATCTCTCCTATATATTATCGGACTGTCTGCTGTACTTTCATCTTTGTCGTCTTCTTTCTCACCGTCTTTCGCATCATTGATTTTGACTACATGATCTTTTGTGTCATTTATTTCAACAACATGATCTTTTCCATCATTTTCTGCATTAGTAACTTGTAAATCATCAGTTTTAACTTCACTAGATTTCTCTTCATTTTTATCATCGCTTTTCACAACATCATCATCGGCTGACGTAATCTTCACCTCAGGGGTCACAGATCGGAAGCTATCATCTGATGGTCCAGGCCCGAGGAATCTGTTTTCAGTTGGTGTGCTGGGTGTTGCAGAGAGTGTCAGCCGACGGACCTCCGGTGGCATTTCCACATAGTCGTGGGGGTAGGAGGCGATGTTCAGCCGCAAATCTGGTTTTTTCCTTACCCTCATGTTAGTGGCGAAGTTTGCCAGATAACGCTATATTTAATCAAGGTCACGATCAAGGAAGCAACCTTCACGTTAATTCACTGATACTGTTCTTAAGATTATCAATCCTAAATTGTTTACTTTTACATTACAATACCTATTGGCTATTACCTAACAACCGTGTGTTTAAAACTTTAAACACATCACTATATTTTTTCACTTTTAATTAAATACACATAGCACTAAACACACTAGAATACTTTTCTCTTTGTATTCGTTTATGAGACTAAATCGACTTTTTGTTTATCGGATTTGCTATCGTTTTCTTTGATAAAAACGTAAGATAATGTGTGTGATGCTAATTCGATAAGCGACGTCTTACTGTCCGAGTCATGTGGGAATTTGGTTTATCTGAGGGTATCTCTGCGACTTATCAACGTAAACAAGATACTTTATACAGTTAATTGCTAATACGGAGATAATCCTAAGTAAAATGGGCTAATTTTTATCGAATACGTAAACATTAGCTAAGCATACAACTGACGAAATTATCAGTTTAGAATCTGCATCCCACAACTATTTTTCTTAATCGTCCCTACAACGGTAGAACAGGCAATCGTAAGTAGGTAATGCCTAATTATTGAAAAATTAAAACGTTTCCTACGATTACTCCAAACGGAATATAATGTCTGATGTGTATGTGATAAAAATGAAAGACCTCACCTCATTATTTTCGTAGTCCTTCTTCATCAGCTCCAAGTTGGACATGGTGGGCATCGACACGGAGTTCCTCCTCAACCCTGATCTTCTCTGCTCCTGCTCCTGCTCTCTCGTGATCAGGTCATGTGATTCCTGCGCTCCGGACGCCTTGGATGTGCTCGGAGAAGAGAGATCAGTGGATTCCGTACAAGGGCTGTTAGGTTTGGAGGATTTGGACGAATCTGGATCTAGGGTAATGTATAGAGTGCCTTCTGGAGTATCTACAACTATGGTATCACTGTTTGGTGTATGTATCGCTCCTAGATCCGCTGCGTGGAGTTTTCTCTGTACTGGTGGGTCATCTTTTAGCCGTTTAGGTCTATCTGGTGGCTCTAATGTGACACTATTTAGGTCCACATTGTCGTCTACGTATGGTATGTTCGGATTCCTCCTCAGTTCTGGTGAGTTGAGTCCCTTAGAGATGATGTCATTATAATCCTGACCACTCGCCATGTCTATGCTACATAGTTATCTGAAACAAAATTAAGAAGTTTTAGCACATTGACAATATATGAAAACAAGAGAAAACAGAGACAGTTATTACAGAAGTTTCTGCCAAGCAAAAAAAAACACCTGAAAGCTGCTAAAGGGCAATCTAATTGCTAAGAAATTGTTATTTCTACATCCAAGTAGAGTTTTATGAGTATCTATATTTGTAATTGATTAATCCACATTGTAAGCATAAAAATTAAAAATATAACGTATTTTGTAGCATACATATGACATTTGACCTAGTCGGTTAGCGGTGTGGAAGTAAGCGCATCCGACATAATCTCGTGTTGTTCATGTCAACCAGTTCACGTGGAAAGTGGAAACATACCGCACATACAACCGATATGACATGTTTAGCTCTTAGCCGACCCCTAGACGATAAATTGTATTGTGCAATATCCCGCTGCAATTTTATTGAATAGTTTATATTATGACAAATAGATTGAAGGCACGCGATGTTCTTCGCGAGGCTCATCTAGCGGCCGGCTCACTTAAGACTTTAAAAAAAAAACACTTATATTATGAAATCTTTTTTTATCTCGTTGAAGATCCGTTTGCAAAAATAACTTTACTAAATGACTTCTAACATCTTTATACTTAATATTCACTCATTATAGGCTAAGAACAAGTACTATCAGAGAAATTGATTCGTAGGCTGATGGTTTCGTAATTTGGTCAACTTATGTCAAGCCTAACCACGACGATCCCGACCAACGAATTAACATACTCTGACCTTATGACGTAGATCTGCCATCTGCCTTTTTTTACATGGGGAAATGCTTTGCGCATCCCCGGCGGTTGGGGACATCGGCCGGGGTATGTGCCTCTGTGAGGAACTACCCACTAAGCCCCATGGTGCTCCACTCCCCGCCTAGGCACGTTCAACCACGGTCATGGGCACGATCAACCCACTGCACCGCAACTCTACCAGCGGTTGTCCGCGTCTCGCAGACTCATTAAAGCATGTAGACTTTTCTAGGTCATCCTGCGTGGTGGCCTAGAAAAGCCCACACGTGGGCCGCGATGTGCAGGAGCACCATGCGCATCACGGCTCTCTCTGGAACTCGGTGCAATGGGCAGCAGGTCCCCACACTGCTACCCCGAGTAAATCTGCCACCTGCCTATGAATTACTTTCTTCGATGGTGCATAACAGTATGAAAGTAATTTTCATCTACTAATAATACCTTTCAGTCCCACGTGTTAGGAAAACCAAGCATATTTTCCTTCCCTATCAGCTGCTCTATTTACAACAATCTCAATTTACCTCTTAAACCAGCGTCTGTAACTCACCCGTACCTCCAATACTATGGAATCGTTTAGCATACGATAGATTTATTATGACATAATATTATTTAGTAGTCATTACGTGTTTATTTATTCAAATGTATTCCACCTCTCATTATCCGTATGAGTAAGTCGTGATGATGGATTGACAGACCGACGGACATAAGTTTATTATTTTATGTTGTTCGTAATAGAGCTAAGGTAGAGTCCTAATAGTTTAGAACTTTGTGAACTGAACAGTTTGTACTAATTTTACATGTCAACAAAGATCTGTTGATATATAAAATTGAGATGTTAAAGTTAACCCTAGGTTAAATGTCGCGTTATTTCATTTACCTAATACGAAAAAAAGAGTCAATGCCACTTGAAATGATGTGCAAGTGAGCAAAACATTGAGAATCAACATACTGAAACCTCGAGAAAAATATTTTTCGGTATCTAGAGGTATTATACACTGTAGTGCATGGAATAGAATACTGACTACCTCATACACCTCTAGAGCTCGACACCTCTAGAGCTCGACAAGGCTTTAAATGAACGTGGCAAAAAAGGAACTAACGCAAAGGCTTGTCGCACTTTACGCGGTATGCGGCAACTGCTATTTGGCATATAGTATGCCGAGCGATGAATTAACAAGCATAAAATCAAGAGGTAACTGATCTTAGATGTACTAGATAACTAGATTACCGTTAGAAAGTACCGTGCCTAGGATTAGCTGTAGGTAAGAACTAGGTACATCTTACAGGGGCCAGTTAACACTATTAGACAGCGCCTTATGTGGCGGAGGTCAGGTGATGATAACGAGCACGTGATAACGCACCATCATCATCATCATTCATCATCATCAGAGGGCCGAGTCTGAGTTTACTTTCACAGTCATAACGCACACTAAAATATTTTGAATGGGGTGAAACAGCGCCTCTAGTGACAAATAATGGTAACTACTTCGACTGAGACAGAAAGACACTCTGATCTTCAAATAGTTTAAACTTGAAACCACTGAACGATTATTTATTTATTATAATATTATTTACTGAACGAAAATGTAAAGAATATACAGTACAATAAACAATTTTATTCAAACATAGTTGCGGGCAAGTTGCGGAAAAATTAAGGTTTCTTAAAGTTAAGTAAGTAAGCGAGCTGATGATGACTAAGAGCCACTTCTTTGGGAGTAACAGAATTGACAGACACACACACACACACACACACACACACACAGACTGTTAAGTCTCTAACAGCTATTTTTTTTCTAAAGTTGATGGGGTTGGGGCTAAAAAATATTTACTTACTAGCAATTAGTGTAAATAATTAATAAAGATACTCGAAACAATTGAATCCATTTTTATTTTTTATCCGACTACCTACTTATTTTTATTGTTACCTCTTTGTACATTTTCTTCTCTTTTTATATTTTTCCCATTTTACTATAATATTTCAAAAACCCATAATTTTCAAATTGTAGGTATTTATTTTTATGTTTTGATTTATTTATTTAGAACAATTTACTTACAATTCACAAGGCTATATAATAATAATACAATCACTGGTACAATTTTCGGACGTCCGGCGTCCGGAAAATTTATAACTACGAAATTTCGTTTAGATCCGAACACGCCGCGAAGTGCGAGTGTAGTGATGAGGTGTTTGTCGATAATGATATCGATACTATATTTCTTCTGCCAGTAAGCAAACGGTAACTTTAGAAGTCGTATTCTGCTAAAATACAAACGGCGAATCGAGGTACAAAACTTCATATAAATGTCACAATTTATATGAAAATCTGTGCCTCGTTATTTTGATTATACTTTAGAATTATGCAAATATTAGGTATAACTTAAATGAAAGCAGAGTTAGGATGACTATAATAGTAGAAACGCGAAAGAATAGATAAACTGATAGTCGACAGATTTCATTTTCTCACATTGTCGATTTGTCTTTAGAAAGAAACCTAGAACTGAAAATCGACAATTGCCACTTATCATGCTAACGTGCTGCGCTGGCGTGAAAAGTTGAAACTTGAATAAGTAGATACTTATGATTGGAAATAGGGTTACTGATAAACCACGATATTTTTTTCACTTACACATTCGAATGTTCAATTGGAAATTCGAGAAAGTCAGAATAATTAATATCGAAAAGGACAGAGTTAATATCGACAAAAACTATCGACTATTAAGCGCAACTCTATCCTCTGTTTGCAGTGATTATCGTGCGATTACTGCCAACCGCCGGCACAGCCTGTGTGACGTCACACCACACACACCACGTGACTGTTTGCCCAAGTGGAAGGCCACAGGCACTGGTGTAGGAAGATTAACGAAGATTTAGACCACAAGGCACAAGCTATAATAATAATAACTCCCACACCGGTTTCGGTGACGGTGGCCGGTTTCATTGAAACCAGGCTAGTTACGCAGGAGTAATTTGCCCAAGTGTGTGCGCAGTACACAAGAGCACTCTCTATTCATTTACTCTCATAACCCAGTGGGTCGGACGAGTGACGACCGAGACAACTGGCGAGAGATCAGGCGCAGGACCAACATTTGACATGCCCTACCGACACGTGGATCCCTTGTCAGACAATTCGGTGATCAGCCTGCATAATTGTCCTAACCAAACTTGGAAATAACATGTTTCCAACGCGGGAATCGAATCCACGACCTCCGAGTCAAGAGCCACGCTCTAAACCGCTGGACCTGACGGAGGCGTTTAATATAATTATAGGTAATAGCTATAAATCAAGAAGCTTAAAGGAAGGCGTGCCTCTACTCCAAGAAAGAAGTTATACTAAGGGCGCTTCTCGACCTGTCATGCGTGCCATCGCCCGCGCGCGTATTTAGTTCGCATGCATGTTGTCCGCATCCTATCATTTCATAAACTTATTTCCTGTCATGCGGGCAACACGCGTGGGACCAGGAGCATGTTGTAACCGCAAGCGGACAATCCGCGCGCGGTTGACAACAAGCGTGGCAGGAAAAGCGGCTTTATTACAGGATATAGGGATAGTTTTCTACATTATTTTGTTGTTTAAAACAGAAGAAACACTTCTAATTCAGAACGACTGTTATACCACTCTTGTATGAATTATGATTATCAAACCTCTGAGTAAGTATGTAGAGTCGATACTCTATCACTCATAAATCATCACAATATTATGAATGAATAAAGTCGTTTGCGCATGCTGTATACAGCTTTTGAATAATTATACGAACTCGGAACTAACATAGAGAAGGTCTTTAAATGCACATTTTGTTTCTAGATTCCGTCTGGCGGCTACTACATATTTTAGCAATGAACACAGTAAGTAGAATATTACCTGTGTGCTAGTAGACGATGATGAAGTATATAAACAGCGCCAGTAACGTGGCGGCCAGCAGCCCCCACAGTAGGAGATCTAGATGTAACACACACCACCACGACACCTGCTCTTTACCACCTTCCGCCGTCATTGTTACACTTTTTTCTTTTTTATATACAAAGATTGAAAAAGCTTTATGCAGCTTTATGTCCGTGGGCCACTTTTTTTCTTCTTTTAGATAAAGTTGCAAAGGCTTTTGAGTTTAGGGAAACAGTCCACACTTTTTTAATTTTGTTGGTTTAAAAGCGACGTATAGAGGTAAAGTCTGTCGCTGCTATTAAAATTTGATAGTTTGTAATTAAACGTTGATAATGGCTTTTGATGAGAATTATTGTTTTTCTACTGAAATCAACACACGATGGTGCATGGAAAGCATCGGTTACCACAAAGATTTGTGATTCTATTATACTTTGTTAAGGCTCAGAAATAGGTAAACCGATTTTGACGAAATTTTGCGCAGATCTAAAGAAGATTTTAAAGAAAAACTTAGGTTTATTTTTAACGCGACAAGCACGTTTTTCGTTAGATTCCTGTTCCCTGCACAAAGGTAACATCTAGGTACTAACATCAGTGTATAATTACTAAAACTATACTTCATTTCACTAACGTACTCAAGGTATATCAAACAGTAATATTATGAGTAATCGCTAATTGAATTAACAGCCTATTACAAGGCATTATCACAACCCGTGATTACTATTAGAGTGGTGATAACTGGTACATTCCAGGTCGGCCATCTTGGAAAATCCTGAATATAGTTTTATACAACTAAACGTAAATTACAATAATACGAAATCTGTAATTTAAATAATGACCGAGTTATTAGGGCGGGCGGCGCGTCGCCGCGGGCGGTAAACTGAATGCTCTTTAAAGTTTAAACTGAATATTATAATAATCACAAGAGTGGATCTGTCTGTCTGCTACCTCTTCGAGCTTAAGCTACTGAATCAATTTTTATAACATTTCCATCGGTACCTACCGATGTAACTACTTCGATGCCCGTACTATCACGGAAAAGTTTCACTTCATGCGCGATTCACGATTTTCGACGTCTAATATTGACACAGACTTTAGTACCCATAAATAGCCAAAATACTTGAATTAAGGGCTAAATGTATTTTTAGAGACATTTGTTACACAATATGTCACTCCCAACCTTATTAAACTTAAAGTAAATCACCACACACATGACACAGAACCCATAACTTTAACCACTGAACTATATACCCGCTATATATAATCGCGCTAAAGCCTAAATAGCCATCTAACGTTGTAGAATATGAAACAATACAAAACGCTTAAGAACGCTAACGATACTCAATAACCGAGTTAGTTGAACTAATGATCGAACATAAAACACTTATCACAGGAAACCACGTCGTTTGAGGATAATATTGTGTGTTATGGCTAAAATAATAAATGTATTAACATTAATATCGAACATATTTTAGAGTTCCGCATGTAAATAAAAGAAGACCTATTACTTGTACTATTATCTATTCTGTGCTATTACCACAGAATATATAATAGTACTGCTATTACTGACTCATTAGTGCATGTCTGTCTACAACCAGCGCGGTCATAATTCATTCGGACTCTACGTACTCTACGATCAGAATGACACACGCATTTTATTTACAGAGGAATATTATAATAAATAGTAATATACTATTTCTATTCCTATGTAGAAAAATGCGTATATTTCTTTTATCTGTCAGTAATTTGTGTATAAATATTTATGCCGTGGGAGTGCCATGCTTCCGGCCGGCTTGACCGGAGAAATACCACGGGCTCACAGAAAACCGGCGTGAAACAGCGCTTGCGCTGTGTTTCGCCGAGTGAGTGAGTTTACCGGAGGCCCAATTCCCTATACACTTTTCCCTTCCCTACCCTCCCTTATTTCCTTCCCTACCCTCTCCTATTCCCTTCCCTACCCTCCCCTACCCTATTACCCTATTCCCTCGTAAAAGGCCGGCAACGCACCTGCAGCTCTTCTGATGCTGCGAGTGTCAATGAGCGACGGCGATTTTTTCATAAAAAATACGTAGTTCCATGGAAAAGGCTATTACATAGAAATGATAACAATATAGTCGATTTGTCTTACTGTCTGTTATTAATTATTATTTAACTTACTTATAACACTGTCTGTTATAATGATTTTGCTAGATATCGATTTCTGATTTCTCTATAACAACAGAATTTTCGCTGCTGTTTTATACTGAACCTGGCGTCCACTACTCCAACTCGCACTTGGCCGGATTTTTGTTAAAAACTGTACACGCGTGACGCGCCATCCCAAATTAGAGATGATGACTAAACTTAATCGGTGGTTTTTTACAATTTAAATAAAGAATTTCAATACCGTTAAGTGTGAACATTTCTTTTAATCTGTCTTATATTTAGGTACTCTTGGTTTTTTTTTTCGTTATTAATTCATCAAAATAATATTAACACTTTGATTACACTAAACATGCCAAAGTGGATACCTTCAGAGCTCTACAAAAGCAGGACTCCCTCTAATAATTGTGGCCGAACACGCAACCAAAAAGCCTGACTGTGTCCCGCTTTATCCGGACGCCTGGCAACCCTAAGGTAGCCTAAACATATCTATTTTAGCTTCATCGCACCATATGGATGTAAGGATGTAGAGCCAGATCTATAGATCAGTGGGAGATAATCAGTTTCCGTTTGTGTCGTTCAGAAAATCGTAGCTTGTTCCCTGAGATGCGCACGCGATGCTGTTGCCGTGCCAGCGATGTAAAATAAACTTTAGATAAAATTACACGCTCAAATATACAAACAAGAGTTGGCGAAATGTATAGCACTCTGGGTTGCCTGAGCGTGTAACGTGTTATAATACCTATACTACTGCATGACGCCCGCGACTCCGTTGCGCCAAAATTCGTTTATCACGCTGGAATCGTACATTTTTTCAGGATAAAAAGTTTCCTATGTACTTTCCCGGGACTTAGGGTATCTCCATTCCAAATTTCAGCGAAATCGGTCCAGCGGTTTGGGCGTAAAGAACTAACATACAGACAGACAGACTCACTTTCGCAATTATAATATTATTATCATTATAGATTAACCCGCTCTTACTAATAAAAACTTCTTAAGCATGCGTTCAACGTGTGAATAGTTAAACAGGAGTTTTTAAGTTATACACACGTTACACAGAGTCTATACATGGTCTATACAGAGAAATTTGTATGGAAATGACAGCATCGTTATACAGGCCTTATGTCAAAAAATGATTATTAGTAGAAAAAATCTTAAGCACCCTCTATACAGGCTGTGTAACTTTTTATTAGTAAGAGGGTAGGTATAAGCGCATTCTGGACCAGGTTTTACAATCTCAAACCCCAACATAATGTAAGTTGCAAAAACTCTTTAATATGATGCTTTACTTTAATTACTTCCCATAATTTAATGATTCCGACGCACTAAACGATGCAGCAATTGCCTTAGGTGCTCTATAAAACGTATGTTGTAAGTATCTATGATATCACATCGCACCCCTTATCAGCGGAGATCGAGGTTATCTGTGGGATTTTCTTAACGCTGTACACGTTTGACCAGATTAAACTCTATACTTAATATCAAATATGGTTCAACTAGCAATTCTAATAAGTCTAACATCTGAATACTAGGCAATGACGTGCCGCTCTTATGGCGGATTTTCATTGGTCGTTAACTCGTTCGATATACAGCATACGGGGAGTCCCCGCAGCCGAGATAACACCTAATAGCGCATTTCCATTGGTCGTGGCATGTGTTTCAGAAATCTCCTGCACCCCGCATGCGGATTGCGGACTCTATCGACCAATGAAAATGCGCCTTTTTTTGGAGGGAGTTACCTACAAGGTTTTTTTGGAGGGTCATAGACTCGTAGGCACAAAACCCTGTGTCGAAATAAAATACTGAGAGAAATGTACACAGGTGACAGGGTTAGTTTAGGAGACGTGAACGGAAGCTACACGAATATGTTTTCAGTGTTAGAAGTAGCGAAGCACTAATGACGAACGAGCATTCTAAAGCAGCAGTTGATGACCCTAAATCAATTCACTCAGGCCCACTTGCGCCAATCTGGGTTAAAGTTAACTCTGAGTTAAACATCATGTCATCTCTATCACTGACTTGGTGAGTGACAGATATGACATGATGTTTAACTCAGAGTTAACTTTAACCCAGATTGGCGCAAGTGGGCCTAAAACTCTTTTCTGACACTGTATAAAATCCATACTAATATTATAAATGCGACAGTGTGTCTGTCTGTCTGTTACCTCTTCGCACCCAAACCGCTGTACCGATTATTCTGGGCATTTAGATACCTTGAGTCCCGTGGACAAGACATATAAGATACTTTTATCCCGGAAAAATTTACGGTTCCCGCGCGATAAACTAACTTTAGGCGCAACGGAGTTCCGGGCATCATTTAGTTAAAGTAAATAATATTAAAGAAATACCTTTCAATTCTGAGTGCTTCAGGGCATATTAGCCTCATTTTAAACACACAAGTCACAAGCACAACTCACAGTATCAATTTATAAGTCCACTCCACACTACAATATTGCTATTCTGGCATCACAGTCGATCACGAGAAAGGTGATAATCGAGTCAATAAATAAACATCAACATCGTAAAACCGGATCAGGTAATTATAAATTATAATCGCATGACACTCAAATATTAAGGATACAACCTGGTTTGTGGCTTATGCCGAGTCGGCTAAACGATTTAATAGACAGTTTTTGTTCGTATTTTCTCTTTATCCGAGCTTAAAAAAAGCGGCCAAGTGCGAGTTGGACTCGCCCATGAAGGGTTCCGCAGCAGCAATAAGGTTTATTTTATTACATTAAAAAGTTTTTGATTTATTTTTAGATTTCAGTCGATTTAATGAAATTTAGGTTAAGGTTTACCATTTATGACGTATAAAAAAAACTACGGGCTAGATCTCGTTCAAACCAATTTTCGTTGGTAGTTTTTATAGTAATCTACATCATATATTTTTTTTAGAATTATCATGCCCCTACTTTAGAAATTAGAGGGGGGGGGACACACATTTTACCACTTTGGAAGAGTCTCACTCGCAAACTATTCAGGTTAGAAAAAAATTATATGAGGAGAAACCTCAATATGATTTTTGGAGACTTATCCTTAGATTATTTGCTTTTCCACCGCCTATTCCCTACCTTTGTATATGGCAAAGTACGCCGCCGGTGTCAGTGCCAAAAACCACAATTTTTTTTTTTTATCCATAGATACCCCACACGCATAGGTTAGATGAAAAAAAAAATTTTTTGTTTCAGTTGTACCTATGGGGACCCCTAAAATTTTTAATAATTTTTCCATTTTTGCATCAAAATCTTAATGCGGTTCACAGACTACATCTACTTACCAAGTTTCAATAGTGTAGCTCTAATAGTTTCGGAGAAAAGTGGCTGTGACATACGGACGGACGGACAGACAGACATGACGAATCTATAAGGGTTCCTTTTTTGCCATTTTGGCTACGGAATCCTAAAAATGGTGCAGAGTTTTTCTTCTTATCCTTACTTCGTCAATCGTCCGCAAAAATAGAGAATGTAATCCAACAAAAGAATCTTAAAGGTATTAAATGTCTGTGGTATTAAGTTACTTTTGTAGATAACTCACAAAGTTTTAAAGGATATTAAGTACTAGCTGTCCCGGCAAACATTGTTATTATATATTAGTATTTCTACTTCATCAGTTGATACAAAATCTTACCACCTCTTTTGTCCCCTAAGAGGGGGGGAGGAAATTTTATACACCAGATGTTGAGTTGGAAAACACAGTTAATAATATGAAGTACCTAAGTCGATTAAAGAAAAAAGTCTGATACAAAATCTGACCCACTCTTTGGTCCCCTTAGAGGGCTGGGGGGAAAAAAATTTTATATACCAGATGTTAAGTTGGACAAATATATTTGCGAAAACCGCATTCAAATTGGATCAGTAGTTTTCGTGTTAAAGAAAAAAGTTTGATACAAAATCTGACCCCTCCCCCCTTTTGTCCCCTTAGAGGGGTGGGGGGAAATTTTTTTATACACCAGATGTTAAGTTGGAAGAAGACAAATATATCTGGGAAAACCGCATTCAAATCGGATCAGTAGTTTTCGTGTGAATTGTGATGCTGGAACAAACATACAGACAGACAGACAGACAGACAAAAAACTAACCACATTTTTGGCTTCTATAGCAATGTAGTGACACCCCCCACTTATTATTTTTTGAATATCTTTAATGTGTACAGAATTTTCATTTCTACAGTTTTATTATATTATGTGTAGATCTAAAGTTGGTTTACGCAAATTAATGTAAACCGTTTGATACATTAAAAAACATCACTTCATAACAAAGAAAAAGGTTCCGGGGACTCTTACGAAAATTCTATCATTCAGAAATCATAAAAAATCACAGAAATGTTTCAAAAATAGTAACAATTTATAAATCGGACAACTTTCATATCAGTTACTAAATAATATATCTACCAGATATTAAATACATACCCTTATCTATTATAAACTAATGACTATGTTAATATAGTCAGGAGCACAATTTCACTAAGTCTATCTCAAGTTCGGCCACAAGACAACACCGCGCGCCGTCAATGATGGACTGAAATCTCATAGTTAAGGTAATGTAGCAGTTAGCACAGGTCTTCCTCATTATACAAGCTGTCATCATCATCAGCCCCACTTTACTTGTGTGTTGAAGGAAAAAATAGTCGTTGATAGCATTAACATTCCTCTTATGGTTAGAGTTTTGTTTGAGTTCATGAAAAGTTTCGCAAAATGTCTTGTTTTTCCAAACTGGTTTGTAAATGGATTATTGTACAATATGATGTTATTGATATGCCTGTCTTCGGTTTGGGAACCCGACAAGAAGAACTGGCGTAACTAGCACGGGGTCATCTTTTAGCAAAATTGGAAAATTTGAAATAAATAAAGCTATTATACAGTAAGTGGTAACGAAATAAGTACAACAATTTTGTCAACAACAATAGCAAATTTTAATGGTGTTTTTTCGCGTAGGTAATTGAGTTTAAAACGACTACTGTTATCGTTCAAAGTGCATTCATTATGACGACATTATGACGCCATATGAGTAGACTAGACACTAGAGTGACTAGACACTAGACTTGTTTGTACTGTGTAACAATAATATTGTTCCCTTTTTAGGGTTCCGTAGCCAAAATGGCAAAAAAGGAACCCTTATAGATTCGTCATGTCTGTCTGTCTGTCTGTCTGTCTGTCTGTCTGTCCGTCCGTCCGTATGTCACAGCCACTTTTCTCCGAAACTATTAGAGCTATACTATTGAAACTTGGTAAGCAGATGTAGTCTGTAAACTGCATTAAGATTTTGATGCAAAAATGGAAAAAATATTAAAAATTTTAGGGGTCCCCATAGGTACAACTGAAACAAAATTTTTTTTTTTTCATCTAACCTATGCGTGTGGGGTATCTATGGATAGGTCTCCAAAAATCATATTGAGGTTTCTCATATCATTTTTTTCTAACCTGAATAGTTTGCGAGAGAGACTCTTCCAAAGTGGAAAAATGTGTGTGTGAGGGGGGGGCCCTCTAATTTCTAAAGGAGAGGCATGATAATTCTAAAAAAAAATATGATGTAGATTACTATAAAAACTACCAACGAAAATTGGTTTGAACAAGATCTAGATAGTAGTTTTTTTTATACGTCATAAATAGTAAACCTTAATCTAAATTTCATTAAATCGACTGAAATATAAAAATAAGTCAAAAATATTTTAATTTCATAAAAATTAACCTTATTGCTGCTGCGGAACCCTCCATGGGCGAGTCCAACTCGCACTTGGCCGCTTTTTATAATAGAATATCATCGGTTCACTGTCATAGTGGGCGTACGCAGGGCATATAGATATTGGTTGCATAGGTACTAATACTTATAGTGGTAATCAGAGACATTATCTTAATGCTTCAATACCATGGTCTCATAGAAAACCTGCATTAAAGAACATTTATGTTGTGTGGTGTGTTTTGTAGAGTATAGAAGCGAACTGACGCCTAAGAGAAAAGGGAGTTCGAGGAAGAGAAATTTGACCATGAAGTATTGCCTCGAGAGAGTCTTAAGTCCTTGTTGACTACGGAAAGTTAAAAATTCCAGAAACGAGTCCAAAAAAGCTAGTCGTTTTAAGACTATTTTCGAAAGGAAGCTATAGATTCCTTCCAAATTTTAGCCGATATTTATTATGATTTAGCTGCCTTATCCTATAGAATAGAACCTCCGAGCAGGGCCGGATTTATATTTTTTATCAGTATAGGCATTCGGCCACTTTATCCCGTCGATCGTGGAAAAACGAGACATAATAGCTTATCTTTTGCTATCGCGGTTGCATGCGACCGCTTGGGGCATCATGAATTTGCCGCCCTCATGTACGAACACTGCCGCCATCCTAGGACGCCATAATCGCTGCCGCCCATAGGTCATGGGGAGTACTATTATAATATTATATTCTGTGGCCATGGCCTAAACTGTCTATACATATATAAATCCAGAGCTGCCTGCAGCCTTGTCTCCGGTGTCGTGTTAGGGCAGCGTCTTGTCAGTAATGAGAGCGTCGGGACGGAAGTATCAATATTACCGCAGTCGCCGGCGTCTAGCGCGACGTCTGCCCACTGTGTTTACAATTAACTAAGGATTTCTGTCACTAAAGGGGAAGCCACGTTGCCCCGTTCGTGTGCGTCGATGAGGTGCGGTGTTGCTCCAACGTTTTACACAATATGAACTAATGTCTGCAACTTGCATGCCGATTGCCGAGGTACGTTACTTGCGCGAGAACAAGATTTTGCGAAGCTAAAGTTACCATCATACCAAATGTCACTAAACTCGGTTCAGTGGCTAATGGCCGTTCCCTATATTCAATCTATCTCTAGTTTGACATACAACCGATCGCAGCTGACATAGAATTGACATAAAATATATGGAGCTAATGTCTAATGTGAGCTATTCCTATCTCAAGTAAGAGATAGATCAAATATTGGGAACGGCCGTTAAGCGTGAAGTGGTAACAGACAGACAAACTAAACTAACTGACAGACTCACCTTCACATTTATAATATTATTAGTATGGATTAGCCAAAATGATGTCCGTCGTCTGACGTGCACAAGACATGCAGTAGTAGGTAGTTATCATAAAGTTAATATACCTACCTTCCGCTAGGTATATTAACTTTATGGTAGTATCATAGAGTAAATAGTATGTCTGGTCTCTGGTAGTATGTAATAGGGTGAACGAAGCGTTGTATACGCAATAGGTACCATCTTGTATAATGGTACTGCCGCATATAAGGAGGAATCAGGACTAAAGATATTTGAACTCTAGGTACCTGTGTTACAACATTCGTATCGGACTATATTATTTTGAAACATGCCTTCAGTTTTGTTTGCTGTTCTTACAATATTCTTTTAACTTCTTCTCATTTTTCCTTTCATTTCGTTCACTAAAATCAAGATGAACATACAAAAATACATACTATGGACGTACATAATCGTCTTCATTATGAAAGACGGTTAAAAATATGAACTTTCTTTGCATTACCAAATGGCCACTTGGGCATAAAAGGCCGGCAACGCATCTGCCATCTACAACTCGTCTGATGTCGCGAGTGTCCAAGGCGAAGGTAGTTGTTTTCCATCAGGTGACGTTTTTTGCCCCCTAATTTTATAAAAAAGAGAGAAAACAGAGAGTTGTGAAATAACTTACGACAGGAATGAGTCTCGTAGAGTTTGTCCAACTTGAAATGACGCGCTCCTCTGTCGTATTTACGGTACAAAATTCCCCATTTACTTAAACTAGTCAAGTACAGGGGCGCATCATTTCAAACTAGACATTTTCATACTCAGCCGTGACCCACCTTGAGTCATTTCACATGGTAATGATGGCGAGTGATCCTTTATTTGAGCGTCGTGCGCGCCGCGTTAGCGCCCCGCGGTCACCACACGTCACGATAAACCGCGGACTTCTAGATGTGACGTGATTCCAAAAATTGTTGATAATCATATGAACGATTTATACTTTGAGATGGGCAAAATGTCTAAAAATAACCATATAAATGGCCAAAATGATCGGGCATTTTCCATTTTGTATTCTGTATAGATAAACGCCCAATTTCCCAGACGTTTGTCCTTTTGTATCTAGACACCTACTTAGGAGCGTGGTCAGTCAAACTCATAGAAATGGCAGGCAGAGCCCGTGTGTAGTACGTTATGGGAACCATTAGGATTCATACTACTCAAGTTCAAGTCTCAGTAGAATCAAAATTGTGTACACCCCAGCATCGCCACTGGACCGTGGGCGGTATAATTAACAAACTTGCAACCACGTGAGGATTATATCATTGACTTAACCTCTTTTATGTAAATATTAAACCTTTCCAAGCCACCAACAAAATCGGATCTGGAGTTTAGGCGCTGCAGAGGAACATACATACTTAAAGCTTTTTCAAGCCAGCGACTCTAAAGGCCGGAATAAATAGGTATAAATAGGTCTTAAGAGCGGGTCGCATCTTAAGTACTGACTATTTATACGGGCCTTAAAATTCGTTCGTTGTTAAGGCGTTACGGAGAACCATACTGTATAATATACAGGCTGCCCAAATCAACTTTTGACCAATGATTTTTTTGACTTCATTGTACAAATTGTTTCTCCTTTCTTCACTTCTCTCCTCTACTTCTCCTACCTTCTATTATTTTATTCTTATCTAAATATTAAGTATTGTGGACATAGGGGACTATAAATAATACGAGTTTGTAATACAATAATTAATTTATAGAAGTTCTATACACGTTACATACTGATAGTTTACAAACGAGCGTTTCGACAACGCGCTGAAGTGTAGAGCGAGTCGAGACGGTGCGATCGACGCGCGTTTATGAAACGAAACGTTTTAAATAGTAGAGTATTTGAAATCTAAACGAATACACAAAAATAGCAGAATAGCTACCTAATTAAACGTCACTCATGTAGCAATAACGAAATATGTACTAGAAATATAAAAAAAAAACAATGTAAAAAGATCAATGTAATTGAAACTTACACACGTTTAGATCAACTTGGGTCTGATCGTTCCTCTAACATAATATAATGTTAAAGTATGAATTGAAACGCGCGGTTTTCCTACCGCAGTTGTGTAAACGCACGTCAATCGCATCATCTCGACAAGCTCCATACAGGGTAAGCATGATACAACTAATGATTGGAATGTTAGGTCTCGCACAACGAAACATAGATTCATAAAACGAACAAGATTCATAAAACGGGTGGATAGAGTTCTATACAAATAAAACTTACATAAAAAGAGCCACTGTGTGTATATTGTATACAGATATTATAATACAGTTATACAATGCTTTGTCCTTATCTAATACTCTAGAAAAGACAAGGATGAAAAATGTAACAATAACATCTGTACTGAGTGGCTATTTTAATATCAAGAAAAATTTACAAAATATATTCTGATGAATCAAAATTGTCGTAGTTATGATCAGTTTCTAGTTTATAAGTATAAATTGTGGAATAAAAACCAAATATATACGACTGATCCGTACCTACCTGCAAAATCAACCTACAATAACTTAGAGATAAGTCTTACTTTAAATCTCTTGTATAGATATGTAGTAATAGAACCAAACTTTATTATAAAAAAGTTGTGAAAACTTTGTGACCTTGTTATATATAAGACTGTTGCATTAGCTAAAAGAAAGCAATAGGCATCCATTAGACGGTAGGTTTTGCAGTCAGTTTTACCACAATCATGACTGCGACTGATGGGTAACCTACGGTAGGTGCGAGTACGGTAGGTAAGAGCGTGACTGAATTGCATGAAGCTGATTGACGAAAATCTGGATACATTCATCAGTCCATCAGTCACCATCAGTCAAACATAATTCATGATTGACGGAATTGACTGACGCTTGCATGAGCGTATATGGATGCCTTATACCCATCAAAATTGTCAATCTTATTTGATATTATGAAAACAAATTCTGGCCACTAGCTGCACCGCTAACTTCATTCTGATTGGCTGATACTGTTGCGGCCGCGCAGCCATTGGTGCTTTATAATTTCAGCATAAATGTGATTTGTTGTTTATCTGATGGTAAAACACTGTTGTTTCCCATAAATATAGAAATTATACCCCTGTTCCGATGAAGCATGGACCTACAAAATATATTTTATTGCTATATCATTCTTACATGAACGCGATAGCTATATTTTCACTTAATAATAAAAGGAATAAGTAAGTAAGGCCGATGAACAAATATTTTCATGCTGCGCGACCGAATTACTATATTCTTTCAACATTTAACATCATTATAATTATTATGCAGTCAGAAGAGAGTTTTAATAGTGCTTTTAGACTGGCCCGAATCATTTTCACCCAATATTTAATTATTCGCTCCAAATTCCCGCATATCATCTAGACATTCCAAATACAACACAGTTTCGATACATAATATTATAATATTTGACTACACAAACAATAATAAACTATAACACTATACCCCTCTCCAATTCATTTTGGTATAAATGTAAAAAAAATGTAAAAACCAAATCCATTGTATTGCTTTATTGCACGGTTAATACGTGACATTTAAATTGGTAGCATTACAGCCGATTTTTTTACATAAAAATCGAAATGAATTGAAACGAAGTATACAGTACTATGTCATGGTACTAACGTACACAGTTAAACATTAAAATAAAACATTTGAACTATTAAAATACTGCAATAATATATTATGGTTTGGATAGAAATTAAAAAACTCAGTAGCTGCTACAAAAAATCTCTAGCGATTTTTTAAATTCATTTAAATATGTAAAATTAATAAAATATAATTCATTATTTTGTTATAGATCACAATGGAAAAAGAATTAGCAGACTCAACCTATTTGGACTATATAAACCAAAACAAATTATGTATAAGATTGTATTTAAATTATACATTTCCAACAATAATTATTTAATGTCCCAAATATCATACCAAAAAAATATTTTAATATGGCAACAATTTTAAAATCATCCTAATTTTAAATAAGTAATATGACAATTTTGATTTTTGACAGTCACAAAAGGCAGGAAGCGAGAATAAGTAGCAAGAAAGTTAGTGACTATGACAAGCTAAGTAATGATTTTTCTCATGTTTTAGGGTTGTTGATAATTTATAAACATTACGCATACTTTAAAAACGTTAACGTAGAAAACTCGATATGGACTTCTTATTGAAGTAATACATAAATTTATCCCATTCCAGACTTGGCATGACGATGACAGTGCAGTGTTAGTAAATTATTGACAAATTTTAAGGACAAAAGGACAGATTTCCTTTGTCAATCTGTCACTTTGTCTATCCTTCCGAGTTCCGAAGAAAAGACAACAGAAATTCTATGGCCATGACAAGCCGACCATAACATGACCGTATAGCCTTTCTGTGCTTATAAGCAACAATAAACGAGTTGAAAACGCAAGACACGAAACATATTATAGTATATGATAATGTATATGACATATACATATTATTAAAACAGCGTTATACGCTCAAAGCTTTCTGTATGTAAAAGGCACACAAATAAAATCCTACAAGCGTCCTACTGAGTGTAAAGCTACGTCGATGTGCTAGTTATAATTGACCCAAACGATTCTTATTCGAAACCATTACATCACCTATAGCTTGTTTGATATATAACGTAGCATTGACTTATAAAACATAATTAATTTAAACACAGCTGTCCGATTGCCTAACTTTCATAAACATGTGCTTAACTTTAAAAAAAAATTAAAACGTCAAAATGTTGACATTAGAACTTTTTAAAGTGATTTAAAAAGTTCTAGCGAAAAATTAAGACCTTTAATTTTGAAAGTGTAAATGAAAGTTTGTAAATCGTCTCCCTGGTTCTCATAAGTCGATGCTACGAATGTCATAGTCTAAATAGTACAGTAGTATCACTAAAATAAACAGAGTATAGAGTAGAAATAAGAAAGGCAGTATTCGTTAGGAAAATTCACTACACGTTATGTCAAGGAGGTAACTCGCTTTTGACATAATATTTATTTCACCGACCGGACCTTAAAAAATGAGGTTTTTCAAACAGGAATTTTCATTTGCTCAAGTTACTGTAGAAATCAAAAGCGAGTTACTCCTCAACCTTAGACTTACAACGGTGATAAAATGATATAGGACTAAACTTACACAAGTTCTTACACACATTAAAATGGACTTACTCTACTGATATATTAAGTGCACTGCGCCGTATTAAAAAAGATCTTCTTACTTTTATATTCCAGTGGTCGACATTTCTATTAACGTTTTCAGCAATAATTATAACACAGGGGGTGTTTTGTCGGGGGTTAAAAACTATCCCGGGACTGGCCAAAATAATAGTCATTGCTTAAATTGGCAAGGTGTATAATCATTAATCATATATGGACGTTTTAGCGCGTGGCCAAAATTAGAACAAACAATGCCATCTTCTAAGTTGTCACTTGAAAACATCTGTTTTACACCATAAAGTTAATATACCTAACAGAATAGTTTAGTTTAAACGGAAGTTTTACACACACCCTCCAGTCATTGGCATTCAAGTATAATAATTTTGCGTCTGGCTGAATTTAGTGTAA
This sequence comes from Plebejus argus, assembly GCA_905404155.3. NCBI lineage: Eukaryota > Metazoa > Arthropoda > Insecta > Lepidoptera > Lycaenidae > Plebejus > Plebejus argus. The sequence goes on from FR989944.1 coordinate 13,106,935, forward strand.
TTTAAGTTGATCGCATATTTGTCAGCACCGTGCGCGCATGGCACGCACGGAATAGTTCACCATGCGGTGAATATGCGAGGTTTCACATCATTTCATACAACGAATTATAAAAAAATACAGCACGTTAGGCGCGTGCGTGCTAATGTGCGATCACCTTTAAGTGACAGCTGCTTCGTATTCACGACCGCAAGACTCTGTCATCCGAGTGACACAGATCTTTGTTCTGATCTTAAATTTCCTAAGTTTGTTTCCCAATCCCTGTCCCATCCCGAATCAGTTTAAACCGAAAATGCTTTAAATATTTGTTTTATATGTCGGTATGAACTGCAGAATTAGTATATTCACAAGCCGTGGCCGCATGTTGCTTACATCTAAACCGGTCTCACGGGAGTAGTGTATAAAGATAAAAAGATGATTTCCCTCGAGGAATGTTATTACATACATTTACACTAAACATAAATTCAAACGACTATATTGTCATGACAAAATATAAAAGATATTTTCTAAAACCCAATATAAAGAAAAAGTTATTGCTTATTACAATGTTAGCATCGATGTATAGTATTAAAAAGTTGTTAGTTACATGACCAAATTATTTATAATTGGAACCCCAGACCAAACAAAAAAGCGAGGACAGAGTTTGCGACGCACACACTGAGGCGCTAGCTACACACTGACGTGTAACTACAACGTCACACACACACACACATATGTATCAAAACTACGCCTTCCATTACAAAAAGAGTTGTCGCTGTGTGTGGTATCTTATGCATGTAGTACGTAAACGCGTAAACTAATCGTTGCAAAGATCTATCTCAACTTTTTCATTAGGTCCGAGAATGGAACATGATTATAAACTTAAACTAAATATTGCCTACTTTGAAAATATATGAATAATATAAATCTCTACAGTTCAATATAATGCTAAGATTAGCGTCGCTTACGTTAATATCAAATTCATCATTTTCATATAAGTATCTGTAAGGACTTACGATTATTAAAATTGATTATAAAATAACATACTGTACAATAATAATAAATAAGTACATACATGTTATGTATAAAGCGAGGCCTATGAACTGTGTACTAGAAATTAGGTAATAAATTTTTGTCTATAATTAACATGTTATTTAGAATCGGGCTAGAAGGACCAACTAACACCTAACCCCTAGTACACACGTCGTAGGTTTTGAGATTATCTGAGATATTTTAAACATCCCCTATATTTTCTAAACATGATAAGGATATTCAATAACAAAATTCAACGACAGTTTCCAACCGTCCTCTCGCATAGAGTTCGTTTACAAAACTTAAAACTTATCACAGTGCCACATAGAATCACATAAAAATTTCAACTAACAAAACTCCAGAAGCCCAATTCTGGTATTCAATTCGCAGTATTGCATCAGTCTCGAGTTAAGATGGCTTTTCGATCTTTGACGTAAGTGTCAAAAAATCAAACAAAATACCATTTTATGACCTAGGCTATATTATGTTTAACTAGCTGCCTCGGCAAACGTTGTTTTGCCATTTAGATATATTTATATAGGGGGTAAGATTTTGTATCAATCAGTTGATACAAAATCTTACCCCCTCTTTTGTCTCTTTAGAGGGGTGGGGGGAAAATTTTTATACACCAGATGTTGAGTTGGAAGAAGACAAATATATCTGCGAAAACCGTATGCAAATCGCATCAGTAGTTTTCGTTTTAAAGAAAAAAGTTTGATACAAAATCTGACCCCCTCTTTTGTCCCCTTAGAAGGGTGGTGGGAATTTTTTATACACGTTTTTTATTATATTATGTATGGACTAGCTGTTGCCCGCGACTTCGTCCGCGTTAGTATAGTAGATCACGTCCCAAGTATTATTTTTCAAAAATATTCAATGTACAGAATTGACTTTCTTACGATTTTATTACAATATGTATAGATGACTTAGTTTGTTCCTACAAAGGATAATTAAGACGCAATACAAACTCCACGATACCTTTTAATTATGAACAAAAGTTTCATGAGGAATAAGGGGGGGGCAAAACAAACGACACTGGAAAACCGTATGTGTAGTTTAGTTTTTAACTTTGTTCTTAAAAAAGATGTATAACGCCGCAACACCGCTTTGTTTGAAGCAAAATTTGGGGAGGTGGGGGGGGGTTTGGGGGGGCGAAGCCCCCCCCCCCAAGAAAAGACCGATGCCAAAGCTCCCAGCATGTTAATCAAACGACACTCGAAATTTGTATAGAAAAGATAGACAAAAAGTCATAGAATGGCAAGGAGTGAAGATAGATACAAAGTGTGAAGGAGAAATTTGTAGGAAATTTTATGGGCTTTCATTACGTACGGAACATTTTTTCTCTACAACGCACCGTTTTAGCGATATGAGCAAAAAACTAAAAATATTGAAACTTGAGCCCCTCCCCCCGCCCTAGGTGATATCGTCATAATATATAGCCTATGTGTTGACCCGACCTCTATATAATATTCGTGCAAAATTTGAAGTAAATCCATTCAGTACTTTCTGAGTTTATCCCGGACATACATACAGACAAACAGACAAACAGACAAAAATTCTAAAAACTATATTTTTGGCTTCCATATCGATTGTAGATCACGTCCCAAGTATTATTTTTCAAAAATATTCAATGTACAGAATTGACTTTCCTACGATTTTATTATATGTATAGATTTTCTTCCGACATTGGTCTAGCGACCCATGCCGCCGGTGCTTCATATTGGCGTAAAGAAAAATGAAGCCTATAGCCTAGGTAATAACGTGGCATTTTATTTAAATTTTTGTCGGTCGCGGTCGCTTAAGCCACGTTGATCGGAACAGCACCTTTATTCGCGTGCCATGCGAGTGAGATAAGACTGTGAATGGTCGCAGCGAATTGACTACGTGAATAAGCCGCCAAGTATACTTTTTAAACGAATCACAAACCACGACGTCACTTAAAGCTGTCATAAAATAAAACACACGACATCGACCAATTCCTTTGCAATCACCCGTTATAGCCTGACCAGAAAAAAACAGGCTCAGAGTTGTTTTTAGGGTTCCGTACCCAAAGGGTAAAAACGGGACCCTATTACTAAGACTTCGTTGTCCGTCCGTCTGTCCGTCTGTCTGTCTGTCTGTCTCCAGGCTGTAACTCAAGAACGGTAATAGCTAGAGATTTGATATTTTCACAGATTATGTATATCTGTTGCCGATATAACAACAAATACTAAAAATAAAATAAAATGAATATTTAAGGGGGGCTCCCATACAACAAACGTGATTTTTTGGCCTTTTTTGCTGTCTCCAGGCTGTAACTCAAGAACGGTAATAGCTAGAGATTTGATATTTTCACAGATTATGTATATCTGTTGCCGCTATAACAACAAATACTAAAAATAAAATAAAATGAATATTTAAGGGGGGCCCCCATACAACAAACGTTTTTGGCCTTTTTTGCTCTATATCAAAAATGGCAACAGATAGGTATTTGAATTTTTCACAAAATCCTTAGTTATATGTGTACTTTAACATTTAATAATAATATTAAAATAAAATAAAAAAATAAGGGGGGCTCCCATACAAAAAACACAATTTATGGCCTAATTTTGCTCTATAATGGTACGGAACCCTTCGTGCGCGATTCCGACTCGCACTTGGCCGATTATTTTTTTACTGCAGCAACACTGCCAAAGCCACGTTGTAAGAATTTCAAAGACTTTAAATTAATAATTATAATTTATAACTTTCGATTTCGGTATTTAAAGTTAGCTTTGTAGAAACCAAGCTACGCAAGAGGCTTTTATAGTGCCAAAAGTTTAAAACACACCGTTTCCTTACTATAGCCCAGTGGGAGGGTAAACCGACACTACTAGCTAAATATTATGCTCGGACTAACTTTTGACATGCCTCCATCTTTCTTGTAAGGCAATAAATTGATCTTTTTTCTATAGTTTAATATGATATTTCATTTCAGGCAATTCTTCCTGGTCAGGCCACATTAAATACACTGTGTAACACGTACAAAAAACATTTAAATTTTACAATACTGATTTAAAACATATAATACATAGTTTGTATAGTACAATGAGCGTCGTCCGACGTCGTGCTATGGCATAATACAGTACAAATCCTTACACTATGCAGCGTGGAGAGGTTTCTACTCGCCGGTGTCTACCCAACTCTGCTCCTCGGCTATTCGGTCCATGCAGTTAATGAGGAATTGGTACTGAAATATAATAAACAAAGTAATGTTGAATATTTAATACTATTATTTTTACTCACCAAACTATATTCAAATATTGACTTCAAATTGTAAGTATTTTAAGTTTAGTTGTTTCGAATATCGCTTACCAACGCAATTAAAAGCTGTTGAGTTTTCTTGCGACTATATTTTGCGCTGTGACTTCATTATTTATTCAATAGTTGGGCATATTTGGCGACAGTATATTAATGCCGCTTTGATCTTGTACATTCCCAACAAACTACAAAATGGTATTTTCATGATACGTGAAACCATCATATAATATAACGTTCATTTGACGTATATGAGCATACCTTTTAAAATACCCACTTACAGACAATAATGGTATGATAATGGACTTAGGGCCTGTTTTGCCACTTTCTGATAAAGTGCCGAATAGATTTTTTTACAGATTCTCCATACTTCATCTGTCAAGTTAGGTGGTGGATAGCCTATTCGGCACTTATTAGGATGTGGTGAAACAGGCCCTTACCTTAGGATACTTATTCCGGAAAAATGTACGGTTCCAGCGCATTTATCTATCTCTATATTTATCCCGGGCATCAACAAGTAGGTAATATAGTACTCACGTAGGGCGTGTATAGTGTGAGCGCGCGCGGCTGGCGGTCGTGCGGCGCGTACAGCAGACGCGCGGCGGCGGCGTCGTCGTCCGCCCCCCACTCGCGCACCTCCCGCCACGACACCCGCACCTCAGCCCCCGCCCCACCCTCCTCGCACCACGCCGACAGCTGCAGACCGCTCCACCCTGCAACGTACACACATACAGAGTGACACGAGCGTCGCCTCCCCCGCGCGCCGCACCTCCTGTACTATAGTCTATGACGCCTCCGTGGTCCAGTAGTCTAGAGCGTCGCTCTTGACTCGGAGGTCAAGAGGACGAGGAGGTTCGATTCCCGCGTTGGAAACATGTTATTTCCAAGTTTGGATAGGACAATGCAGGCTGATCACCTGATTGACAAGTAAGATGATCCATGCGTCGGATAGGCATGTAAAAAGTCGGTCCTGCGCCTGATCTCTCGCCGGTCGTGTCGGTCGTCCGTCCCACTGGGTTATGAGTGTAAAGGAATAGAGAGTGCTCTTGTGTACTGCGCAGTGCGCACACACCAGGGCACTATAAAACTATTCCTGCGTACCTAGCCTGGTTTCAATGAAACCGGCCACCGTCACCGAAACCGGTGTGGGGAGTATTATATTATATTACTATAGTCTATACTGTACCTAGTATGAGCGCGAGGGCGGGCGTGGCTCGGCAGTCGGTGCGCGCGGGCGGCAGCGCGACGTGTCCGTAGCCGGGCAGCGTGCGCGCGAGGGCGAGGTACTCGGCCGCGCGCCGCACGTCCTGCAGGGCCTTCAGCTGGTACAGCCGCGCGCCCGCACAACACACGCCGCGGTTCACGTCCTCCACCGCCTGTGGAAAAACAATAATTATGTTACCATAATCTACCCCTTGAAAAAAAAGGAATCTGTCAGCATTCCATACATACGAGTTAGAGCGCTTACAGACGAACTGCGCTTGTCGACGGGTGCCGTCGACAAGTGCCGTCTATTAAATTGACATAATCCGACCAAATGACGTAGGTCTGTCAACAGCCTATGAATCAATTTCCTCGATGGTACGACTGACCTGCCAGAATATGAACGCTGCGGCTTTACTGTCCTCGTTGACAATGGCCACCTCTCGTCCGGGGTGGAACAGCCACTTGCGGATGGACAGGCAGCTGCTGGACGCGGTGGAATAGTTCTGGATGTACAGCGAGTGTGGGCACTCGTTCGGCTGGAGTTTGCGCTCTGTATTGTAAATTTATATTGTATTGAGCTTGTGTGGCTAGATGATGTTACAATGATTTTTTTTTTACTTTGTTTACATATTATTATGACTACAAACTTATGAGTTATGCTAGCAATCTGCAATTCTCTTGCATTTTAATGTATCATCTCGTAGTCACACTGTCAAAGTTAAATTTGTCTTGTACGATCTATGCCCACATTCACGATGCGGGATTCGACACAGATTTGAAAACTTCAAAGCGCGACATCCAATCAGCGCCTCCTGCACTGACCAATGATCGCACGTAAAGTTTCCGAGTCCAAGTCAAACGGATATTGTGATTTGTGAATCAGCCTGCTGGTTAAAATATAGTACTGTAGGAGCTGCTTACTCGACTACACCCTTTTTGTGATATGATAGTTGATTGTTAAATTAAAAGTCCTTGATATAAAAATGATAATATATTGATAGAGTGCTAATGCTAATAATGAGTGCGCGATTGATGACGGCTAGTAGCGAACTGCCCGAGAGTATGCACTTAGCCGGGACTACGGGAAAATATATGTCTGAATCAGCAATGTACGTGCTAGCTCGTACATGCTCCCGGGCCGCAAGATGATGATGGTGATACAAGGTGATAGACAATAGGTCCTTAAGGTACCTTAATGCTAATACATTATTTGTCGTCGATTGACACAAAAGAGTGAAGTACGGGCGAAGTGCCCCGACTTTGCCTGCTAGGGCCACACACTTTGTTATCACTAATAGTTTGCACTTCTTTAAGACACTGATCACTTTTGGATTGCTGAGACACCACTAAAATATTTCCGCGAGGAGTCATCTCTATTCCTTCAGCCTCCCTTTGCATTGGAGGTGCTGCTCTTACAAAAAACGCTCTGCATTTCCATAGTAACAATGATCCAATAATCAAAATTAACGCTGCCATGACATAAATAGCGGTATAATGATGAATGTTATGATACGAGAAGCTTTCCAGTGTTGGATCGTTCTGCTTTAAATCGTCTAGTTGCTTCTGTAAGGCATGTAACTGTTCTCTCTGTTCAGCTGACTCGTTATGATTAACTTCTGGTGATGATTCAGAGAACGACATGTTAAATAGATGATTGATCGGAGAGATATCCCCAAAAGAAACCTGTGGGTTTACGTGTAGCATACTACTATCTTCTTTGTGCGAGTGAACAGAAAAGTCTTTTGACTTAATCAAGCATCCTTGTTTGACGCTAAACAATCCTGACTGTGACAATTGTGCACAGCTTATTTCATCATCGCAAAGTATGTTTAAGGAGCAGTATTCACAACAAAAATAAAAATATGTATTGATCCTGTGTGTGTCGATCCACATGTTATCACATCTATCGATACTGTATAGACAACCTTTAGTCACTCCGTTTCGCCTACATAAACTCTCGTTACCTTTAAGTTGATATTCTGCTTTACTGAGGCGACATAACAATATATTTTCTGAATGTTGATTGAAACAAAGGAGCAATTCCGTTTCTGTCATGGTAAGGAAAGTGTCCTTCTTCAAATTAATCGCTAAATATTTTCCAATGGGAGTGATGCTTTTCATCGCGTTATTTGCTTTACGGGGGATGGGATACAATTCGTACAACTCGTACGAGTCGCTGGCTATCAACGGGATAGTTATTTCAAATAGCAAATAATTAATGCTTATTCGCGTTCTAACTTTAAGCAAGTGATATAATTGAGTTAAATCGGTATAAAAAGGAATAGCTAGATCCTTAGATAGCAAGGATGATATTTTCTGTAATTCTAATTTAAGCTGATCCGGTGTTAATATGTGAACATTAAACTTTCCGTCGTACACATTAGTGATTGTATCCAGTAAATTATTTTGTATGTAAGTTAAATGATGTATCAAGTTACTAGTTGTTATAGATGATAGAATAAAATCAGTGATATAGGACACATTTTGTATATTATCTTTTAAAACGCTTACAAAGCTATCGATGGCACCTATTTTCTTAAAAATAGACTTGTGCTGATTTTCCATTACAGACTCACTTCTTTTAATATAATTAAATTCTGCCTCCACTAAAGAGGTCTGATTCTTCCATAAGGACGCTAAATGATTTTGATTCTGACGTATTACACTTATATCATGCTCGTATTTATCCGCAAAATTTTGATCTAAAATTCCAAATAAACTGTTTGCGATGTATCCTACGCCATTAATAAGTCCCCGTCGTTGTCTGGTGCGCGCTACAAAATGTTGATTAATTAATAAGCTATTATAGTACTGCAGCTCATTAAAGGAGTGATTTAATTGTAACAAGATACTGGAGCAATATGATACAGAGCTTATCTCCGCGCACGCTTTCTCAAGATAAACAATATGCTTTTTGCACGCCGCGATGCCTTCCCAGAACGGCTTCATGTCGTAGTAGACGACCAGGCGCCAATCATCTCTAATTACATGCATGTTACTTATTTTATCAAAGTAGAGACCTTTAGTGTTTAAAGGAGTATTATTGTAAAATGAACCTTGGGAAGTAGCAATAAGGGTCATAAAAAATAACAAAACAGCTGACATGATAGTAGGCAAATTATAGCGTTTTCTGGTGCTCCTTTTTGCTCTTTCATCTATTTTAGGAGCTTGCTGCTCTGATTGATTGTTAGAATTCGATTGATCATTCTGAGATTCGCTAACAGGTAGAATTGATAATTTGATTACAGGACGTTTCATGTAACCGTTCTTTGTCTTTAAGGTAACGACTCGAACGTACCCGTCGCTACCTGGGTGCAGTTCAACGACTCTACCTAACGCACATTTGCCTGCTGGCAGGTTGTTGTCGTGGATGATAACTACATCATCAACTTTAATATTTTGCGAGGACTTTTGCCACTTACTGCGCGCTGATAAATTAACTAAATATTCGTGCTGCCACCTTTTCCACACGTCATGAAAAATCTTTTGTGTTAAGTACCACCTAGTTCGTAAATCATGTTCAGTTTCGTAAATTGTTAAGATCGGACCGGACGCAAGAAAATGAGATGGAGTTAAATAATTTAGATCATCCGGATCCTCGGTCATGGGACACAGAGGCCGGGAGTTGAGACACGCCTCCAGCTGGGTACAGAGAGTGTTGTACTCCTCGTACGTCAACTTTTGGTCACCTATCACTCGTTTTAGGTGATGCTTAAAGCTCTTAACCGCCGCTTCGCAAAGACCGCTGGCCTGTGGCCATGATGGGGCATTAAAATGGCAGCTTATACCCATTTCGGCTATCTCACTATAAAAAGTATCATTGAATATTTTCTGTAACTCCGCGTATTCCTGCTGAAGTACCTTGCTGGCACCTAAGAAATTTGTACCGTTGTCGCTAAAGATTTTGCTAGGTGTCCCTCTACGAGTGGACATTCGGCGTAAAGCGGCTAAAAATGTTGAAGTGGTTAAGTCTGATACGACCTCGAGATGTACGGCCTTGGTGGCCATGCATACAAAAACTGCAACGTAACCTTTACTGCTTTTAATTCCACGGCCTTTGCTACTCTTTATCATGATGTGTCCGGTGTAGTCCACCCCTACCGATTGAAAAGGTCTACAGGGATTAACTCTAGCTGAGGGTAAGTCACCCATTAATTGCTGATGCTTGCTAGGGCTGTGTCTCCTACACGTTACACATAGCCTAAGGCGTTTTTTGGTAGCCCTATTGCCACCTATGACCCAATACTTCTTACGTATGAATGCGGACGTAAGACGAGGTCCACCGTGAAAGGTGAGCTCGTGGGCCTGGTCAATGATTAGATCTGCTAAGCGACTCTGATTGTCTATTATAATAGGATTTTTCATATCTGGGTCTAAATTGGCATGTTTCAGCCGACCGCCTACTCTCAAAAGATTATTTTCATCTAAGAAAGGATTAAGACTTATAATAGTGCTACTTGATGAAATTTTCTTGTTATGCTTTAAATTATCAATTTCTTTGTTAAAACTTAAATGTTGTATATTTTTTATGATAATGTTTTTTGCTTTGCTTAACTCTGATAGTGATAAGTGCTTTGCTTTTGTTTGATCTTTTTTGCTTGATGTAAATCTTAACATAATTGCTACTATTCTAACAACTTTAGCTAGAGAACTATGTTTCATAAGTAATTGTAATATGATACAATTGTCACGATATTCCTGTGTGACAAAGTTAACTAATGCGGAAACTTTAAGCTCTTCATCGGTAAAATATGTTTGTGCTGCATGATCAGGTTTAAAATTGGGAAGCCAGCTTGGTCCCTGCCACCACAGAGGGTGGTCAATTAACTGGGATACGTCAAGGCCACGACTTGCTGAATCGGCAGCATTTTCTTCGGACTTAACATATTGCCAACATTCCGGTGGCATGATTGATGTAATTTCGCGAACTCTGTTAGCCACGAAAACATTCCAACGAGAAGGGTTTCCATTTAACCAGCCTAAAACTATCATGGAGTCGACCCAACCGTATGTTTTTATGTCATAACCGCTAAGGCAATTTTTAACTTTATTTATTAATTTTGATAGTAAAAGTGCCCCGCACAACTCTAAACGGGGTAATGATACTGTTTTGCTACTCGGTACGAGCCTCGTCTTGCCTACTAATAATGCTATACGGGACCCTTCGGCCCGGTTGATACGACAATATACTACACCTGCGTACGCCTTTGTTGACGCATCACAGAAACCGTGTAACTCGATGCATTCGTTTTCTGTTGTACCTATCCACCGCGGTACATTTATTTTATTTATGTTACATAAATCGACCTTGATTTTAACCCATTCCGCGTAAATATCGGCAGGTAGCTCGTCATCCCATTTAAGGCCTGCTAGCCATGTTTTTTGGAAAATGATTTTTAGTTTGGTTGATACGGGTGAGAGCCATCCTAGCGGGTCAAATAATTTGGAAACTTCTGAAAGTAATAAACGTTTTGTTGTTTTGATAGAAATGCTAGAGTCGATCTTTGATTGAAAAGAAAAATTATCATGATTTGGGTTCCAACCTAACCCTAGAATTTTGCTCTGCTCTTGCTTAAAAAAGAAACCAGGAGCGGTTTCAGTATCGACATCTACTAATAATTCGGGTACATTCGATTTCCATTTGCGAAGGTGGAATCCTCCCGATTGTAACAACTTGATAAGGTCCAGCTGTAGCTGCCTCGCCACTGATAAATTATGATGACCGTGCACTAAATCATCCATATAAAAGGAGTCCATAAGAACAGACAGAGCCGCGCTGTTTAAATAGTTTGCTTTTTCGTCCGACGCTAGCTTTTTTAACGTCATCATAGCGAGGAACGGTGCGGCTTTGGTGCCGTACGTCACCGTTTGTAACTGATACTCTCTGATAGGTTCGTGTGGAGCGTCTCTCCACACGATTTTTTGATATTTTTGATCATCATCATGGACCCGTATCATTCTAAACATTTTCTCAATGTCAGCAGTAAATCCGAATTGAAATTGTCTCCATTTGATGATAAGAGACTGGAGATCCTGCTGTAAATTGGGTCCAGATAACATTAAATCATTGATACTTAAACCCGAAGTAGTTTTACATGATGCATTGAAAACTACTCTAAAGCGTGTGCTCGTAGAGTCATCACGCTGAATACCGTGATGAGTGTTAAAATATGATGAAATAGAATTATCTGTTGACGGTATCATATGACCTAACTCTCGATATTCCTCCATAAATTTTTTATATTCCTGATGCATGCTAGAATTTTTCTTAAATTTTTTCTCCAAAGATAAAAACTGAGCTACGGCCTTAGGTTTTGACAACCCTAGCTTGTCTTCAAAATCTTCCTCGAAGGGCAACCTAACAACATAACGACCGTCTTGTTGGCGCGTCGTTGTTTCATTATAATAATCTAAACATTTTTGATCGCTAACTGATAACTTAGACGTTTCGGAAATATCCTCAATTTCCCAAAACTTTTCTATTTGACTTAAATCGGTTAAAACTACATTGCATTGAATAGTTTTTACGTTCCCTGTAAGAATCCAACCTAATGATGTGTTTTGGGCAATAGGCGTAAAATTATCTACCTTAAGAGCGTTTACACCTTTCACGCTCAATTTGGCTTAAAACTGTACTTTTCAAACTTGAAAAAATCATTAACCACTTATCTTTATAAAAATGTTGGTAACTTATTTTTATAGGAAATTTCACTGTCTATATAGTTATCAGAGAAAAAAATACGATTTATAGAGTATTTGTACATTAAATCTCGATACCATAACAGAGGTTTTCTTAAATTCCGTTATAGTATCAGTTTCGAAGCCTCAAATTTACGAAACCAGCGACAGATCTAATTAGAAAAAAATAATAACCTATTGACAAGATCCTTAAGCAAATAGTTATCAGAAAAAAATATTTAATTTAGGTATTTAACTATAAGTAATTTAAATTCAAAGAATGAGAAATATCAAGGATTTAAAACCTTATTTTTACCTATTTATCTTACTTATTTCAATATAATAATAGCTTCATATGATAGAAGAACACTTTAATTAAAAGTATACTTTTTAAATATCAACAAATACTTTGTTATTTTTTTTCTACAAATATTTTAAAACTTACTATAAATCGCTGCGCGCAAAGCAATTGAAATCAGACCGCCGCGTGGCTTGCTGGAGGGTGGACGTATCGCTCCCTGCTGCGCATGAACTCTGTTGACCTTTGTCGCGCATACTAGAGTAGTGAACATTTATAGCGTGATCGAAAAATCTTGATTGTTTGGTAAGTAAATATTTTATTTTGTTAGTAAGTAATATAATACATTTTATGTATGTATTTTTATGGCGGAAAATAATTTTACTATTAAAACACATTACATTACAGAACTAATGGTAAACAAAACGAATATATTTTAAGAAAAAAAAGAACGCAAAAATGTAGAGGAAAGCTTGGAAAAGGCAAGAATGACTAAAAGGTTGCTATTATCACTGTTATCCTTACTTCAACTTATTTTTTCATTTAATTACTTAGAAATAACGTGTTTTGTGTGCTTTCTATTTGTGTTTTTATTTCAGGCAATATAAAAGTAAATCAACTGAAGAAACAACAACGGAAAAAGATGAATGTGAAAACCAACACGAAGAAAAGATGCCTTGAATTGTATTTGAATAGCAGTATTTTTTTTTTTTGACCGACTTCCGACTTCCGAAATTAAGTACAGTTAATAGGTGCTAGTTTCATGCCTAAATTATATCTATCTGCAATTGACATTTATGTTATTTAATATTTAAAAAACTAAAAAGGGTGAAATTATTTTTTTTAACAAAAAATTTAAACCGATTTCCAAGGTAAAAACAATAAGAATATTAGATGAATGTGAAAACCAACACTAAGAAAAGGTACCTTGAATTGAACGTATTTTAAATTTTAATGGCAGTTTTTTCTTTGCTATGCCGTCATAAATCATAATAAAATATATCAAATAAATTCCCTTTTTTTTTCAGAATTCTTTATTGGGCTTATAGTGGAATGCCTAGCTAGAGCGTAAAATTGAAAAGAAAAAAAGGAATATGTAGCTGATAACATAAATAAAAAAGTTTACCTATTGAAAAGCTGTTGTGCTTTTGATTTTTAAATAATTATTCTATACCATTTCAGTTACACTCATTTCTGCCTGCATTTCGTTCAGTTATGTTGCGAAATAATATAATATATATTACATTTTTTTAGGGTTCCATAGCCAAAATGGCAAAAAAACGGAACCATTATAGATTCGTCATGTGTCTGTCTGTCTGTCTGTCCGTCTGTCCGTCCGTATGTCACAGCCACTTTTCTCCGAAACTATTAGAGCTATACTATTGAAACTTGGTAAGTAGATGTAGTCTGTGAGCCGCATTAAGATTTTGATGCAAAAATGGAAAAATTATTAAAAATTTTAGGGGTCCCCATAAGTACAACTGAAACAAAAAAAATTTTTTTTCATCTAACCTATGCGTGTGGGGTATCTATGGATAAGTCTCCAAAAATCATATTGAGGTTTCTCATATCATTTTTTTTTCTAACCTGCATAGTTTGCGAGAGAGACTTCCAAATTGGTAAAATGTGTGTCCCCCCCCCCCCTCTAATTTCTAAAGTAGGGGCATGATAATTCTAAAAAAAATATATGATGTAGATTACTATAAAAACTACCAACGAAAATTGGTTTGAACGAGATCTAGCCAGTAGCTTTTGTTTATACGTCATAAATGGTAAACCTTAATCTAATAAAATTCATAAAATCGACTGAAATATAAAAATAAATCAAACACCTATTAATTTCATAAAAATAAACCTTATTGCTACTGCGGAACCCTTCATGGGCGAGTCCAACTCGCACTTGGCCGCTTTTTACCTCTCTACCAATCAAGTCCTTTCATTTGATATCCATATTGAGGTAGTAATAAGAAATATGTGTAATCTGCAATTTTTCTTACAACTACCGGCCGGCTACGGCGGCGGCCATCTTGGATTTTCACGATGTGCTTATAACACTGATCTCTATTATACAAGTACGCTGGATAGCTGATACACACCTGCTTTTTGTGCCCATTTGAAGCGGAATCAGCGCCCTCATTATTCGGGTAGAGAACTAAATTTGACGTAACCACAACCAATAACAACAGTTGTCATCACTAGTATTAGTTCCAAGTACTCTCATTACTGCTATCAGCGCCAATATGGCGGCTTTCAAATGTCATTTTTACGTCAGATTTAGTTCTCTACCCGAGTAATGGGGGCGCTGATTCAGCTTCAAATAGGCACAAGGAATAGCTGTCATTTCAAAGGATATCAGCTATCCAGCGTACTTGTATAGTAGAGATCAGTGGTTTATAAATTGTTGCGTGTTATTCTGATGTATTTAAAGCTATATTGTTGTAAAGTTCCATTAAAATCCATTCAGTGGTTTTTGCGTGAAAGAGTAACAAAATATGTCCATGCATACAAGCTTTTGCGTACATAATATTAATAGGGTTACACTTGAATAAATAATATAAATCCGATTTTTTTATTTTAATACAATGATAAACATTTGATAATAATTGTGTCTCAC
The DNA here is from genome assembly GCA_905404155.3 of Plebejus argus. Taxonomy (NCBI): domain Eukaryota; kingdom Metazoa; phylum Arthropoda; class Insecta; order Lepidoptera; family Lycaenidae; genus Plebejus; species Plebejus argus. Next base: position 13,122,015 of record FR989944.1, read on the forward strand.
TATGACAATCACCTTATTGTACCTACATAAAATTACAACTTTGCCCAAAATTTCATATCACTCATTTTATGTTTTATAAAGTAATAAGAGCGTTTACGTCGAACGCATAATGTCGAGTTTCATGTAATTCAGTGCAACTTTATTCACACAGAAGCAAGTGCGTCTGTGTGCGTGAGTTGGTTCATTATAGTCAAATCAAAAGATTTTGATCCGTGCGGAATGCGGATGCAATGTCGATGCGAGTCGGTTTATTATTATTGATTTACCACTACATTTTAGCATACTATTACTACTAATCCTAAATCCACTAATGCATTATGTTGAATGTTTTATGTTACTTTATAAAACATAAAATGAGTGATATGAAATTTTGGGCAAAGTTGTAATTTTATGTAGGTACAATAAGGTGATTGTCATAGTGAGACACAATTATTATCAAATGTTTATCATTGTATTAAAATAAAAAAATCGGATTTATATTATTTATTCAAGTGTAACCTTATTAATTAAAAAATTACTTACGCTGCCTTGTATGTACATTAGAGACATGTGCATCTTTGTTAAAAAGCATCCGAAATATTTCATGCAAAATAAGGATAACAATGCTGCAAAAAGATCACAGCGTTATCCGAATAAATTAATCATGCCCAAATGTAGCAGCACAACTTTTCTTAAAAGTCCTTATTGTATGGCTATTAAAATATATAATAACTTGCCAAAAGACTTCGAAAAACTGAGCTTAATTCCTTTTAAAAGAAAACTAAATGAATGGCTTATAAATAATTGTTTATGATGTAAAGGATTTTTTCGTTGGTACTTATTTCTGACATTTCTCTATTGACATTATTTGACATATTGTGATTTGTGACATTTAGTAATCGTAATACTTCTACTTCTTTTCTCCACTTTTTAGATTAATGAAATGACATTTGCATACTATTCATTTAGTTGAGTGACATGATCCTATATTTTATTATGAAGACCATACTGTACATTTCACTCTGGCAAATAAACTATTATTATTATTATTATTATTAATATTATGTACGCAAAAGCTTGTATGCATGGACATATTTTGTTACTCTTTCACGCAAAAACCACTGAATGGATTTTAATGGAACTTTACAACAATATAGCTTTAAATACATCAGAATAACACGCAACAATTTATAAACCACTGATCTCTACTATACAAGTACGCTGGATAGCTGATATCCTTTGAAATGACAGCTATTCCTTGTGCCTATTTGAAGCTGAATCAGTGCCCCCATTATTCGGGTAGAGAACTAAATCTGACGTAAAAATGACATTTGAAAGCCGCCATATTGGCGCTGATAGCAGTAATGAGAGTACTTGGAACTAATACTAGTGATGACAACTGTTGTTATTGGTTGTGGTTACGTCAAATTTAGTTCTCTATCCGAATAATAAGGGCGCTGATTCCGCTTCAAATAGGCACAAAAAGCAGGTGTGTATCAGCTATCCAGCGTACTTGTATAATAGAGATCAGTGTTATAAACACATCGTGAAAATCTAAGATGGCCGCCGCCGTAGCCGGCCGGTAGTTGTAAGAAAAATTGCAGATTACACATATTTCTTATTACTACCTCAATATGGATATCAAATGAAAGGACTTGATTGGTAGAGAGGTAAAAAGCGGCCAAGTGCGAGTTGGACTCGCCCATGAAGGGTTCCGTAGTAGCAATAAGGTTTATTTTTATGAAATTAATAGGTGTTTGATTTATTTTTATATTTCAGTCGATTTTATGAATTTTATTAGATTAAGGTTTACCATTTATGACGTATAAACAAAAGCTACTGGCTAGATCTCGTTCAAACCAATTTTCGTTGGTAGTTTTTATAGTAATCTACATCATATATTTTTTTTAGAATTATCATGCCCCTACTTTAGAAATTAGAGGGGGGGGGGGGACACACATTTTACCAATTTGGAAGTCTCTCTCGCAAACTATGCAGGTTAGAAAAAAAATGATATGAGAAACCTCAATATGATTTTTGGAGACTTATCCATAGATACCCCACACGCATAGGTTAGATGAAAAAAATTTTTTTTTGTTTCAGTTGTACTTATGGGGACCCCTAAAATTTTTAATAATTTTTCCATTTTTGCATCAAAATCTTAATGCGGCTCACAGACTACATCTACTTACCAAGTTTCAATAGTATAGCTCTAATAGTTTCTGAGAAAAGTGGCTGTGACATACGGACGGACAGACGGACAAACAGACAGACAGACATATGACGAATCTATAATGGTTCCGTTTTTTTGCCATTTTGGCTATGGAACCCTAAAAAAATGATGATATATTTTATTATTTCGCAACATAACTGAACGAAATGCAGGCAGAAATGAGTGTAACTGAAATGGTATAGAATAATTATTTAAAAATCAAAAGCACAACAGCTTTTCAATAGGTAAACTTTTTTATTTATGTTATCAGCTACATATTCCTTTTTTCCTTTTCAATTTTCATCCACTTTTAGGGAAATCGGAGGTTTGCATGATTTTTACGCTCTAAGCATTCCACTATAATCCCAATAAAGAATTCTGAAAAAAAAGGGAATTTATTTGATATATTTTATTATGATTTATGACGGCATAGCAAAGAAAAAACTGCCATTAAAATTTAAAATACGTTCAATTCAAGGTACCTTTTCTTAGTGTTGGTTTTCACATTCATCTAATATTCTTATTGTTTTTACCTTGGAAATCGGTTTAAATTTTTTGTTAAAAAAAATAATTTCACCCTTTTTAGTTTTTTAAATATTAAATAACATAAATGTCAGTTGCAGATAGATATAATTTAGGCATGAAACTAGCACCTATTAACTGTACTTAATTTCGGAAGTCGGAAGTCGGTCAAAAAAAAATTACTGCTATTCAAATACAATTCAAGGCACCTTTTCTTCGTGTTGGTTTTCACATTCATCTTTTTCCGTTGTTGTTTCTTCAGTTGATTTACTTTTATATTGCCTGAAATAAAAACACAAATAGAAAGCACACAAAACACGTTATTTCTTAGTAATTAAATGAAAAAATAAGTTGAAGTAAGGATAACAGTGATAATAGCAACCTTTTAGCCATTCTTGCCTTTTCCAAGCTTTCCAAATTTTCTACATTTTTGCGCTTTCTTTTCTTTCTTAAAAATATATTCGTTTTGTTTCCCATTAGTTCTGTAATGTAATGTGTTTTAATAGTAAAATTATTTTCCGCCATAAAAATACATACATAAAATGTATTATATTACTTACTAACAAAATAAAATATTTACTTACCAAACAATCAAGATTTTTCGATCACGCTATAAATGTTCACTACTCTAGTATGCGCGACAAAGGTCAACAGAGTTCATGCGCAGCAGGGAGCGATACGTCCACCCTCCAGCAAGCCTCGCGGCGGTCTGATTTCAATTGCTTTGCGCGCAGCGATTTATAGTAAGTTTTAAAATATTCGTAGAAAAAAAATAACAAAGTATTTGTTGATATTTAAAAAGTATACTTTTAATTAAAGTGTTCTTCTATCATATGAACCTATTATTATATTGAAATAAGTAAGATAAATAGGTAAAAATAAGGTTTTAAATCCTTGATATTTCTCATTCTTTGAATTTAAATTACTTATAGTTAAATACCTAAATGAAATATTTTTTTCTGATAACTATTTGCTTAAGGATCTTGTCAATAGGTTATTATTTTTTTCTAATTAGATCTGTCGCTGGTTTCGTAAATTTGAGGCTTCGAAACTGATACTATAACGGAATTTAAGAAAACCTCTGTTATGGTATCGAGATTTAATGTACAAATACTCTATAAATCGTATTTTTTTCTCTGATAACTATATAGACAGTGAAATTTCCTATAAAAATAAGTTACCAACATTTTTATAAAGATAAGTGGTTAATGATTTTTTCAAGTTTGAAAAGTACAGTTTTAAGCCAAATTGAGCGTGAAAGGTGTAAACGCTCTTAAGCATTCCGTCTAATAAAATAAGAGCGTATATGTCGGCTCCTAGCAACAAATCAACTGGGCGGCTTATGTTAAATTTAGGATCGGCTAACGAAATATTCTGTAAAAATGGCCATGTTGGCTTATCGAATGAAAAACTAGGTAAATTTTTAACCAAACTCCGCATAATCAGCACGTCCGTTTCAAATTTAAAATCGCTATTTATTGCTGCACAATTAAGAGAAATAACACCCTTACAGCTGCTTTCTTTGGCTCCGACACCAGATACAATACCCTTGCATCTCTTTCGAGGCAAGTTCAAAAGTTGAGCTGCATGCTCAGTAATTAGAGATATTTGGGAACCTTGATCTATTAGTGCACGCAATTGAACGTATGTACCATCTGATTTTTGCACGTTGATGATGGCTGTTGCCAAAAGGATTTCTGGAATCCCACGCTGTAAAGATACGTGAGAGTTGTGAGAGTTCACTTGCGCTGGCTCGTATTTCGAAACCGTCGGTTGCGCTTGCGCATACGCTTCGTGCAAAAGAGTGTTATGTTTTTCATTGCATTGTCTGCAACGTTTGGTAGAAAAGCAAGCCTTATTGTTATGAGAATAAAGGCAGTTTTGACATATGTCATGCTGTTTGACGATTTTGCGCTTTAGGTAATGTGGCATATCTATAAAGCGCTGGCAACTAAAAAGAGCGTGATCGCTCGTGTTACATACTGGACATTTATACAATTTCACCGTTGAAGCACTTTTATCCTGGGAAAAAGATTGTGATACCTTGTTTTGCGTTGGGAAAGATTGTTTTATGTTGAAGTTTTTATGCATGTTATAATTTTTATTATTATGTACAATCGTATTCTTATTATTAGGTGTCACAAAACGATTAAATGATTTTGATGGACTATCATATTTACGTTTAGAAGACTCTAAAGTAGTAAACTTACTCTCTAAAAATTGCAAAAAATCTTCAAGTTTAGGTAATTCACGCGGATTTTTTACCGACGTCAAATATTCGCTATGCAACTCTGAATCTAATTTTTGCGACAAAAGATATACTAATAAAGGATCCCAGGATGAGATATCAATTTCTATGTTTTTGATAGCGTTTAGTGTTTCTAAAGCGGTATCGTGAATGCGTTTAACATGATTTATTGATAAATGATGAGCAACTGGCATATTAAGTAAAATATCAACGTGAGAGTTAAAAATCAACCTTTTGTTATTGTACCTATTATTTAAAATATTCCAACAAGTAATGTAATTATCTGAGGAAATATTAAGATGCTGGATGAGGCTTGCTGCCTCCCCCTTGACTTTAGTTTTTAAGAACTGCATTTTTTGCGCACTAGACAATGATGGGTTACTATGAATCGTCTCTGTAAATAAATCTTTAAAAGAAGTCCACTGATTATAAGTGCCATTGAAAACTGGTATTTCTATTTGAGGGGTAACCTGCTCCCTATGAGAAGTCGACCATAACTTCCGGTTGATAGCCTTGACTACGTCGTTGTACTCTGTTTCTGTCTGATAATATGTTTGCTCATACTCTAAATTCCTACCCCCTAGCTCACCGTCTAACTCCCAATGTAGAGAGTCTATTGCTGTCCAGCGAGACTGAATATTCCGGAGCAAATGATCGAATTCCCATTTTTCGGTGATTAAATCAAGAGCAATGTTTGCTATCGTGTGTCGAAAAGCCTTAAAATTACTGCTCTGACGTCTTAATAATTCGTCTGTTTTGCTGTTGGTACCGTGAGACTGAGTCCCGGGCAACGGTGATGGCTGGCGAGACGCTGCTGCGTCTGCCAGAGGTGTCGCAGGCCTAATTAGCGAGGTGGACGGGCCAGCCCTCGCCGGAGCCAGCGGCTGATAATTTGCTATGGCAGATCGAATCTGCTGAAATCTCTCTTTTGCCGTCTCAAATTGATTGTTCTTAAAGTAAGTAAACGACTGGGCATACTCATACGTGCTCAATTTTTTATGATTAAGTTCGATTTCTGCCCAGTATTGATCTAAGGCGTCTAATTTCGCCTGAATGTAGTCCGGCGTCTTTCGGTCGGCGCCATCCTTTTTAAAATTCGTGTATGATTGCTCTACACGCGTCACCAGCTGCTGCTGGTTTGCCAATAATTCCTCCACACTCGACATGGTTTGAATCGAGAAATGTGGTGTAAAATAATTGGAAAGATCTTACTTGAAATGCTTGATACTGCTAGTTGATATGCTGATGTGCTGCTGTGCTGATAGATGTTGCTGGCTGCTGATGTTCACTGATGATAGGCACTGATAGTTCTGATAGTCACTGATAAAAGTCCTCACACGCGTATGATCCTGCTTTTGACCAAAACGCGGAAGGTCACAAAGCTCGAAGGACCAAAAAAGGGATGTAGGAGCTGCTTACTCGACTACACCCTTTTTGTGATATGATAGTTGATTGTTAAATTAAAAGTCCTTGATATAAAAATGATAATATATTGATAGAGTGCTAATGCTAATAATGAGTGCGCGATTGATGACGGCTAGTAGCGAACTGCCCGAGAGTATGCACTTAGCCGGGACTACGGGAAAATATATGTCTGAATCAGCAATGTACGTGCTAGCTCGTACAAGTACCATGACTCGGCTAGCGTGCGATAGCACTCTTTACCAACATCTAATGTCTTTTATGTTTCCTTTGTAAAACTATTTTTTGTAAAGCAAACAAAAACTTTATAAATGTATTAACTTACCAAAATTATATTCAACGATTTCGAACAGGTAAAAATACTTCTGTACAGACTTTGATAGTCCTATTTTGTCGCAGACCGCTCGGTACACGTCGTCAGCGTTGGTTGACTTGAGCACTGATACTGTGACCACCTCTTTATCAGGTAGCAGGACTTTCAGGTCAACCGGTGACGGGTTGGAGGAATCGTCCGAGTCTGTGAGAAACTCTTGGACAGCCTCGGACTCTGCTATCACGCGGACTGCGCAAACCTGTGAGCAATTGGGATGTGAGGGTTTGTTAAACCTTTTTAAGCTAAGCTAGAAGGGATTCTTAAAAAAGTTATACTCTATTTCATATCTCTTTAATTTTATTTTGTCCTAATGGTTTCAATAGCTCTTTATAATCAAAATAAATCCCCGTTACTTTTATAAGGTTCTAATTTCTATCTATATCTTCTATCTCTATAGATATAATATAACCCATCAGTCCCCAAGCGGCACCCGTGTGTCGCATAACAATTGAAAATCTATTGTGTCTGCGATTCCCACAATCGAGGTATTAAGTAACATATTATATGTTTTACCTTTTCTAAATACTGTTCGAGACCTCTTCTCCTGGCGTCGAGTTGCTGCTCGCTCAGCGTGAACGGCCACTTGCCCGGTAGCTTGGGGAAGTTGAACCCTGAAAATATTTATAATCACCTTTATTAAAACTGCGCCAAATAGGCAATGATATAAACTCAAGAGACACAGGGCCAAACTAATGACATCTACAATCACAAACTTAGTTACAGTTTAGAAAACTTACTACACAGCAGTCTGCTGTACAGTAGATTCGTGGCAATATTAGTGGTATCCAAAGGAATCACGCTCCATCACGACGCGGTAGTGGGGAGGGGGCAGGGGGGGACAGACAGAGCTACGGGGCGTCTCGCTCACCCACAAACTCGCGGCGCAGCTGGGCGTGCAGGTCGGCGAACTCGCGGTACCGGCGCGAGCACAGGTGGCGACCGGCCATGTGCACGTTGAACGCCACGTGGCTGCGCCCGCCGCGCTCCATCACGAGGCGGTAGTCGGGCACGGAGACGGGCAGGGAGCGCTTGTCGCTGTAGTCGGGGCGCGTGCGGGCTGCCGGCGTCGACCCGTCGTCGCATGGCTCCAGGCGCTCGGCTTCCTGGAAATATTAGGATCGGTATTAAACATAATATCGGTGCATAGGCTATATGTTTCGGATTTGGTTGCCGCCGTCGTTTTGTAGTGGCGTAGAGCAAAATTCTTAGGGCCAACCACTGATCTCTATTATACAAGTACGCTAGATAGCTGATTCCCTTTGAAATGACAGCTATTTCTTGTGCCTATTTGAAGCGGAATCAGCGCCCCTATTATTCGGGTAGAGAACTAAATCTGACATAAAAATGACGTTTGAAAGCCGCCATATTGGCGCTGATAGCAGTAGTGAGAGTATTTGGAACTAATACTAGTGATGACAACTGTTGTTATTGGTTGTGGTTACGTCAAATTTATTTCTCTACCCGAATAATGGGGGCGCTGATTCCGCTTCAAATAGGCACAAAAAGCAGGTCTGTATCAGCTATCCAGCGTACTTGTATAATAGAGATCAGTGGGGCCAACCCACACGTACCACAACCACACGACATCGCAACGACAAAATGTCGTCGAGCAGTGGTTACGTGTGAATGGTGTCGCTGCAGCTTTTTGTAGTTGCGTAGTGGTACCGACAAAATGCCGACGTGGTTGCGTTGTCGCCAGTAGATGCGATGTGGTTGCGATGTGGTTACGTACGAAAGTCAATGAAACGGAGGGGGGCAAGAGCGCGGGCGATGTGCACGCACTGTCGTTGCATCGACGCAACGTTGTGGTTGCGATGTGGTCGGCCACTAGTTCGCTCGTGGTTGCGATGTGGTCGGTATCACACAAGTGGTCGACAACGACTACAAAATGTGGTACGTATGAACAGTCCAGTTCATTTACAATACCAAATATAGACCCGACCACGTGGTGTGGTTTGGTTGTCGTGTGGTTGTGGTACGTGTGGGTTGGCCCTAAGTCTAACAAAAATACACGCAACGTGGTATATAAGTGATCGAAGAACGTGAGTCCTATTTAGAACTAAATAATTATACACTTTCCTTGCACTTATTCCACTTTATTTTAATAGATTTATTACAAAATTATAATGTACACGACCGGTTTCGAAAAATTCATCATCAGGTGTCTGATTTTTCGAAACCGGTCGTGTACATTATAATTTTGTAATAAATCTATTAAAATAAAGTGGAATAAGTGCAAGGAAAGTGTATAATTATTTAATTCAACATGAATTTCCACCAAGAAGTGACAGTACATTCAATATCATATTTAGAACTAATTCCTAGCTTACCTTCTGTGTAACGGAGATGACAGTGAGCGTGAGGCAGTCTCCGCCTGACTTGATGAGGTCCACCACCTGCTTGTGGGTCGCGCCCTCCACGTTCACGCCGTTGCTGCAACAACATCACTATAAAGTATAAACGATGGGGTATTTTTTATAAAATAAGGGGGCAAACGATCAAACGGGTCGCCTGATGGAAAGCAACTACCGTCGCCCATGGACACTCGTAACATTATATTTAGTAAAATTCTAAACTGGAATTTCGACAATGAAGATAGACCGCCGAACATGTAACTAAATGCAATGCCTTCTGTTAAATCCCATACGCTTGATTTCTAATATTTGGCTGTCGAAACAATATTAAAATCCAGGCAAATTGTGTGCTAAATAAGAGATTTTGTCACTATTCGCCGATAACGAAATGCGGGGGATATTTTTATCACTCGCCCCTCAGCCCTCGATAAAAGTTATGTGACCAATCATTAAATTTAGGCCTAATTTCACCAACGTCTGTTAGTTAATAGCTTGTTACAATGTCATGTCTTCTCTTTCATTCGTATGAAAAACGAAAGAGGTAACATGATACTAAATCGGGCATTAACTTTAACACCTAACAGTCGTTGGTGAGTGGTAAGCCTTAACATGCTGCAATGTTTGCTGTCCATAAAATTCTGTTTGTGTACAATCGCCTTTTGACATGGTTTAGCATAAACGCCCACCTCTCAGCCCCTAGACTTAGATTAACTTTATATTGAAGAGCAAGTTATATAGCCCCCAATCATAAAATTCAACATTATGCAATGTTTGTTGTCTATATTCTATAACAATTATGTATGTACGTTGTACAGTCAATAACAGATGCAGCGCCAAGTAGTAAGGTCGAATACTATTCGATCTTACTACTTGGGAATACAGTTCAAAAGTGGCGAACATCTGTGGCGACTACAGTGATAAGGTGACAAAGTTCACAAACGGAGTGTGTATGTAAAGCGCAATACACACTGAGCCCGCCGGACCGCCGACAAAACCCGGCGACACAGCCCGGCGGGCGACGAAGATGATCATTTCAATTTTCATACAGGCCGCCCGCGCCGCCGCGCCCGCCGGGTTGTGTCGCCGGGCTTTGCCGGCGGCCCGGCGGGCTCAGTGTGTATTGCGCTTAAAAGCTTATCTCCGAAACTCGGGATTCAGTAATCCGTTTACTTACAAAATAATATAATAATAATAGCTCCCACACCGGTTTCGGTGACGGTGGTCGGTTTCATTGAAACCAGGCCAGCTACGCAGGAGTATTTTTATAGTGCCCAAGTGTGTGCGCAGTACACAAGAGCACTCTCTATTCCTTTACTCATAACCCAGTGGGACGGCAGACCGACACGACTGGCGAGAGATCAGGCGCAGGACCGACTTTTTACATGCCCATCCGACGCATGGATCATCTTACTTGTCAGACAATCAGGTGATCAGCCTGCATTGTCCTAACCAAACTTGGAAATAACATGCTTCCAACGCGGGAATCGAACCCACGACCTCCGAGTCAAGAGCCGCGCTCTGTACCACTAGACCACGGAGGCGTTACAAAATAATATGAACTAGATGACGCACGCAACTCCCCGTTGCGACAAAATTCATTTGTAGCGCGGGAACCGTACATTTTCCCGGGTATCCTACGTCCTTTCTCGGGATTCAAAGTATCTCCATACCAAACAGCAAAATTGGTTCAGCGGTTTGGGCATGAAGAGGTTAAACAGACAGAAAGACACACTTTCCAATTTATGACAGACTATATATATATATATGTATTGACTGTTTTCAGGCTATTATTAGAAAGAGATGTGCCTCGCTCTGGTCGCGTGTGCAAAACAGTCTAAACAGACTCCTGAATGTGTTGGGTAGCAGGTGGGATTCCGTATTGTTGAAGCATTGGGTGCAGCTCCATGCTCCGATAGCCCGGTTCCCATATATTTAAGAATTTAATGATTAATTTTATATTTTTACTAACACTAGAATAAGGACCTATTGTTGAAACTAACACTATGGATGAAAATCTGAAATAAATTAATTGAATTGAATTGAATATAGTCACAAACTGTGGAGATAAACTTAAGGCGCCGTTCCGATCTTTTTTCGTTCCGAAAAAATCATTTAAAATGTCACTTTATGACAGACTATAGTCCTAAAAATTTAAATAATATTCTACTTTAAGACATATACTGTAGTCTGTCATAATGTGGTATTTTAATTGAAATTTTCGGAACGAAAAAAGATCGGAACGTCACCTTAAGTTTATCTCCGCAGTTTGTCTATACTTTCGCATTTCTACTGGTCGCCGTGCTACGCGGGCCTAGTGTATAAAAATTTTCCCCCCACCCACTCCTCTAAGGGGACCAAATAGGGGGTCAGATTTTGTATCAAACTTTTTTCTTTAATGGACTTACTTTATATTATTTACTGTGTTTTCCAATTTAATATGTATCTGGTGTATAAAATTTTCCCCCACCCCTCTTAGGGGACAAAAGAGGGGGTAAGATTGTGTTTCAACTGAAATAGAAATACTTTATATGGCAAATAAACGTTGCCGGGCAGCTAGTGAAAACTATACGATACCCAAATTGTTGGTGACTGGTGTACACCTTTGCAAGATTTTTTTTTAATTTTATTTTTAATGCGACAACAAAGCAAAAACGCTTATAAGAAAATTGGCGTAACGGTGACGCAATCCACACTTATTATACTGTTTAAAATAAAAACTCTTAGGGTAAAATAAAAATACTATTTTTGTTTTGTGAAAAATTGTTATACTTAAAAAAAATCTTTAACAACTTACTACGGATTTTTATTTTTCTGTAGTACTATTAGGAAACCTTTAAGTACCTACGGGTGTACTACAAGGTAGTACAACTTGTAGTACACCCATAATAAATTTTCTAATTTTAATAAATCTTTATGCTAAACCGTAAATTTTTGTCCCATGAAAAATGGGACTCAAGGTAGATTCATCACAAACATCTAAATCAGTTTAATTATTTCGACCTTAACCTACCTTCACATTAATAATAATTAATTAATATAAATATTACGGATAATAAAAAGAAATCCACCCTTTAAAACTTAAAACATTACAATAATTATTTATATAAGTACCTCGAATGATCTACGGCCTGTTCTTTAGTTTCCATATCGTATATCTCAAATCCAGTACTCTCACAGTAGTAAAACCTGTATCGGAAACTCCCCGAGCCGCCCAGTTGCACCGACATGATGATCCATGCATGCAACACCACATTGACACAAAGACTGCTGTCTTACTTATAAATAAAGCTTTATATAATTCTTATATCATCATTTAACGTTAGAAAACTTTAGGTAATCAAAGAAATATTAGAAACATTGAATTTTACATTTCAGATAATAATTTAATTTATATACAAGCGCGAAATAACAATTTGGCAGTTAACTAGTGAGAACACAACCAGATTGAACTAATGAAAGCGACTGACTGTTTATATCTGCTCATTAGACAAATTGTTAAATAATTACGCCTTAAGATTGCATGTTATTGACAGTTTGTTGTTGTAATTAATTAAAACATGTGCGTAATGATGCTTATTTAATCTAATATTAAATCTTAGGATTATTTTTTACTTTGCTTTTTTAAATCATGTTCAAGAGCAATACTTGTGATTAAGGCATTAAAGTATAGAACACTTTTTTTATATGAATTTGAATATGAAATAAGTCAAGTAACTTTACTATTTCATTAAAAAAGTTAAGTTTAAAGTTTAAACTCACAAGTCCACTCCAAAGTCATCTTGTATATTTTTTGCAAGCCTTGAGGACACTTATTTAAATTCTCATTAGCATCACAGAATAGAACTTTATGTGTAAACAACATTTAAACAAAGGAAAAGTTACATATAAAATATTGTAAATAAATATATTGTAACTTCCTCGATCATAAATAACTGCACAGTTGCAGATAAACAAACAGGTCAGTGGAGCAATGAGACAATTATGACCGACCACCATTTGATTAAATACCAATCAGCAACAGAATCTAGTTCACACCCTTGACTAGATAGTCAAGTCGAGAGAAACATTAATTAGATGTAGTAAAGATAGATAACAGACAAGCTAAATGCTAATTAACCAAATATTAAATTTTAATTGAAAATAATGTAATTGAACTTTGACAATAATAATAATTTGCATGCCTCAGATAGGTTAGAATAAGTTGTACCTCCTGTATTATAATCTGTAACATATTTTCACCTACTTATTCTGCAAACTAAATGATTTGATTTGATTTGATTTGATTTAAAACAAAACAAATACATAATGGCAAGGGCCTCCTTGGTGAGATAAAGATACTTAAATTGAACAAAAACATTTTAAATATAATTTAAACAATTGAGAAAGATAAAAAGACTTCATAGAAAGACAAGTAATAGGCTTGATGACTATTTTTTTTTTCTTATTGGTAATTGAAAGACCCTTAAAAAATAAAAACATTGCTGAAAGAATGACTTTGATAGCTTAAAAATTCACTAAGACATGACAATTCAAACATCTCATAAAATAGACCTGCCCGAAAAGCTCCATACAAAGTGAGTACGAAAGACTGACGTCACTCTTTCTTAACTTAGCTTGTACGAGAGAACTTTGTTCGATAGGTATATTAAATATTGCGTTTATGAAAGTGGTTTCATAACAAAAGTTACTTTTAATTGCATAAGTTATCGAATGGTATACAAATATTAGGAATTTAATAGAAAAAAAAATCGACTTGAATATCCAATTTTGAAGGCTCGTAACAAAAAAAATACAAATGCTATCGAGCTGAAATTTTGGGAACACTTATTTTTTACCGTTATTTCTTTATTTTATTAACAAAATTCGCTAATCTTTGACCTTGTCATCATCCCTATTATATTTGCAAGTTTTGATTAGTAATAGTTCTTCTTGACATTATATTGCAGGATGTAAGGTCTGGACTATTTGTTTTATCAAAGTGCAAATAAAATTAATTCATTAGATGTGTACATTCATGATTGTGTGTCTGCATGACCTCAATATTAAAGTAGTAAGTATGGTACCTAAAATGTTATTAGTTATTACACACACAATTATATGAATCTGTAGATACACCAGAAATGGTTGAGGTCTAGCTCCACTCGTGCGTAGAAGAAATATTTATAAACTAGTTGCTACCTGCAACTCCCATAATTTGTTTGTCTCAAGGAAACCGTACATTTTTCCAGGATAAAAAGTATCCTATGTCCTTTCCCAGGGCTCAAAGAATCTCCGCATTTATAAATTATAACATTAATATGGCTTTCGAATGTAGTTTGTCATATTACCATTCTACAAAAGAATTTGTGTATGTGGGATAGTTATATTATACAATATTACATATCAATGTAAAGAATAGTATAACATAAGCTTCCAGTATTCATGCTTTTAATTATTCTCTAGTCTGTTAATAATTAAATTACATACTTTAAAAGTTCCAATAAACAGAATTGTCATTAAATTTAAGTATGACTAAAAAACAAACAAAAATCAATTCATAAGCTGTAAGCCTGGGAGGTGGGTGGGAACTTACCAGAAACGGCAAGATAACAAATTATAACCAACATTCGACAACGTAATCTTCTACTCACACTTCGAGGATCCTGTCGCCTTTCCTGATACCGGCTTGTTCAGCAGCACCCTGCTCCAGGACGGCGCTGACATGCTGCAAAGGAGCATACAGCTCCCCGTTAATCGATCTTAGCTGGCCACCCTCCGAGACTTGCCCGCGAACGTTAAAACCAAAACCTGTATCCGTTTTGTAGATAGTAACACGTCGGGGTCCATTATTAGCTACCGGGCCCTTGTTATTTTTGTCGGGCCGAACAATACTGTTATTATCGGTTTCAGTCTCGGCCATTTTGGACACTTCTACAAATTGCTCAATGACAGCAACGACACAGATAAAAAACAGAGTATGTGTTCGTAAATTTTAAACAGTGTAATAAGCATGGCTACTGACACCCCAATAGCCAATTAAATCTCCATTAATTAAAACTGACAGTACATCGCAAATAAGACATTCTGATCACAAAACACACCCTTACAGACTATAAATATAGGCCACTTTCCCTGACCAGGGCTTCAAATAAAATTTTACCGTTATTTCTAGTATCGGGTAAACTTTCATAACGTTATCTTTGCCCTTGAAGCAGTAACGTTATGAAAAAATAACGATATTTGAAGCCCTGCTCATATTCTAGCACGAAGCTTCCGACGATAGACGCAGGTGCGGCCGGGCCATTATGCTTTCTATTGCAATGCCCCGGCCGCACCTGCGTTTATCGTCACGAAGCTTCGTGCTAACTGCTAAGATAGAAACTGTTTGACAATCAAATAAAAAAAAAATAAGAAAACGCCTCATGGTATCGTCTCTTAGCCTAAAGGGCCCCCGAGACGGTCAAACGGTTTGATTCAAACCTTAGGTGTTTGATGCAACCGTTTGATGTCGGTTTGAACGGTTTGTCAAACGACACTGCGCAGTTTAATTCAATACGCGCTGTCGAGTACACGTCTTGTGATGCAGACAAGATGCTCTAGAGTCTAGAATCTAGATTCTAGAACGAGGACCGCGATTTTCTTATGTTTATAACGTCAATGTCCTCTGTCAAAAAATAAAAAAATCTACAGAAAGTGCTAGAAACTACAGCTTCTTTCTTTTTTTTCTTCCAAGTTTGATCAAACGCGTCGGAACACGATCAAACGGCGCGTCAAACAAAACAAAAATATGAAATTTCATCAAACAAGCTTCAAACACGTAAATGTTTGACAAACCGTTCAAACAAGCTTTGTAAACGATCAAAATGGTTTGAGTCAAACCAAAATTTACGTGTTTGAATCAAACCGTTTGATCGTCTCGGGGGCCCTTTAGAGACGATACCATGAGGCGTTTTCTTATTTTTTTTTTATTTGATTGTCAAACAGTTTCTATTTTAGTAACTAGATGGCGTATGGGTAGACAACTATCGGTAATACCAGGGAATACCATCAATAATTGCTACAAAACTGGGCAAAAGAATGTTAAAGTTGATACATTTCAATTTGATAAAGACGCAATAATATTCCAATGAATAGGATAATACAGTAAGTTATTATAACGATGTTTTAGTTATAACTCACGGAAGAAATAGCCCTATTTATCGATATTCACACCAAATGTCACAGGAATTATACATTTAGGTTTTGACAACAACTTGCCTGCACTTCTGCTAGATAACGGATATTTAATGGCTGATATTTTACCAATAATGAACATCAAAAACCCTAATAACACAATTTGGGAAAAAATAATAAAAACCACACCAACAATAAACAGTAGAAGAAGTTTGAAAATGACATGCCCGCCAAAACTCTTTCAGTTGTCAGTTTTCAGTTTGACAAGTACCTATTCAATAATGTTAGCGTGTTCCTAAGCCGTTACCAGTATACTGGCCTAATATCACTTAGGCCAATGATCGCTTAGGCGTATGCTCTTCGTGAAATTTAAACTGGAGAGACGAAGCAAAAAAACATAGTAATTTATGGAAATGTATAAATACATACAGTTTTATGTTAATATCATGCTAATGAAAACTAGGTTTAAGATATTTTGATTTATGTCACACTTGGCAGTACACTGATATTTTTTGGAAACACAACCCATATGTAGTCAGTGGTGCCAACCTGCAGATAATTTCAGATCGGTAGGGAACCAATAGAAAATCTAGAAGTGTCTATCATCGCGCCATCTGGTGGAGATTAAAACAAGAAAACAACCCATTTATCGCGGAATAAAGCAAGAAATACACGGTCGTCAACGGCGGTTGACGACCACGCAAAATCTATAATGAAAAACTGGTTGACAAGTGACAACACGTTGGCAACCGTGTGGCTGGCAACGCCCATACGGCATACTATATTTTTTGCTGTTGACACTTAACGACCGCCGTTGGCGACCGTGTATTTCATACTTAAATACAAAAGATTGGCAACACCAAGATTCTCTGCTTTCAAATCAAAATCAGCTGTGAAGTGTGAACATCGGTGTTCAGTATGGCCGCAAAATTAAAGTCTGTGAAATAAAAATTGTATTTTTAAATATCACGCCATATTCTCAACAAAAATTCCAATAGCTAACAAATAAAACTAAATTCGTCGTAGTTTCGTTAGCCAATCATAATATCGGTGTTGTTGATTAAAAGTGTTGCGTCATGACAGAATAGACCTCTCACTGACAAACAAATACAATAAAGTCGCAAAGCGAACGGATTATCTCGTGATAGCGGGCTGCACTACTGTCGGGTGGTTAGCGTCGGGCGGGTACATCGCTCGTATGCCCCGAAGCTGCTGAGACCTCACAATGAGCAGCGTTAGACTGAGCTTCGTGTCCGTGGGCAGGATCGCCGCGAGGAGAGGCTCGCAGTTCACGTCGGGTGAGTTACGCTCCTTGTTTTTCTAAGGCTGGCTTCGGTCCAGATACACGTAACCTCTGTTTAACAACAATACGTCACGGTTGTTTTCGAACGTCAATTATTGCCGTGTTTTAAGACACGGAGATTGCGCAAGATAATCCTCGGCCGTATCGGCGGAGAGACGAGAATACAAGGTCAATAACGCTTTAAAAAAGTCCCAGGTCGCTTAAATTCGATTTGTAACACACCAGTGTGAACTAAATCATAAACACACAAATATAACCTATACAAATTTCTTATCAGTATGTGTGACCTACAACATCAGGTCACAATCTAATAAGACAGTCCTCTTCAAAGTAATTGGTTAAAACATGTTATTTTGAGGTTTCAAAAAGTTACTTTGGTTATTTTAGCCTAATTTGAGAATGACATCAACTGCAAAGTATACAATGTTACATTTATTAAAAGTTTGGTATTTTTATGAATATGTTAGAAAGTATGTTCCTTCTAAAATTTTAAAGTTTTCAACTATGAAGAAGGTTCATAATTAATTTCTCTCTTGCAATTTATGTTTCATTTAAAGTGTTTAGTGCATGTCATTCATAGTATTGTTTAAAATCCTTTACGGCTTACAAAACTTTATCTGAATAAGGTTTTGTTATATTAAGATAAATTGTAAAACATAACTCCTTGTATTTATCTGTTTTATCAATATTGGCGTCATTGATAAAACATGAACTAACATTTTGGAAATTACAAATAATATGATTACACATTTAAATCTAATAAAAATGCATTTTAATTTTCTTTGTCTTATTTTTAAATTTGTTGCAAAACAAAATACATTATAGCAGGGGTTCCCAAACTGTGCGCCGCGGTGCCCTGGTGCGCCGTGGGAAAGCAAGAGGGGTGCCGTGAGTCGATCCTCCATCATTATGCGAAACCACAAATATCAAAAAAATTTACTGTAATATCAATTAGGTAACTAGATGATTAAATATTTGTTTTTGTCATTTATCTGCATAACCTAACTGTAATCATCAAAAGTGTTTATTTATGTAGCTTTTTCTAATAGTAATAGGTAGGGTAGGGCTCCGTAACAAAATACTGATGTGCAATTGCGCCGCAGGCTGAAAAAGATTGGGAACCCCAAAAAAATACTAAGTACTAAAATCTAAATAACTGCTTAAAAATAAAGTAATAATCCAGAATTTTCAGCATTCATTAATTGCATTAAACAAAAAATAGCACTGATAATAATTTAATTGTACATAGTTGAAGCTAGTTTTATAGTCTGAAATCTGAATATGCAAAATTATGCTCTTATAAATGAACATTGCTAACCTTTGCATGCAAGAACAGTTAATTGAAAAGTAT
Source organism: Plebejus argus (assembly GCA_905404155.3). Classification (NCBI taxonomy): domain Eukaryota; kingdom Metazoa; phylum Arthropoda; class Insecta; order Lepidoptera; family Lycaenidae; genus Plebejus; species Plebejus argus. Next base: position 13,140,931 of record FR989944.1, read on the forward strand.
CAATCTACACACACAAATATTTAAAGTGTTACCTGTGCACACATAAACCGCTAAAATGATTTTGATATTTACCAAGACATATTTTTTTTAGTGCAGTCCAGGGTAGACAGGAAATAGTTTTGATAAACAAATAGGCACTAAAAATTTATAGCAAATACCTATTTACATAAAGTTATAATATATTGTATAAAATATATTATTGACAATTTTGATTTGAAAATTGAAATTTGCAGTTTCCATTAGTTATTTTTCCATATTATGAATAGTATTATTTTAATCCATCAACTCGCAAGTGGCACCCGGGTGCCACATAACAATTGAATATCTATTGTGTCTGCGATTCACACGATCGAGGTATTAAATTGTCTTGTGTTACACATAATATATAGTTTTACCCATTATAATATGTAATATATAATAATATTATGTATTTCAAAATAAGGAGGCACAATGTCTTCCTACTTCTTCTAATTGGCCTTAAACTTGGAAGTGTTACATGAAGGACCGTTTAGGTGTTATTAAAGATGTAAATTTGAAAAGTGAATGTGGATAAACATTACATGATATAGGAAGTTATCACTTTATGTAACTGCAGGAAGTGCAGTCACCCGCTCAGAGAAAAACTCGCTTGCCCTTGCTCCATCCCAAACCTTAAGACCTTGTGAATATTTCACAATTTGTCAATAGTTGAATATCATTTACTCTTGTAAACAAATAAATTAACATTAGTAATACATTTGGCGCAAGTTTGATAATTTTAATCAATTAATTAATTACTTACACATTAAAACATGTTAAACTTACATGATACTTTTAAGTGGCATACTATTATGTAAGATATTATATTAGCCTAATCCTATTATTATTAGGATGCCTAGAAGATGAATATAATATAATTTGTGTGCATAAATGCAATGCGTTTAAATGTTACGCGGCGCTGCGTTTTTATGATAGTGATTTTAACTTTATTGACAGTATAATCATTAAAGAAGATAATATTATAATATAGTATTTTTATTGGCTTCCGAATAGGGATGATGACAAGGTCAAAGATTAGCGAATTTTGTTAATAAAATAAAGAAATCACGGTAAAAAATAAGTGTTCCCAAAATTTCAGCTCGATAGCATTTGTATTTTTTTTTATTATGAGCCTTCAAAGTTGGATGATCAAGTCGATTTTTTTTTCAATTAAATTTCTTAATATTTGTATACCATTCGATAACTTATGCAATTAAAAGCAACTTTTGTTATGAAACCACTTTCATAAACGCAATATTTAATATACCTATCGAACAAAGTTCTCTCCCGATGCGTGCAAACTAAGAAAGAGTGACGTCAGTCTTTCGTAGCACATTGTATGGAGCTTTTTTATACGTCATAAATGGTAAACCTTAATCTAAATTTCATTAAATCGACCGAAATATAAAAATAAATAAAAAAACCTTTTAATTTCATAAAAATAAACCTTATTGCTGCTGCGGAACCCTTCATGGGCGAGTCCAACTCGCACTTGGCCGGTTTTTATATAATATGTAGAGGAGAATATGTATTAGAAGATTAATTTTTATACGCTTTTTATTAGCTTCACCTGCATGTATATTTGTTTGTAACCGACTTCTTTAAGCGCGATTTTGACCCACTTTAAACGGCCAGATTTCGTTCAAACTTTGTAGATTTATCGAGGACCGATGACAAAACACTAATTTGATATAATTATTCCATTTTTATACTCTTTTTATTAGCTTCACCTGTATATATATTTGTTTGTAACATGTTTGTAACCGACTTCTTTGGGCGCGATTTTGACCCACTTTAAACGGCCAGATTTCGTTCAAACTTTGTAGATTTATCGAGGACCGATGACAATACACTAATTTGATATAATTATTCCATTTTTCAATTTGTATGTTTGTATGTTTGTTTGTAACCCTTTATATAAAAAGCGTGTTTTTAGTTTTTTTTAACTACCTATTACTTATTATCAATTAATCTCAAAGTGAACAATACGACGTGTGTTATGATGTTATACCATGTGTTGTATTTTTTTTATTATTTTCATGTTATATTGTAAAAATGTTATATAATATTATGTATTTTTTCAGGAATTTGTGTGCCAGTTGCCTGTTGCCATGTCGTTACTTGAAAATTTATGATTGCTAATTATATTTAATTAATTATTGTTAATTATAATTATGTATGCATAAATTTTCCGTTTTTTTCTAGTGGAAATTTTTACTGAAAACTATAATTTCGATGTAAAAAATAATTAAAAGTTCTATTAAGTAAATCCGTTTGTGACAAGATTGCCATGCTAGGAAAGACACCATATCGATTGCCATAAGGAGAGCTTTGCGCGAATATAACAGGATTAAAACTTCAAACGAGGTCAACAGGCCAGGGGGTTACAAAGAGCCATGTTGTTATTTTCATCAGGCGATAGGTCGCTCGTTCTTTGATCCTAATTATAAAATCGTAATACGACGTAGCAGAGCCCATACATGTGTTCACACAGAACTTGTACAACTCCTACGTACACTAGTAGGTGTACTTATACTGTATGTGCAGTCGCTTCACGCTTGCCTTTCTCTACCTCTGTACGTTATTGCTGGGTGATAAGGTCGAAGAGTGTACAAACGGAAATCGTCGACTGTACTCAATAGAACAATAGTCAATATACAAACAACATTCTCAGCAACACGTGTAACGTTTGGCAACGTAGGACAATTATAATAGTCAATAGAAACAATTGAGTTGGCAATCTTGGCATATGAATGAGGACCGCACGTGGCAGTATGTGAGGATGGTGTTGCACCAAATTATACATTATAAAGGAAATAATATGTAAATAGACGATCGTTTGATAGAGCGATCTTCTACTAGGCCCTAATCACTTTATCCCTTAAATCTTTCATAGTTCTAACTATCTGAAATCTTTCATAGTTCTAACTATGAAAGATTTCAGGGATAAAGTGAAAGATTCTTTATCTATCCTTCCGTGGAAAGAAAACCTTTACTGTGATTGGTGGCCGCGCTAGGCTTCGGTCTTCTCTGGGTTGTAGTTTGTCCCTTAACTCTGCCTGTAATTGCACAACATAGATCTCTATCCATTTCTATTACTTCCTATCAACATCAACCTCCAGTTGGCGCCAACCGCTAATTTAAATCAAAAATTGACAATATTGTTTAATTTTAAATTAATGGGGTCTGAAGTCTGAACATTGGATTAAATACTTTTCTAACGTGGTAACTATTGAGTGCCAATTTGTGCTGTAACTCCGTATGTGTACTGTCATAATATAGCCACTTACCACTCACAAGAGCTTCTGAGCTAAAAGGTTTATTGCGAGAGGCCTATTGCGAGAGTTTGAGAGCCCCTCGTGTTCAGTGTTTGCGTTATCTAACGTACTTGCTTATATGTTTCTCTTTTGAGATAGTCGTTAGCTCTGCGATCGCCGATCTGCGTCGGTTTCTAGTTAATCTAGCTCGCCTAAACTTTCAGAAATGGCGCGTAGCTGCGACTTTGTAATAGGCTTACGTAATAAATTGCTATTTTTCGCCACCTATTACTATATCACGATATTATATTATACGTCTTAACCCAAGGAATGGTCAGTTTCTGTAGAAAATGTCCTTAAACTTTGGGCATCGGCAAAACAAAACCTGGCAAATAAGGAATCTAGGGCATTTAATATCATTTTTAGGGTTCCGTACCCAAAGAGTAAAAACGGGACTCTATTACTAAGACTTCGTTGTCTGTCCGTCTGTCTGTCTGTCTCCAGGCTGTAACTCAAGAACCGCTATAGCTAGACTTCTGAAATTTTCACAGATTATGTATATCTGTTGCCGCTATAACAACAAATAAAGTTAATATTTATGGGGGGCTCCCGGCTCCCATACAAGAAACGTGATTTTTTTGGCCTTTTCTGCTTGTTATCAATAATGGTAACAGCTAGGCACTTGATATTTTCACAAAATCCTTAGTTATATTTGTACTTTAGTAATCTACACTACTATTATAAAGAGGAAAGATTTGATTTTTTGTTTGTTTGTTTGTTTGTTTGTTTGTTTGTTTGAGTCGAATAGGCTCCGAAACTACTGGACCGATTTGAAAAATTCTTTTGCTATTGGAATCTTACATTATTTCTGCTGAACATAGGCTACATTTTATTTTAGAAAAAAGTAGGGTTCCGTAAGATATTTGAGTTTTTCGGACGCAAGGTGTAAAAAATCAGCTAGAAAAGTTACTTATTTTGCGTACGCTGTCTAAACTATAAAAGATAGAACCATAAAATGTTCTAAGTAATTGTAGATCTTATAAATATCTACAAAAAAGTCCGCGACACACTATACCTATCTATGTCGAGTGAGGCACAATAACCATTTATTTATTTAAAAATCCTGAATTTTTTTTGGACTACATTTAAACGGATATATTTTACTCACGCTATTAATCCTTATCAAAATAAATTATTTTATCACTAAGTACAGTTTATGTAGATAATATTTGGTCTTTGAATGATTAAAATTGGACGTTTGGTTTTGAAATTATGGCGAAATTAAAATATTACGATAGTGGGCGTCACCAAAGCGCGTGCGGGAGGAAGACAATATTCTGTTGTAGAAATGAAAATTCTGTACATAAAAGATATGAAATGACACCCGAAATTACACCTTTGTCACTACATCGCTATAGAAGCCAAAAATGTGGTTAGTTTTTTGTCTGTCTGTCTGTCTGTCACTCTTTCTGTCTGTCTGTATGTTTGTTCCAGCATCACACGAAAAATACTGATCCGATTTGAATGTGGTTTTCGCAGATATATTTATCTTCTTCCAACTTAACATCTGTGTATAAATTTTTTTCCCCCCACCCCTCTAAGGGGACAAAAGAGGGGGTCAGATTTTGTATCAAACTTTTTTCTTTAACACGAAAACTACTGATCCGATTTGCATACGGTTTTCGCAGATATATTATATTTATCTTCTTCCAACTCAACATCTGGTGTATAAAAATCCTCCCCCCCCCTCCCCTCTCAACCCTCTCTGGGGACCAAAGAGGGGTCAGATTTTGTATACAACTTTTTTCTTTAGTGGACTTACTTCATATTAGGTATTAACTGTGTTTTTCAACTGAACATCTGGTGTATGACCTTCCCCCCCACACCCTCTTAGGGGACAAAAGAGGGGGTAAAACATGTATCAACTGATGATGTAGAAAATATACTTTAAATGGCAAAACAACGTTTGCCGGGACAGCTAGTTAATAATAAAATTACAATAAAGTAAATATTTAAGGGGGGCTCCTATACAAAAAACACAATTTTTTGTCTACTTTCGCTCTATACCGGTACGGAACCCTTCGTGCGCGAGTCCGACTCGCACTTGGCCGATTTTTTTATCTGATAAACATCCAGCTTTTTTTATAACATAAGGGGGCAAAAAGCAACTACCGCGCCCATGGACACTCGCAACATCAGAAGAGCTGCAGGTGCGTGCCGGCCTTTTAAGAGGGAATACGCTCTCTTCTTGAAGGTTTGCAGGTCGTATAGATCCAGAAATACTGCTGGTGACAGCTGTTCGTTCCAGAGTTTTACACATCGCGGCAGAAAGTTACGCGAAAAACGCACGGTGGAAGACTGCCACTCATCAAGGTGTGACTCATGACTGATGAGGATGGTATATTTTTCGCGTGGACGATGGCGAAAAGTTGGAGGTGGTATGATTCCGAACAATTCCTCAGAGAACTCCCCGTGATATGTCATACAACCGATAGAGTCTCGGCGTAATTTCAAGGGGTCTAAGCTGTTTGAAACACTACGGCAGTCAACTATTCGAGCGGCCCTTCGTTGGATACGATCCAGAGGGAGCAGTTGGTATTTTGGCGCCCCTGTCCAGAGATGAGAACAATATTCCATATGGGGCCGAACCTGCGCCTTGTAGAGTTGTACAGGCGTTGGTCCGGACTGAAGAATTGTCTCGCTCTGTTAAGAACACCAAGCTTGTTGTGTTTTCGCCACTTTGTTCCTATGCGTGGTTACGCATCTCTATCAGAATCTGTTCCGAACGGCGATTACCGCAAACAGTATGAAGATGCTCTGTCACTATTGGCAGCCTCTAACAGCTCTGACAAGACGTCAGAGCTGTTAGAGGCCATTATACCATCATTACTCGAAAACGAAAGTGTTTCTAGAAGGCATTTCGTACAAAAAGCTTGGCTGCGGTTTTTAACTCGATTTCTGCTGATTCATTGTTTGATTTAACTTTTGGCAACAAAACACCTGTGAGTCGTGACAAGCCCGTTGAATGTATCAATGCATTTTGTGAGTTGTATACCTAATACATTTTTGTCGTTGTAAAGGTAAAATCGATTGGTCGTTTTGACTGAGCTGGCTGGTGCTGTTTTGTGTTAAACCAAAGCGTTTTCGGTTTAACACAAGACGATCCCTTTACGGTCCGATTTAACAAAAACAAGGAACAGACTGGAGGCTTGAAGATACCTTTGAGGAAGGCCCTAGTGTTGTTGGTTACTGTGGCAGTAAGAAAGGTGCTACCAACCCATTAAGGTTGTATCGTGGTTGTATCCAATACGTAATGTTACGTGCAATGGAGTATTAGCATACAATCTGATCGAGTAGAGGCAGGGAGGCGGGAATCCAGTTCTATAGCTTTCGCCATCTGCAGTACTTAGATCCGAGACCGTTTTGGAGAAAGTGAAAAGGGAAACTGAACGCGAACTTATAGTGAAAGCGTGTTTTATTTTGCAAAAAATAATAAGGGCTGCTCCTTCGTCACGACATTGTTTATAAGAATACGCTTGTGTTTGTGCAAACAAGTTGCACAGTAAAGGAATACTGCTGCATTTGGACGCATATTACATTACCCAAGTGGGTAAGGATTGGGTTGTCGATCTTATTACTCCTCAATCACCTTTTGGCTATCCCGCTTATCTTCACAAAATGCAGCCCAAAATCTACACTTCAATTATTCTTCGAGACCGAGTGTTTTTCCATTTCTCTCAAATCGGCCCTTTCTGGAACGAACCTTCCCCACATTTTCAAATAGAAACTCTACTTTTACCGTTTTAAATAAGGAATCCCCTCCTAGCCGTTTCACGGGCACCCAAGAGGTGACCCTTCGAGAATCGCTTTGTTTACATCAATTTCGTATGTAAATCTATTTCGGAGAATATCCGATGTGAATTTCCGTTGTTTTATTATTCAAGTGATACACTTCCCATCCTACTTGGCGGCGTTACGTAACGCGGTTAAATGGTACCGTGTTATTAGACCGCGTCTTATGCAACGGTCAGAACATTCACCAATTGCCTATTGTATCTGGTACGAAAGTATTACCGTATAGTCATGCGCGATAGAATACAGTGTGTAAATACTGTATGTACCTACCTGATACCTCTAAGTGGTAGGCGGTAGCATTTATAATGCACACTGTGATTGTGAATGTCTTGTTGTTTACATTGAATAAGGCCAATCCAATTTCGCACCCTGTCTTTCTTGTATATTGTAGACAGAGACAAAATATGATTAAGCGACGACACAACAAAAGAGGAAATTTATTCAGTGGTCGATTCTTCTAAGAATGTTGGCAGGATATAGGTATTATTGCAGGGAAAGTTATTGTTCCTTGCGGTTTTCCCATCTGTTCATCGTATTTACTGGTTATATTCGGTCAAGTGTGATTCATGTAACAGGTTGCTTATTAGGTGTTACCACGATTTGAGCAAGGATGTTCCCCACGAATCGTTGTCTTATGTGTACCCGGTCGTCTTCCTTTTATAGACTATTATTTCCATTAAAAGCAGTTCATAATCTGCGCCAATAAACGCATCTTTCATCTGCTAAAGTTTAATGGGTTGCGTTGCGAATTTAGATACTGATAAACAAATGTAAACTCAAACTAAGTGGCTCCCAATTGCCATCCGTCAACTAAGGACACTGTCAATTGAAATCCAGTGATCGAGGAGACTCTGAATTCGGGCATCACAAATGTCGTAAGTGTTGTGCGAACGGTTTTTATAAATGTGGAAAGTGGGTCCGCAGTCGGCAGTCGAACAATATAATTCACTCTTAGTTTCACCGCGATCAGAACAATGGGTGGAAAGTGGATTACCATCGTAGTCCGCACCGCGATGCCTTGTCATTCTAATGAGGTGCATTTAAAGCTGAAAGCTGACTGCATTGCGCAGCCTTTATCCTTTTCCTGTAACCTTTAAGGTTTTCGTGCCTCTGTCCAAGTGTCCATATAAAGTTAGTAACCTAAAGAAAGGCTACGTTTTCGGGATAGAATATGTCAATCTAATTATTATTATAAACTGAAGTCTTCCCTGCCCTCGAAATCATAATTTCCTACGTTCTTGTTTATGAAAGAGACCCGTGCAGGGGGCCTAAGAATCTATACGACATCTATTAACCAAGTTGTTACGCATCCTCACGGTGAACGTCCGCACCAACCGGTTACCTCTTCGACCTTGTCCAAGGTCGGAGAGGTAACCGGTTGTTACCAGATACAATATTATCATAATTTACAGAATACACCAAGTTTTGACTTGTTTTGACCGAACATGCCGAACTCGCAACCAGCAAAAATCTTAAATACACATAATATTTTGTTTGCGTTTTATATGTTTTGTTCATTGATGTTGCTCTTCATGGAAGGTTTTCTGCCTGCTAATAATAAATATATTTTGCACAAAACCTTGCTTAAAATAAACCAGTTTTCATCAGTTGGTGTACACCTTGAAAAGAATTGGACCAAGTGACGATCCTTGAAGCATTCCTCTTTCCATCTTTGTGTTATATCTTGAATTTTGTACTTTTAAAAACACAAAATGCATTATTTTAGCACAAATTATTGATATTATAACATCAATAAGTAGGTGTGTAAAAAATATAATGTTGAATTTGGACAACACACTAAATCGAAAGTGAGTACCGATGTAGAGCAGCTGTGTTTACTCAATACACAGAGCAGGCTACAAGTTACAAACTTGTAGCCTGCTCAGTCTTTTGATACCTTCGATCACAAGTTTGATACTGGTTTTGATTTCGTTTGTAGTAAGCATGTGAACAAGAAAATATACACAATAAATAAACAGACAATGACATTCAACTTTAAAGATTTCTTAGCTACTTATATAAAATTACAGAATGGTAGTCAGTTTGTTGGTGATATGTCTAACTCTACCAAAAACAAAACCAACAGTTGAGCTGTAACTGTTCTAATTGTACATAACTAAGCTATAACTGTTCTAATTGTACAAACCATAATCATCAAATCCCATTTCCCTGGTTGCAGGTGGAGCACAGACATGCCGCGCGCTGCGGCGGTCCGGGCCGCGCGGGATCACCACGTGCGCGGTGCTGTGCAAGAGCCCGCCAGAGCAGCCCCCGCACCCAGCTAAGGACGGCGCCGGCGCAGGTTAGTTACAAACTTACAACAAACTTCCAAGGAGGTTCAATTATGTTCGTCTGTTATTTCCATGAAACTGGTCACCGAAATCGTCGTGGCGGCATATTCTAGCGAAACTGGTGTAACGAAGTTGCGAATGTGCGAAAGCGGTTATGCTAATTTCATTTCTAGTAAATAATTAGGCTGGATATGGGTACAAGCTATGTTAGAATTGTTCTGAATTCTTATTTCTGCTCCTGCTCCTGCTGGACTAACTAAAGAAGAAGACTTCGACAAATATTGTCTTAGATATTCTAAATTTGCTTCCGAAATTATCAAATGCATCTGCGCAAGAAACTCCACCAAGCATTAGTTATTGCATAATAAAATAATAAACAAGTTTTCTATGAACGTAGGACGTAGATATTGCATGCTACTACTGCATGTATATAAGTATTATCACGCTGAAAGCATGCTGAAAGTATGCACTTTGTAGTAAAGTCTACTATCAACACAACAGAATGGTGTGTACGTGACAGACGTATGAATATTTCGCTGTTATATGCTAGCCTGGTAACTGGTGATGATAAGGCCTTATCTAGTTGACCTGACTGGGCGACGAGTGACGACTTTGTCAGTCATAACAGAAGGTACATTGTTGACCCGTGCAGGCTAAACAATGTACTATTCGACAAAGTCGCTTCTCTACTTGTCTCAAAATGTTGTGTTTGCGACTAGCGCAAGAGTAGTAGAAATGCCAAAGATGCCAAAGTTATACGAAGCAACAGCAGCAGCGACAGCAACTCTACTTTAAGATAATATCTATACATAAATGTTTTCTTTAGTTTCACTTTATGGTCACGAGCATAAGCAAAATTAAATTAGAATTTAATGATTTATTGCATAATTAGGTTCTGGTAAACCTTAAATATTAGGTGCATCATTAATTTTATTTGCTTTGAATTGATTAATCATAAATATTAATCGAGATTAAATCATAATCGCCGAGTGCCGACCTCTAACGCCTGATTTGAAGTTTACATCTGCATATCATTACGGTTAACGTAATAGTTACTGAGATTGTAATTTGTGGAATAATTGATCTGCTGATTTGGTGTTCATTACATGTTGAGAATCCCTAGTTCGTTACTTATATCTTTATTAGTTTTGTTCTTATTCATACATTTTAGTTTTTGTTGTCTGCAATCTTTATTGTTCTCTCGTCTTTTATAAAGTGGAGTTTCATTTTAAATCATACTATGTATTGTCATAACTACTGCTATTTTCATAGGTACACGTTTGAACGTTACATTCGATTCTCCCGTGGTCTATCTCCATGTGCTAAATTTTACACAAATCGGTTTGGTTGTGTCGAAGCCATCCATAACTTACATGAGGAATTTGGGTAGGGAGCGGTTCACGAAATGTGACCAGGGGGTTTTTATTTGAAAATCTGATGATCCTGATGAGGCGATCCGAATTCCGAATGCTAGTCAAAATTTGTCTAGCTGTAATCACGTTAACCCTTGAATGAACAATTTGCTTGTTAGGATCTTTCCTATTAAAGGCACTTTGACGTTGGTAAGCATACCTATCGTTATACTTCTTACAGCGATACAACATTCAAGTACTATGGCTACTGATTGTTATTCATTGAGTAATAAAATGGCCAAAAGCAACACCTGTACCTCTGCCAATTTAGCGAGCAAGGATAACGAGAACGTAATAATCGTGTAGGATATCTCGCTTTTACCGAGGCCTTACCAGTAGGTCAGGGTCAGATATTCCTGACTCCTTACTGCCTTTTACAATATAAACAATAGCCTTAGGCAAAAGGCAGGCATAGTAATAAATAAATAAAATAAATTGTTTTATTTCTGAATAGATTTGTAACTCAGAACGTTGATACTACTGGTGCCTACCATGTCATGCCATGTGCCATCAATGGCCGGAACTCCAAATTTTCCTTTGAAGAGAATAATATCTCTGCAGTGATTCTGTACCATGTAGCGTTTTTACAAGTTTTAGGTACGTTTTAGCATTAAAAAGTGGGGAAAGGAAATACACTGCACATTTCTTGCCTCATAGAATGTCATGGATGTACCTATAAAGTCAGGAAAGTAGCAGACCATTGACCAAACACACAATCCTGAATCGCGCTATCTAAGTTTCTGATGACGTCGAGACAACGTCTGAAATGATTACATTGGGCTTCGGTCTGACCAATCATACTAACTCGCTCGGTCGGAAGACCTTCCTTTGGGGCTTGCCAGTTGCCACCAGGCACCACATAACCAACGGGTTCCGCACTTCCGGAGGTGGGTACAAAAAGTCCTGACGTCATTGCGATCCAAATGGATCAGTTGTGATTTGTGTGACTGCTTCTTATTAAAGTACTTTTTGGAAGCCAATGGTGCTAATACGATTTAAGCGATGTGATTGAGTTGCTCTATGGTAGAGAATTCCCACGAATTTCCTCTATGGTAGACTCTTCGTAGCGTAAGATACTTGTTAGTTGTTACTTGTTACCTCACAGGGTTTCGTCTTCTAAACATATCTCGTTTCTATCGAAGTTATGGGGGCGGGTTTATCATGATTTATTTGAAAGAAGTGATTCATGGGTCAACATTTTTCAAATCATCATCGAAACTCAAATATGTTGCAACTTGTAAGACGTAACTCGCAGAATAATATATTATCGTTTGTATTGTTACCTTTTGAGTTCTGACCCATGAGATATTTGTCACAACTCACAAAGTACATTCATAAAGTACAACTTATAAACCTTATAACTAATTATTATTAAAATATAATGAAGCAGTAAGGCATTAAACGTAATAAGTACCTGGGTTTTCGCGACTGTACATTGATGGAGGCGCTAGTGATCCGCTTCTGACCTCCATGATGATAATTTATACCAGTAATTAATATTCAAATTGTCGGGTGAGGGTTTTCCTCATCAGGCCTCTTTAATAACTAGATAACATTTCTAAGAATAGTAGTCGAGTTAATAATAAGGTGTTGTTTTATGGATTTGATTAGCACACTTTACATTTGAGTTTATTTAAGGCGAAAATAGATTTAATATACTCACTATAATTAAACAGGGTAACTACGACAGAAAGACAGACAGTTACTAACACGCCTCTGTTTTCGTCGGGATTAAAAACGAACATTGTCGAGTACCATTACCAGAAAATCGTGCTAATCGAAGCTTAGATGGTTCAGTAAGTCAAGATAAGTTCTCCAATTAGCATGGTTACTGCTAAACTCAAATGTTTCCTTATCTGTCTTGTGTTGTTGACCCTAAAATTGAAACGACAATGAACTTTCGGTGGGCGTCTTCACTCTCCAGTAACACTTTCTTTTGTCTTAGATAAGGTTTCGCGTGTTTATTAAACAACGCTATAGCTGATAAGACGTGATGAGTCAGCGACACGCGTTGTGTTAAAGCCCTCTATTGCCAAATAAATAGAAGAGTGAGATGGAAATAATATGTAGAGACAATGATTTTCATAATTTCATTCACGTGACAATAGATAGGGTTCTTATCCAGTACTTAACTTATCGAGTAGGGGGTAGATGTGGGATATCCACAAGTTTCGTCACAGCATACCTAAAGAAAGAGAGCTTTGAGAAGAGATACGTTTATGAATTACAAACTGCTAGAATATTATCTGTTCAAACGTTTCAATTGAATTGATCGTAACATGACATATGCGTAGACCTTTTACTAGATATCCAGTCGTAATTTAACAGTTTTAATAGAGAACCGTGTTCCAGGTCCCTCGTTCTTGGCTCAATAGGTTTTAGAATAACCTGATTATTATCTCCCCTTTTTCCGACGACGGCAAAGCTAATGATTCTTACTTACCCTACGTGTATCCGACCCAATTGTTTAAACTTTGGCCATGATGACTCCGCTGTTTGTGCAATTCATTCTTTGCTAAACACATTATTTAATCTGCTTTCGTCTGCGCAGGCGCATCAGGTGGCACGGGCGGGAAGTCCGGCGTGCTCACGTGCCCAAAGTGCGGCGACCCGTGCACGCACGTCGAGACCTTCGTCAGCTCCACGCGCTTCGTCAAGTGCGACAAGTGCCACCACTTCTTCGTCGTGCTGAGTGAGGTCGACACCAAGAAGACCATCAAAGACGGCGCTGAGGCCAAGTCTGGATTTTACAGGTGGGCAGCCCTGGATTTATGTATAGACAGGCCATGGCCTATGGGCAGCAGCGTCCTAGGGGAGGTGGTAGAGCGAACTAACCACTATTCAAATACTGTAGAGCCTGAATAGTACACGTATCTAAAATATTTATTGTAGAGCACTTGTAGAGTATGTTACCTACCAGAAAACGTACATTTTGTCGTGCATTTTACATCTGTTTTAAATGTTGAATTGTGATGCAAACAAACAAACCAATTCCTGTTTTAATATTAAAATATGTATCAACATTCTACGTAGATGTTGAGTATTTCGTGTGTCTTTAATGAGTTAAACGGCGAAAAAAAAAGTGCGAAAGCAGTGCATTTTAGCGGTCATACGTACATAAATATTAAGCAGTTAAGTATATCGGCGTATGATTGATCATACTCATTATGTACTCTTTCCGTCATTTGAGCTGGTGTGTTTGTTAACTTCCGTTGTTAAAAGTTATTGTATAAGTAACGGATAGCACTCCCTCTTCTATATATGCAGAAATTACTTTTCGTTACTTTTGGACTTGGACGGATTTTAGGATTATATTCCCTGGGTGAGACGAGAACCCCCTTCTTGTGGGTTGTCACATTTAACAACCCAATTCCCCTTGATATTACCTCACATATATCTTAAAATTGATGTAAGTGCGCGAGTAAAAAAATAAAAAAAAATATTATTCTATTCATTTTTAGGGTTCCGTACCCAAAGGGTAAAAACGGGACCCTATTACTAAGACTTCGTTGTCTGTCCGTCTGTCTGTCTGTCTGTCTGTCTCCAGGCTGTAACTCAAGAACGGTAATAGCTAGAAATTTGATATTTTCACAGATTATGTACATCTGTTGCAAAAATAAAATTTAAAAGTTGTAAAAATAAAATAAAATGAATATTTAAGGGGGGCTCCCATACAACAAACGTGATTTTTTTGGCCTTTTTTGCTCTATATCAAAAATGGCAACAGGTAGGTACTTGAATTTTTCACAAAATCCTTAGTTATATTATATTATGTGTACTTTAATATTTAATAATAATATTAAAATAAAATAAAAAATAAGGGGGGCTCTCATACAAAAAACACAATTTATGGTCTAATTTTGCTCTATTATAATGGTACGGAACCCTTCGTGCGCGATTCCGACTCGCACTTGGCCGATTATTTTCCTTCCTACTTGTGAGGCATGGTAGGCTATTTTTCTGCCTAAATCATATTTTTATTGTCATCAGTATGTACGTACAATATAACATTTAAACATCAATTTTCACTCAAGGTGACTTCTGTTTAGCAGTCCGAGACAAAACAAGGGGTGAATGTCCGTTTGCGAGGCAAACGCGTGTAACGTCCGCTGTATGGATGTTTATTTTTCGTTTAATAAACTAATAAAGTATATATTTAATGTAACCTAACTACCTACCAGTGCCTGGTAATATTAGTATGTAGAATCGTTTTTTTTTGTCATTAAAAGTAGGAATATAACTTGGGTCGGTGGCATTCTTTTGCCGACTGATGTTATGAAAAAATATATTTGAAATACATTGAACTGGCTTTTTTATTGTAGTTTGCCGTAAATTAAATTCTTGTTAGATAGTATTAAAGGTAATCAAATGCTGTTTCAAATAATCAAAAGACTTCTAATTCACATTTACAAACTATGCTAAAGTGAACAATGTTAGGTAAAACCCTAGACCGCCAATTACAAATTAAACATGACGTCACATCCTAATCGGAAGTACCATAAAAGCGTACGTAAGTACAAGTTAAAAAATTATAAAATCACATTTTCAAATCGACTTTATTTATCAATCGTAAGCGAGCGAAGCGAGTCCTAATATATCCCACAATCTGTACATTTTGTGGTCTACTTTACGGAGAAGCTATCACACCTATTGATTTGTGCTTTAACATACCTAGTAATTTTTATTTATATTATGTAGACGTGTTATCACTTATCACCAGTCAGTCAAGGTGTGATGACGCGAGTCCTCGCAAAGCTTGGCTTTTAGCTAGTTTTAGGGACAAATTAATACTACCTTTTTGCTCGAAAATTAATGTTAACCTCTGTTTTCCAGGAAACCTCCGCCGCCGCCCAAGAAGATATTCGAATATCTCAACAAGCACGTGGTCGGTCAGGAGCACGCGAAGAAGGTGCTCTCCGTGGCCGTGTACAACCACTACAAGCGGATATACAACAACGTCACCGGCGCCGCGCCCGACGCCGCCGCGCAAGCGCACAGAGGTGAGCGAGATAGCTATACAGAGAGTAAGTGAGACAGCGACTTTCTGCGCACTCACAAACCTGGAACGTACTGTCACCAACAGTATTACCGGACCAATACGACTTGTAAACCTTCAAGATGAAAGCGTATTTCTTCTTAAAAGGAAGGCCGCCAACTCACCTGCAGCTTTTCTAATGTTGCGAGTGTCCATGGGCGACGGTAGTTGCTTATCATCAGGTGACCCATTTGTTCGTTTGTCCCCTTATTTTATAAAAAAAGCGATACACCATGTGAGAGAGAGTGCAGGTACAGTCATCGGAAAGAGTCGGAAAGACAGCGGTATACAGAGGTCTCAGGTCAGTGGGATAGCGATACGTCGTGCATACGTGTAAAGGAGAGACAGCAACTCATCACAGAAGAAGGTTAAAACATAGAAGTAACACTAAAAACTTTACAGTATGCGCCTGAATGCTTCACAAATCATCAACGGGAAGTACGCAAAAGAAAAAGAGAATCGTTGCCTTTGATTCTAATTTCTAGCTAAGGTAGCCTTAGAGTCAGCCCAGTTTTAGAGTCCAAAAGTAACGAAAAGATTTTCTACTCAATAAGTCAGACTTCACAAAATTGGACTTCAAGAACCTTTAACTGAGGACATAATAGCCATTTAACGCTAATCAAATTTTAGCGGTACGTTATAAGACTTTATTCTGAAAAATATACTATTATCCCTCTAACTCTGAACAGTATAATGTATCTAACCACAAAGTACCCGTCGCCCGTTTACGTCTATAAAATATGTTCCAGATCTCCTGCACCTGAGCCACAGCGGGAATGGCGGTGGTGGTGGTGGGACGGAGGTGCTGGAGCGGCAGCACCACGAGCTGCGACTCGACAAGAGCAACATCCTGCTGCTGGGGCCCACTGGCAGCGGTGAGTACCACATTAATAGCGACAAAAGTCTAAGGGCCTGTTTCGTCACTTCCTGATAAGTGCCAGATAGGCTATCCACCACTTAACTTCACAGATAGAGTATGGAACATCTGTCAAAAAATTTGTGGATAGCCTAGCCTATCCGGCACTTTATCAAGAAGTGGTGAGGCCAGGCCCTTAGTTTGTTTGAAATATATTTTATCGGCAAGCGGGACATCGGGATTTAAAATATCCGATGTTCTTTAAGGACACCGGTGACCGAGACAACAATAGAATACAATAGGATTTCCGAGAATATCTCACTCTACATGTTTCTCGATGTTTGATAGTTTGTATCTTCATCCCTATTGACCCTAGCATGACAAACATTTTTTCTCGCGTAGATCTATCATCAAAATAACACATTTTTATAGAGTTTTGTCGAGATTTTGACATTATGACACGAGTAGTTTTTAATTATGTCGAGAGTGAGATATCTCGTTGGCGTATGCTAGGCAGGCAGTACGTTAATAATTTTGAGCATTGCTATACACAGACTTGTGTGCATACGACATGTTTCTATAACCATTTCCAATGTTTTCAGGTAAGACGCTGCTCGCTCAAACGATAGCGCAGTGCCTGGACGTGCCGTTCGCGATCTGCGACTGCACGACGCTGACGCAGGCGGGCTACGTCGGCGAGGACATCGAGAGCGTCATCGCCAAGCTGCTGCAGGACGCCAACTTCAAGTGAGTGACAGGTTTTGGACTCCTTTTCCACCGGAGCTGGACCAGAGTAGACAGAGCTAAGGAGTACCTCGAGTTCAAACAAACGAGTGTATCCACGCGAGTTGGGCGCGAATACCAATTTCTACATGTTTTACAATGCTGAGTAAAGGAACAAGTTGGAACCGAGCGACACGCGACAACTGGACAGCAGACGACGTGTCGTCGCGACACTACTGGTTTCTATGTATTTCTATGAAATACCCTCCGCAGCTAGCGACACTTGTTCATAGAAATACATAGAAACCTGTAGTGTCGCGACGACACGTCGTCTGCTGCCGTTTCATGTAGCCGGCTTCCAACTTGTACTTTAAGGCATCCATTATACGCTCATGCAAGTTTCAGTCAATTCCGTCAATCATGAATTATGTTTGACTGATGGTGACTGATGGACTGACGAATGTATCCAGATTTTCGTCAATCACCGTCAGTCACGCTCTTACACGGTAGGTTACCCATCAGTCACAGACCACAGTCATGACTGTGGTAAAACTGACAGCAAAACCTACCGTCTAATGGATTCCCAACGCATTAGGACGGCACGCGCCGGCCGATATGACATACTTACGTCAAAAGTATAAAGGACAATGGCGAACTCTCATACATGATTTTATTTGAGATAAAATGGAGGCGTCTATAAATAAAAAAATGCTTAAATGATTAGGAACTCATCCTACAGCTAACTTCTAAAAATAAATATTCCCAAGAAGGCCTAGGTTATTAGATATTAGATCATAAAAATCATAAATATTTTAGGTTATGTTTCATTGGTAAGTAGGTATTACCATGTGTTACTTACTTATTATTATTGGTATTATTTTATTATTGTTTGTTTTGTATTGTTTGTTTGTTTTGTATTTTGCAAAAGGGATAACGGAGTCCATATAACAAGTCAAATCACAGAATCAAAGTCCAAAAACATGCCGGGTCGAAATTAAAGGAAAAACAATAAAACACAATCGAACACATTGAGGTAATAATACTTAATCTGTGATCGAACACGAGAGATTTTTTGACATTTGACACTTGGTATGACAATTAACATTTGTTTGACAACTAAGCAGTGTTGCTAGTTATTTTAGGAACTACCTCATCCATTCTTTTTTACCTAACTACTTTGAAAAAATAAACATCGATTTATTTATTAAAATTAGTGTTGAATTAACTAAAATAATTGTAGATCTAACTTAAACGTTCATAACTTAAACGGTAGGATGAAACATTATGTTATTTATGCCGTTCGCCGGCTGAACCGCCGCGCGGTGCGCGCCGCCGCTTTGGCAAAAAATATAAAATGGCAATATTAACGGTAGCTGAGCGGAAAATATGAAATTCGCTTGAAATTCGTATTAAGTAGTCAATTGATTTACAAAAAATAATTGTTTTTTTTGGTGGCCTTTACTAAACCCTAAAATATATTGGTAAAATATAAAATAATAAAATATTTGTTTTTGTTCACATGGCATTTTTAGACGCTAAAAAAAATATCAAATAATATTTCGCCTTTGTCCTTTCGAGATCTCTTCTTTGTCGGCCTTCTCGTCAATTCTGTTTACTCTGCGTTGCGGAGGAAAATGTTGCCCACGATTGCCTGGCCTCACCCAGCGCAGTGACTCTATTGGTTCTCAAGTTTTTTTTTATGAAATGAGGGGGCAAACGTGCAAACGGGTCACCTGATGGAAAGCAACTTCCGTCGCCCATGGACACTCGCAGCATCAGAAGAGCTGCAAGTGCGTTGCCGGCCTTTTAATAGGGAATAGGGTAATAGGGGAGGGTAGGGATGGGAAGGTAAGGGAATGGGGGAGGATAGAGGATTGGGCCACCTCCGGTAAACTCACTCACTCGGCGAAACACAGCGCAAGCGCTGTTTCACGCCGGTTTTCTGTGAGGACGTGGTATTTCTCCGGTCGAGCCGGCCCATTCGGCCGAAGCATGGCTCTCCCACGTCCCATTACTCGCAACGCTGCTTAGCTCACCTCTGTTGGTGAAAAAGTAGCCACCCGCAGTTTATACTTCGACGTCACGAACCGCAAGAGAGCGATAAGGGCAAGATACAACACAACGCACGCCGGTTGGCGTGCGAGACATTATATCTGTATCTGTCAGCCATTTTTTTCTCGGTCTGCACCGATATCACTTATGCTCACAACTACAGCAGTAACGTAAAATGTGTGTTACAGTGTGGAGCGCGCGCAGACTGGCATCGTGTTTCTGGACGAGGTGGACAAGATCGGCGCCGTGCCCGGCATACACCAGCTCAGAGACGTCGGAGGTATAGTATTGTTTTACTCTATACAATATCTATAAAATTAATACAGTCTGGAGACAGACGGACAGACATCGAAGTCTCAATAATAGGGTCCCGTTTTTCCCTTTGGGTACGGAAACCTAAAAATGAATTTTCATTTTTGTTAGTCTCGCTAAAACTCGAGAAAGGCTGAATTGATTTGGCTGAATTTTTGTTTTGAAATATTAAGACAGTGGAACGTCGTCGTGAACTCTTAAAGTGCCAATAATTGGTTATTTTACATTATTTTTGAATTAAGATTAGGCAATAAGGTTGCTCGATGACTCTTTCTGATGGTGCGCCGTTTGACAGAGATATAACATTTTAGTAATCAAACCATCTAATTTCCCAGGCGAGGGCGTGCAGCAGGGCATGCTGAAGATGCTCGAGGGCGCTGTGGTGTCGGTGCCGGAGCGCAACTCGCGCAAGCTCCGCGGCGACGCCGTGCAGGTCGACACCACCAACATACTGTTCGTCGCCAGCGGCGCGTATAACGGACTCGACAGGTGAGCTCGACGAGGATCTATTGATACAGAAACGCCTCCGTAGTCCAGTGGTTTAGAGCGTCGCTCTTGACTCGGAGGTCGTGGATTCGATTCCCGCGTTGGAAACATGATTCTGATCACCTGATTGTCTGACAAGTAAGATGATCCATGCGTGGATGGGCATGTAAAAAGTCGGTCCTACGCCTGATCTCTCGCCAGTCGTGTCGGACTTGTGTCCCACTGGGTTATGAGAGTAAAGGAATAGAGAGTGCTCTTGTGTACTGCGCACACACCTGGGCACTATAAAATTACTCCTGCGTACCCCAGCCACCGTCACCGAAACCGATGTGGGAGTTATACACTTAATCACTGGACCACGAAGGATTAAGTTAATTGAACGTTATCTAGGATAGGATATATAATAAATTAATAACGCTAACATCTATTATCGTATTACAGGTTGATCCAACGGCGCAACAACGAGAAGTACCTCGGTTTCGGCGCTGCGGGCGCGTGGGTGGGCGGGGGCCGGCGCGCCGCGTCCGCCGCCGCCGCCGCCGACGCGTCGCCGACAGACAGCGAGCGCGACGAGCACTTAGAACGCGACCACTGGCTGCGGAAAGTGCAGGCGCGCGACCTCATCGACTTCGGCATGATACCGGTACGTGCACGCACAATGCACATGTACGCACACATACACGTATACGTTACGTAATATACGCCCGCACACGCGCACATACGCTGTACAGCACGGAACATATACGCACATGGCTCTAATAAGGCTGTCATAAAATGTAACTAGGGTAGTGAAAATTTTATGACCGACCCGAGTATAGGCGTGCATTTCGTGGAATAATTTTACTAAATTACCTGAGTATTTTTCACAGTTATAATATTATACACTTTTCATGCATTTATTAATTTATTTTATTACAACTCAATATTTTTTATTCGTAGATGTTGTCTCACTAACATTCATAATACTTTACAGGAGTTCGTAGGTCGGTTCCCTGTGCTGGTGCCGTTCCACAGCCTCAACGAGGACCTGCTCGTCCGGATACTCACTGAGCCCAAAAACGCGCTGGTAAGTCAACTACTCTTCATTCAGCTTTTTTCAGGGTCCTATTCAACAAATACTGCAATTTCACCATTTTATAGTGACGTAGCCGTCAAGCTAATATGAAGATTTTAAAGATAAAAAATGACAACTTAAGTATGACAGCCATATAAATATGGTTTGACCAAGAAAAGTAGTGAAAAAATGTTACTAATGAACATTTTATTATCCCAGGTGGCACAATACAAGCTGCTGTTCGCGATGGACAAGTGCGAGCTGTCGTTCAGCGACGAGGCGCTCACCGCCGTCGCTGCGCTCGCCATGGAGCGCAAGACCGGCGCCCGCGGCCTGAGAGCTATCATGGTACGTCACACAGCGTTTCTAGACGTAAACATGCGTAGAAATATTACATAATATGCGGAAGTACTCGGACGACGTTCGCATTTAACGTATATACATACATAGATTTAAATGCACGTATAAGCGCGTACTTAGACGTGTACGCAGTACGCACGTAAAACACGCAATCATTGTGTGAATAAAAAGGGGACGGAGTTATTCAGCAACAAACTGTTGTGACAAATATACAAATGTTCATGTCGTTCCCTGCAGGAAAACCTGCTACTGGAGGTGATGTTCGAGGTGCCGGGGTCGGACGTGCGCGGGGTGCACGTGCACGAGGGCTGCGTGCGGCGCGGTGAGCCGCCCGCGCTGCGCCGCCGCCAGCCCGACCGCGAGCACTGGCCCTCCGTGCGCGCCACCAACTGTACGTACACACACACACGCAAACACACACACGCGCGCATATTTTGTGGGCGAGCCCATTGACACTAGGGCTTAGCCTGACATCCGATTTTCCAAGCTGCGTTGCGTGTAATTCGAACCAGCAGAATCGCCGTGCCGAGCGAGTCAGGCAAATGAAGCAATTCTATTGGTTGATTACCTTTAACAGTTGCTATGTAATTTTAATACAAGTAGCATTATAGCGCGTTTTCGCTTCGTTAATAGAGATTATCTTCGTTTACATCCTAATTCGGAGTACCTATATTACATTAATCATCTTTTTTTTCTAGGAATAACGTCGAACGTTATCTTAATCCATCCGACAAGCGGCAGAGTGAAGTGGTGTTGGGGACACCCCACGACACGACCAGAACGCGCTCAACTGACGGAGATTATACACAGTAACACCAGAGTATAACAATATGTAATATAGCCAGAGTTTCCATACCACATACACGACCAGCCCGCGACGCTGGCCAGACAATAAAGTTAAACGCCTGAGTGGGGGCGGCTCAGCTAGCGTAAGAAATCCGTTCAAAAGTAACTTAAGCTCGTACGATCACGGGGCGAGCCGAAAAGTAAATTATTATTAATAATATTTTAATGTTTTGTACGTTGCGACCCCCGTCCTGTCATCTCATTTTAGTAAATTTTTTTTGTAAAAAGTTGAACGAATTGCAATAACGAGGCATTTATGAAAGCCAGTTTATCGGCAATTTATTTTTACGAAATTAAAAAAATATACTTATAAAAAATACTTGGACCTAGTCCACTGATCTTACTCGTAGTTCCTTTGAAAAAAGTAAAATTAATGTTGTAAATGCTACCGCAACATGTGTGATGTAAATTACTGTAAATAATTATAGAGAAGTAATATATTTAAGGTTCACTAGGTAAGGTTTTTCGCCTTAATAAATTAGATTTTTTCGGCTGGCAATACTGAACCTGAAATTGACGTTTTATTTTTATGGTTATAATTTTATTTTTTATTATTATCTAAATGGGGCGCTGCGACTGTGACGTGTCGACCTCACACGCGCTACCGTCGACGGAGCTGCGGTCGCCGCGCTCGCGTAGAATAAGCCTATTTTCAAAATAAAATAAAAAGAAAATAATTCATATTTTTGTTTTAATTGTGACTCCTAAAATAAAATAAGAGCATTAAAATAAGAGTATTAACAAAATTGTATTTGATAAGGCCAAATCAATTTACAGCTTGACCACTTTACAATTTTTTAAAAATGTCCGTACTTAAGGGTTTTAGACTGGATTCAATTTATTTGCTAGCGCTTTTGATTGGCTTATGTCTAAATGTTTGACTAATCAACAATTACTATGTAAAACATATTATAAACTCATTAACATACGTAGGTATATATATTTCACACGTTGACATCAGTTGTAGCGTGGTGGTTGAGTAGCGGCGCGCGGCCGCAGAGGCGCACGTTGCGCGTGTACGGTATGACGGCGACGCACGCCGCGGCCGCCGCGAGCCACGCCCCGCCCGCGTAGAACGTCGCGTCCCAGCTGCGCGTCACGTCGTATAGCAAGCCTGAGAGGTATTTTGTTGTTACTTATTAGGCCAATAGCGCACTACCGGCCAGGCCGCAGCGGCCAGCGGCCACAACATACTTTCGATGGCCGCCGCTACCTGCCGGCCTAGTATACGGCAACGAGATATCTCACTCGAGATAATTAAAAACTACTCGTCTCATAATGTCAAAATCTCGACATTATCTCGACGAAACTCAATAAAAATGTGTTATTTTGATGATAGATCTACGCGAGAAAGAATGTTTGTCATGCTAGGGTCAATAGGGATGAAGATACAAACTATCAAACATCGAGAAACATGTAGAGAGAGATATCTCGTTGGCGTATGCTAGGCCGGCTGGCCGCTAGTGCGCTATTGGGGTTTTCAGACCGCAACGCGACGCGTAGATACATTCCTAAATTTGTATGGATTTGACAGACGTCTCACGCAATTGATATGATCTGTCAATTCAATTGAGAAATGCATATCTACGCCGTACGCGTCGCGTTGCGGTCTGAATTGACCCTTATTAATGTTGGGGGAGGTTATGACCATTCAAATACAGCAAGGTCTGCTTTTGAACTTTGAACCTTAAATACCGAGAAGTATGGTAAAAAACGGTAAATAAGATTTATTTTGTCGACTACACCTTTGCATTGTTCAGAAGCCAAATTGCCAGAGAAAAAAGGAGTTATAAATGTGATGTTATAAGATATAATATTTACTTTTACACATTAGTGGTTACCAAATTATATTTAGGAACTAATACAGCCCTTATTCGCTCTCGTAATCTAACCAAAATAATAATTGCTATATCAATAATTGCTATATCAAGTATGGTTTCAACGGTAATTCCGGTTAGCAACAACTGGTTCATTATCAAATAGTTTATAGTGCAATTAAAGTTTATACATACCTCCTAGAGGCGGTCCAAGTAGATGTCCGAGCCCCTGGCTCAGCAGTATGAACCCGTATCCCACCGTGAAATGATCTATGGGCACCAGCTCGATCAGTATAGCTGGTGTGTAGGAGTATGAGCTGGCGTAGGTGAGGCCGAACAGAGCGGACACCGCCGCGAGACCCCAGTAGTTGCGGACAAGCGGGTATGAACCAACGCAGACGCCGCAAGCGCAAAGACATACCGCGTATGCCTTCGTCACGTTCAGCCAGGGCTGGTCGCCCGCCCAGCCGAGAACTACCTGAAAGGTTGTAGCAATATTAGAAACATTAATTATGTTGATTCAGGGTCGGATTAACCAGAAAGCGCTAATGTAGCCCCGTGCTGGCTGAATGCGGGACCGTGTGCTAAATGATTTTCTTGCTTTTCGTAAAGGAGAAAGAAAGAGGAAGCCAGATATGATATTATGTAATATCGAGGAAATTGATTCCTAGGCAGTTAGCAGACCAACGTTATTTGGTCGGAATTTTTTTTTTTAATTAAATAAGGGGGCAAACGAGCAAACGGGTCACCTGATGGTAAGCAACTACCGTCGCCCATGGACACTCGCAACATCAGAAGAGCTGCAGGTGCGTTGCCGGCCTTTTAAGAGGGAATACGCTCTTTTCTTGAAGGTTTGCAGGTCGTATAGGTCCGGAAATACTGCTGGTGACAGTTCGTTCCAGAGTTTTACAGTGCGCGGCAGAAAGTTACGCGAAAAACGCACAATTAATTGTGATCTGTCGGCTGGGTTTGAAGTAACGCGACCAAACTTGAAACTACGTAGGTGATAGGTCCCCCATCTGCCTAGGAATCAACTTCTCTGATAGTACATAATAGAAAATTTACCTTATGCGACGTAGCAACATTAACATACTTTACATAATATCTCACGTAAAGTTTGAAGACGGAGAATAACTTTTGGAACTTTTAAAAGAAAAAATAATAATCGGCCAAGTGCGAGTCGGACTCGCGCACGAAGGGTTCCGTACCACAATAGAGCAAAAAATAGACTGAAAATTGTGTTTTTTGTATGGGAGCCCCCCTTATTTTATTTATTTAAATTTTATTATAATTTAATAAAGCGGAAATAAAATTGAGTATTTCTTGAATATTTCAAGTGCCTATTGTTAGCCGTTTTTAATATCGAGAAACAAATAGCAAAAAATCAAGTATGTTGTATGGGAGCCCCCCTTAAATATTTAATTTATTTTGTTTTTAGTATTTGTTGTTATAGCGGCAACAGATATACACAATCTGTGAAAATTTCAAAAGTCTAGCTCTAGCGGTTCTTGAGTTACAGCCTCAAGACATACAGACAGACGGACAGACATCGAAGTCTTAGTAATAGGGTCCCGTTTTTACCCTTTGGGTATGGAACCCTAAAAAGTAGTGCTTGATTATAGTGCGTTGATTTGTATGGAATCTTTTTACGGTGTACGCTCTTGATGGTTATGTTTTTTTTTTTTCGCGATTTTCTTCTACTTCTATTTTCTGTATAACCGTAAATTAAGTAGTAATTAAGTAAAACATTTAGGCCCAGGCGCCAATCTGGGTTAAAGTTAACTCTGAGTTAAACATCATGTCATATCTGTCACTCACCAAGTCAGTGATAGAGATGACATGATGTTTAACTCAGAGTTAACTTTAACCCAGATTGGCGCAAGTGGGCCTAAGTAGTAATTTAAAAGTATATACTCACAATCCCGACCGCACTTGCTATACCAATAATACTGATCATGAGCGCGCCGCCCTCAATATTATTGTCCGTCATGTAGGACTTGAGGAAGAAGTACGGTATGATGGCCCACACGGACAGGATCAACGACGCCACGTTGAACATCAAAAAGTGGAACTCGGTGAACATTCGAATATCGAAGACGGATTTGAACGCGTCGGATATCCGGGTGTACCATCTCTGTAAGATAATCAAAAGTGAGTGGTTTCTTTTAAAAATAAAAGCGGCCAAGTGCGAGTTGGACTCGCCCATGGAGGGTTCCGCAGCAGCAATAAGGTTTATTTTTATGAAATTAAAATATTTTTGATTTATTTTTATATTTCAGTCGATTTAATGAAATTTAGATTAAGGTTTACTATTTATGACGTATAAAAAAAACTACTGGCTAGATCTCGTTCAAACCAATTTTCGTTGGTAGTTTTTATAGTAATCTACATCATATATTTTTTTTAGAATTATCATGCCTCTACTTTAGAAATTAGAGGGGGGACACACATTTTTGCACTTTGGAAGAGTCTCTCTCGCAAACTATTCAGGTTAGAAAAAAATGATATGAGAAACCTCAATATGATTTTTGGAGACCTATCCATAGATACCCCACACGCATAGGTTAGATGAAAAAAAAATTTTTTTGTTTCAGTTGTACTTTACTATTTATGACGTATAAAAAAAACTACTGGCTAGATCTCGTTCAAACCAATTTTCGTTGGTAGTTTTTATAGTAATCTACATCATATATTTTTTTTTAGAATTATCATGCCTCTACTTTAGAAATTAGAGGGGGGGGGACACACATTTTTCCACTTTGGAAGAGTCTCTCTCGCAAACTATTCAGGTTAGAAAAAAATGGTATGAGAAACCTCAATATGATTTTTGGAGACCTATCCATAGATACCCCACACGCATAGGTTAGATGAAAAAAAATATTTTTTGTTTCAGTTGTACCTATGGGGACCCCTAAAATTTTTAATATTTTTTCCATTTTTGCATCAAAATCTTAATGCGGTTTACAGACTACATCTGCTTACCAAGTTTCAATAGTATAGCTCTAATAGTTTCGGAGAAAAGTGGCTGTGACATACGGACGGACGGACAGACAGACAGACATGACGAATCTATAAGGGTTCCTTTTTTGCCATTTTGGCTACGGAACCCTAAAAAAATCGTAAAATGTTTCCCTTGGTCAACCTTTATGGCCTATAGCTTTAGCTAATTTAATTAGATTTCATCGTATTGTATCAGGTGCTTAGTTGGATCTTTTGCGGAGTACCTATACTTCAACTTAAATTTAATTAAAATACATAGTTCGTAATCAAGAACGTTGGCGTCCTTGTAATTATTGAAGACGTCATGTTTGATAATATTATTTTGTGATTTTGAGTCTGGTTATGCGTGAAGGTGAAAGGTAGGTGAAGTAGGACGAACTAGGAAGATGGTACTAAATGTAGAGGCAGGCGCGGGCGGTGACTACCGTTGTGTGTACACTGAAGTGTTTACAAATTAAACATTAACTGCACATGTCAATAAGTACATATAGGTATCTGTAAACATCACGTAATCAAACAGCAAGGTTTTATTGCCCTAGGCCGATCCAAAATACATAAATAGATATTATTCTAACATTGATCAAACGTTTAAAATATAGTTTCTACATAATATATCAGAAGGTGACGATATACGGCAATCTGGGATGTCGAAAAGAGCGTTTGCATAATGGATTTAAGTTTATCGCTTTAGCTAACTACTACTGTCCCGGCAAACGTTGTTTTGCCATTTAAAGTATTTCTACTTTAAATGGCAAAACATACACCTGATGATGATTTAATTCGAAACCGGTCGTGTAATTTGTTAAAATTATTATAATTTCATAAATATAGTGGAAAAAGTGCACGAAAACTTTGTTTCATTAGTGTTCAACATGAATTTCCACCAAGAACCAACAGTACAATCAGTTACATATATTTCTACTTCATGTGATACAAAATCTTACCCTCTCTTTTGTCCCCTAAGAGGGGTGGGGGGAAAATTTTATACACCAGAACTGATGTTAAGTTGGAAAACACAGTTAATAATATGAAGTAAGTCCATCAAAGAAAAAAGTTTGATACAAAATCTGACTCCCTGTTTGGTCCCCTTAGAGGGGTGAGGGGGGGGGTTTATACACCAGATGCTGAGTTGGAAGAAGACAAATATATCTGCGAAAACCGTATGCAAATCGGATCGGTAGTTTTCGTGTTAAAGAAAAAAGTTTGATACAAAATCTGACCTCTTTTGTCACCTTAGAGGGGTGGGGGGAAAAAAATTTATACACCAGCTGATGTTAAGTTGGAAGAAGACAAATATATCTGTGAAAACCGCATTCAAATCGGATCAGTAGTTTTCGTGTGATAGTGGTACAAACATACAGACAGACAAACAAAAAACATTTTTGGCTTCTATAGCGATCTAGTGACGCCCCCCGCTTATTATTATATGTATAGATAGAGTATATACTGTAGTTAGGTATTTCATATTGTTGTAGTTCCAGATCATATATTTTTCATCCGTTTTTGCATTACCTTTTCATCATCCGCATCTGAATGTAGCGACCACGTGGAATTCCTATAGATGTCGGGCAGCGAGGCCGCCCGGAGCTTGTACTTGGGTATGTTCATCATGGCGCTACGATGCATTATCGTGTTTCTATACAGCGGCATGTTTCTGAAGTACGAGTGGTCGGTGGAGAGCCGAGAGAACCACCCGTGTGATACTTTTGGCTGCTTCTCTTTGCTTTCAAGTTTTGAGTCCTGCTTTATATTTTTAGGTTTGTCCCCAACAGGTATTCCATTAGCAACATTAGGTTCTTCGGTAATTTCGTGGTTTTGCACCTCATTCTTCTGTTTTGGTTTTTCAGCTAAAAGTGTAACTTTTAGTGACACTCGTTTGTTGATGTTCGTCGGGGCCTCGACGTCAGATTTCCGTCGGCTGATGATGTGCGAGTAGTTCTGAACTAGGATGTTGTATAGAGACTTGTTCGACATTAGTTTGTCGATCACCTCTGCTGGCACCTAAAACAAATTGTAAAAATAATTTTAAAGTCTCTTTATTTGATTTTTACTACGTTAACCCATCGCTATTCGCCACTATTGTAAGCATTGTTTCTTTCACTTGCGCGTACTATCTGATACCTCTACATATACGTCGCTATCGCTTTTAACTAAATAGTTAACGCATTTACACGATGCAGGACGTGAGCGTAATAGCTATGTTTTCGTGAGTTAGTAAAAGAGACAAGTTATAGTGATGGAAGTTGGAACTGTACCTATATTATATCCAAAAACAATGTTATCAAAATTTTATTACCCTTTCATTTTGTCGTAAATACGTCGGCAGGTCGACATCGGAGTTGATTCTCTTGTGCGACTGCTCGGCGTTCATCTGCGTCGTCGCCTCCAGCTGCTCGGCCACCGCTAGTGACGTCGTCAGGGTCGCCAGGATGTACTCCGGGCTTCTGCCGCTCTTTAGCAGGTCGTTGAGCTCCTCGGCCGTGAGGTAGACCGACTCACCGCCCATAGACCGCGACGAGATCGATCCCGCGCTCGATGACTTTCGGGATCTCGCCTTCGCTCGCTTCCTCTCCCTTTTCTCCTTTACGATCAACCAGTCGGGATCCCTCATGAGAGCGCCGCAGACGCACATGTTCAAGATGGTTCCAGCTAGCAGAACGAGGGTGTTCCTCCAGTCGTACAACTGAATGAAGTAGCTGGTCATCGGCGAGTAGACCAGCGTTCCGAAGCCGATGCCGCACGAGGCCAGCGATACCGCGAGAGTCCGCCGCTTGTCGAACCAGAACGCCACAGAAACGACGCACGTCACGTACAGGATGCCCATCGAAAGGCCACTGATAACGCCCAGAGTCAGGCATAGGATCTCCACGGAATTGCTCAGCGACGCCAGCAGGAACCCTGCTGTAGATAGGATGCTGGCCACTATCGTCATGAGCCTGCACCCGTACCTATCGACTAGCGCGCTCATGATCGGCCCGGAGATCAGGGGAAGCGAAATGAACAGACTGCCGATAAGGGAAGTTTTGGATTGCGACTCCTCGAAGTAGTTGGTGAATTCCTCGTGTAGGACGCCGAAGGAGTAGGCGAGTCCGTCCGCGCAGGCCGACGTAGTGAAGGCCGCGAACACCACCACCCAGCCCCACCCCCCGTCCGGGATAGGAGGGAGCTTCTCCTCACCCTCGCTGGAGAATATGCTGTCCTCATCGTCCAAGTCAAACTTCACTCTCTCCACTGCAGAGGACGCTTCTTTTAGGCCCTCCGCAGGAGCGTTTGTTTCTGATTTGACGGACTCTAGTGCTGTTTCTTGTTCCAAGTTGTTGCCAGTTTTGATGTTCGCCCCGTTAACTTTATTTATTTCGTTTCCAACCATGTTTGAGTAGCTCTTGAATTTTGTATAATCTCATAAACGTTTGATAGCTGCAACGAAATTAAGATATTATAATTAAGTATGCCAAGTAAAATGGACTCTGATTAAGTTGTTCGTTGTTAGCTATAAATAATAATTAATTATTTCATTCGCAAAATTCAAAAATATACCAGTTACTTTGTGGAAGTTGCTATAATATAATGTATGTACACGTCGACTAATATTATTAACCACAATAATCATAATAATAATATTATATTGTCGCTAAAAGGTAAATGTTTATATGAGCAAACAGTCTACCTAGCGCATTAGGGAAAAGTTTATCTGTATTTATGTGACTTGGAACTTAAGGCCGTCCCTCGAGCAAACGACCTTGGCCATACAATATTTGCCGCGTTGCCGAGATCGCACCAAAACCGTATTTTTTTACTTATCTTAGTTCAAAATTGACCTAAAAAAATTTAAAACGGGGAATATTATGTAGTTTATGATATTGTCGATCTATTGGCGTGTGTTTCAAATAAAAGTAATTTGTAAATACTAAAGAGATGCTGAATGTATGCTTGAATTTTAATAAATTGGCTTTACTTTAGAAGCTGACATCATGAGTATAATAAACGAAAATAGAAAATTTAAAACGAGAAAAGGAATGTTGAGATACTGAAGATGATTGTTGTATTTTAATAGTAATATGTAGCTTTCAAATTATGAGTTTATAAGGCTCTAAATACGGTAAATTACGGATTCTCCGTAGGGAAGGCCCTTAAACTGTTGTTTGCTCATGCTTATACAACGTTTTAAACTACCAGCTTAATAATAATTAATCTATAGACTATAATCATTTATTGTACTTATTTGTAGTTGTAATTTACCACTAGGACATTTAACTATTACTTAGCACGTTAAAAGTTCACTACCTAACCAACTTTACAGGTAGGTAAACAAATGACGCAGCTCACACACACGAACACATGTTTGTTACTGAACGTGTTACTGAAACATGTGCTATTTATATAATTTTGCTAACAAAGCCCGGTAGGGTGACCATAACGTTATTTTCTATTGAAGATAATAATAATATTATTGTCGTAAAGTGGAAGAACCACTACATGTCTATGTCTTTACCTAATTCTGTAGATGTATACGATCAGTTAATACAATTTAAAACCAATTGGAAATTAGACTATTAATCCCACTTAAGTATCTACCTATGTCAATCTAGATTCATTAAGCTAGGTATTATCTTTTTCATCCAATTAATTGTAGGTACGAAAAACGAGAATCAACTAATAAGTATATTGTGATTTGTGATTCTATCGTAAGAAGAATATTCAGAGATATTAGCAGTTCATGATGATGATTTAGAATTTAGATGATGACAATTTACTGAAGACTCCGACTTAAATTAGGTCCTCGGAGGCCGGAGCACACGCCTTTCACTAAATAGTCGTGCAAAAGATTTGAAATTAATGGCTCATAATAGCACAGCAGATTCAATACAGATAACTGACAATATTTTAACTTACAAGTAGGTAAGTAGACTGAAGTTGACTGATGATAGCATTGACGCCAGTTTAGTTTACTCAACCTATCTCTAGAAAAACAACACGAGGACGTGTTTATCAAAGCCCGTAAGAACTGTGTAAATAATATTGTTTAGGTACGTTTATTCATTAACAATAAGCTGTTAACTGAAATATTAGGTACCTATATTAGATTAGTTTGATGATGATTATGATCTTTAATAATTTGAGTTCAGTCAGTCGAAAGTCTAAGAAAATTTCTAAAAACTTTCATCCCCTATTTCATCCCCTTAGGGGTGGAATTTATTAAATTCCTTTCTGAGGGGATGCCTATGTCATAGTATCTTTATGCATACACAGTCTCAGCCCGATCGGTTTAAAATTGAGAAAGTTTTATACAAACTGTCAACCCCAATTTTACCCCCTTGGGGGTAGAATTTCCAAAAACGCCTAAATACGTATTCATTTATTTTTATTCAGTAACCCAAAAATAAAGTTTCATGTTTCTAACTTCAGAAATGACGGACTTTCATTCAAACTTTCAACCCCAATTTCACCCCCTTCGGGTTAAAATTTCCAAAATTCCTTCCTTAGTGGGTGTCTAATAATTAAAACAACCCTGCTCACCAAATTTCGTGGCTGTAACTTTAACAGTTTTTGCTCTGCGATGATGAATCAGTCAGTCAGTCAATCAGTCAGGACTTGTAATTTTATATGTAAGTATAGATATCTTTTCCTTTACATTTGAGGGACACTTTCTTATCATATTTCATAGACATTTCAAAACCTACATTGGCCGAAGGCGAGTTAAAAGTAGGTGTGTACCTAGTACTTAATAATATTGAACTATTACAAGTATTTCAACGTCCTTGATTATAGCCTGGGAAAATTAAGGAATTCAGATCGAATAATTCGTGTAGTTTTGAAAGTTGGTACAGTTGTTCCTGAAGGTGTCCAGATGAATATACTAAAAAGTCCCCGAGGGTGGGACAAGAGCCGGCGGTGGGGGAGGGGGGGAAAGGTCTCTTTTTCAAGGTTTTTGCTTGTAACTTGAAAAGTATTTATAATATCTCATTAGTGACTTCTACATTAATTATCTACATTAAATTTCCTATAAATTACGTCTACACATTTTTACTGTACGATAATTACCTTAGGAAATACAGAGTATTAATAGGGTACGCTAGCACTGTTTTGCCATACATTATACAAACGTATTCCCCAATTTACTCCCTGGAAAATGCGTCTAGAGAAATGATTTTTTTATACAATATTGGGATCTGTTCCGTACCGTTATAGAACAAAATTAGGCCAAAAATTGTGTTTTTTGTATGGGAGCCCCCTTAAATTTTTATTTTATTTAAATATTATTATTAATTATTAAAGTACACATAAATGTAAGGCTTTTGTGTAAATTTCAAGTGCCTACCTGTTGCCATTATTGATATCGAGCAAAAAAGGCCGAAAAAATCACGTTTGTTGTACTATGGCAGCCCCCCTTAAACATTAATATTATTTTGTTTTTAGTATTTGTTGTTATAGCGGCAACAGATATACTTACACAATCTGTGAAACTTTCAAAAGTCTAGCTATAGCGGTTCTTGAGTTACAGCATCAAGACATACAGACAGACAGATAGACAGACGGACAGACGGACAGACATCGACGTCTTGGTAATAGGGTCCCGTTTTTATCCTTTGGGTACGGAACCTTAAAATAGAATATTTTTTTTGTTTTGGTAACATTTTTTTAGGAGTTTTGCCGAGAATTTGAAAGAGTGATGTTGTGATTTTGTATTATTTTCCTAAAATTGTGTTAAATTGGGTTTTTAATGTGTAATATTGGTAGAATATTAACCATTAGATATTCGTTATCGTGCACAACCACAAGTGTGGGAAAGTGATGCAATATCCAGAAACGTGCTATTTTGTGTTCCCTCCAAAACTACATCGAAAGTTTCAGGAAAGCGACTACCACTTTACTGAATCGACCGACTTGGCTCTTTTACTTAGACTTTGACTAGACTTTGGACCTAATGAAATAGAAAAGCGACGCCGAAAATTACAAGAATATTGTTTTCCCGCCATTACTTGACACTGGCATTGGTTTTATAGCCGAAGTGCCATAATAAGAAAAAAAATTGACAACTGACCAGTGACACATGACATTTTGTCAAATGTCAAATTGTGACGCCCAAACCAAGCTGCACTTGTTTTATTTATAAATTTATTTAAAATATTAAATTAAATATTGAATTTTAATGTGAAAATGGCTGAAAAACCGCCCGAAGAAGGGTATATATCTGTAGTCGACGAGGAGCCAGAGTTTTTCGAACTTCTCAAATGGGATTCCGCGCAAACACAAAAAGAAGATACGACCCGCAGTTTGGAGAAGGCAAAAAGTCCTGAGAAAAGGCTGCCAAAACCCACGGAAGACTTGGATCCGTTCGATTTGACAGATTCATTGTTTATGCAAACTTACCGACTTTCAAAAGATCTGGCGCGAAACCTTGTCGAGGAATTAACACCGGTAATGCCGGATTCAACGAAGCCTATCGACTTTACTATCGAAAGCAAGGTAAATATTTGATTCTCATTAATATAATTTCCACAATGGGTACCTTGCAAATTATTACAGGTAATCATTACATTGTGAAAACTAAGGCCAGGTGCAAAACTTCATTTTGTCTTATAATTTCTATAAATATTATTTTAAGGTAATGGCAGCATTATCATTTTACGCCACCGGAAAGTATCAAAAGCCACTGGGTAAAAAGGCTGACCCGAGCATAACACAATACTTTGTATCCACATCGGTAGCAAAAGTTACGGAGGCTCTGAATGATGTCAGTATTGTGAAGAAGTACATACACTTCCCACACTTGAAGAATGAAAGGGACATTATTAAAACTAGGTAGGTAATACTGTGTTAAATGTATACTCTGTTTCAATTCATTTTCATTTAAATGTTAACAACTATCGGCAGCTATTAACACCTCCATCGTGGGTATTGCAGACGCAATAGATTTTCAATTTTGATTATTATTAAATTTATGGTGAAACAAAATAAACATGTTACATGTTACATTAATTTGGTTTAGTTTATTTTTTAGGGTTCCGTACCCAAAGGGTAAAAACAGGACCCTATTACTAAGACTTCGATGTCTGTCCGTCTGTCTGTCTGTCTGAATGTCTCCAGGCTGTATCTCAAGAACCGCTATAGCTAGACTTCTGAAATTTTCACAGATTGTGTATATCTGTTGCCGCTATAACAACAAATACTAAAAATAAAATAAAGTTTATTTTCAAGGGGGGCTCCCATACAAGAAACATGATTTTTTTGGCCTTTTTTGCTCGTAATCAATAATGGTAACAGCTACGTACTTGAAATTTTCACAAAATCCTTAATTGTATTTGTACTTTAATAATTAATAATAAAATTAAAATAAAGTAAATATTTAAGGCGGGCTCCCATACAAAAAACACAATTTTTTGTCTACTTTCGCTCTATACCAGTACGGAACCCTTCGTGCGCGAGTCCGACTCGCACTTGGCCGATTATTTACATAATGAATTGAATGGGAATAAGAATTTTCCCAAAAACGTTTAAAATTAATTCTTTGATAGTGGATTCTTGGAAATCTATTGTTTGCTTGGGAGTTGAAGAGATGTTACATTATAAAATTAACATTAACTCTTTTAGTAAGTATATAGTCTATTAATATTAAGCATAAAGCAGACTCCCGTCTGAAATAAACATTTTTATTTTTATTTATAAAAACAAAGGTTTGTTGGTTATTTTTAGGTTCTACATGAAGTATGGTGTACCCAACGTAGTGGGGTGTATAGACTGTATGCACGTGCCCATCGCCAAGCCCGACCAGGACCAGAAGAAACACTTCAACAAATCATACCACTCCAAGAAAGTGCAGATTGTGAGTATGACAAATCCAGCACATAACCCTCCATTCACTATCAGCCGTGTTGTCATTATCTGTATATTAGCTCTCCAATTTGAAAGCCAATGACAGCACCATGTATTAAATAAATGAAATTTTATTTCAGAGTAATAATTTACAATCCATACTAATGTTATAAATGCGATAGTTTGTCTGTCTGTCACCTCTTCACGCCCAAACCACTAAAGTGATTTTGTTGTAATTTTGTAGAAGATAATATTATGTTCTTTTGAATCTAGGATCCAAAGCAATAATGTCAAAACTATCTCTTCTTTCAGATCTGTGATAGTGACTCAAACATAATAAGTGTGAACGCGAACCCCGGCGGCTCGCACTCCCACGACGCCATCCTAAACACTCACGCCGTCAAGATTGATCTGGAGAGTCTTAACAATGCTGGAGACCAGTGCTGGCTCATTGGTAAGAATAATGAATAAATATTTCATTACTCTGTAGTCTGTTTCTATTGAAATTTATTTCAATCTTAAGCGCAATACACACTGAGCCCGCCGGGCCGCCGACATATTTAAGTCGGCAACTTTTTGTCGGCGGTCTAGTTGGCGGCTTCACATAATACAAGTCGGAAAATTTGGTCGGCGACATGTCGGCGGCTTGAGATGAGAAATTTATTTGGCAGTCAGTGATTGGTAAGTGATTGCCGTGTGTCTATAGGTTGTGTCGCCGGGCAACTGAGCGCAGGCGTACCCAAGCCGCCAACATGTCGGCGGGTAACACACGCGGGCGCATGTTGCCGACATCATTCTTTTCATACAGGTCGCCGGGTTGTGTCGCCGGGCTTTGTCGGCGGCCCGGCGGGTTCAGTGTGTATTGCGCTTTAGTGTTGAGAAATATTGAAAGTTGAAATTATTGTGTGGATGATAATTTAATATAATATGTTGCACTATTTGCACCAATCCAGTTAATTATGTCAAATAGGCACTACAATAGACATAATACTAAATATATTATTATTTTATCCCATTTAATTACTAACTTAATTCTCTTTCTTAGGCGGTCCACATTACTCCCAGAAGCCATACATAATGACTCCAGTTCCAAAAATAACGAAGAAGTCTCCAATGTCGCCAGAGAAGTATTACACCACCATGGTGTCACAGGCGCACGACGTGGTGTTGAACACTATCAAACAGCTGAAGTCGCGATGGAAATGTCTGCAGGCCACCTGCAACAAGCAGTTTGACCCGTCGACCGTCGCCCAGATGAGTGTAGCCTGCTGCGTCCTCCACAACATATGCAACAAGAACGGCATTCCCAAAGTGCCGATGACTGCTACAGAGGAGAGGCTCGAAGCTATGAAGCAGAAGGTAGCGAACGCGCCGATATCAAAAAAGCAGGTCGAAGATCCGAGCGGCGTTCGATCGAGGGCGCAGCTGATAGACCGGCTATGGAATGAGCGGAGGGTCGCTCCCGAGAACACTCCGAAGAAGAGAGCTAGGAAGGACAAGGTGGTGGAGCCTCCTCCCATTGTGAACCACCAGCACATGCATCAGATGCAGCCGCAGCACCTGCACGAGGACCCCAAGAGGCCCCGGATACTCATGAACACTCCGTACACCCTCGGCATGACCATGCCCGGCTGGGGACACTACCCGCAGCACTAACAGTATTAGGATTAGTATTAACTATTAAGGAGTATGCTTAGTATACGAAACATTGTGTGAGGATCTCACGCCCAGATTGCTATTCAAAATTTAACTTGAATACTTATTTGGTATACAAGGTTTAATTGCAACAGACCTTTTTGGGTAACAAAGTTAAATTTTGAATTGCTATTAAAATGCAGCGCCGCATCGCGACACAACTCGGTGTGGTCTTCATCTGAGTATCGATTCACAGTTATTCTCGATAAAACGTCATTGGAATAAATTCAAGTGCGTGTGTGATGTGTCCCAACTCCCAACACGCCAAAGGCAGTTTGCGTAAAAGCGAGATGGAAGATTTGCGCATTGCCGTTCGGTATGTGAGACAGTAGATCTGCAGCAACTTTTTGGCAGCTCCAAAATATTATGTGGATCGAATTTGTGACTAAGAATCTCAATCGAATTTTGTGTATAAACATTTCTATAATATACTTTTGTGTATAAGCGTAAGACGAGAATGAAATGTAAATAAAATCATTATTAAACAGTTTATTATAACTTATGATAATAAATATACATTTTTATGTGACACACAACTTTATTTAGTTACATAAAAATATAAAAATCTTTTCGATATAATTTTACGAGTGAACATGTAAATAGTATAATATGATTTATGAATAATCTAATCCTAAATTATCTAGCAATGTGACAACAGAAATATTATAGTTATACAATATGATGTATAATTGAATGTCCAATATTAATATTATAATTAGCTTCAAATGCTGTAAGGATGGACCTTTTGGAACAATATTAAGTATATTTATTTTTTTAACAATATGACGTTAGCGACTAATAAGCAACGTAGTCTAGAGTCGTGAGTGACGAATACATTCAATGACGCGTAAGGCCGGGCGCGCACTAGCGGCCATCGAGATAGATACCTTAGTATGAAACCGGCGTACGGCCGTTCCCAATATTTGATCTATCTCTTACTTGAGATAGGAATAGCTCACAATAGACATTAGCTCCATATATTTTATGTCAACTATGTCAGCTGCGATCGGTTGTATGTCAAACTAGAGATAGATTGAATATTGGGAACGGCCAATAGACCACTCGCACCTGGCCGCAAACGCAGCTAGCGGCCACACCATATACCACATTTACACTCAGCCCTGTTGGACAGGGAAGTGGGCAGCGTGAATATGTAAATAGGTGACTCGCGCTGCCACTGCTCATGCCGCTGCCATTGCCCGGCGCTCCCTCGAGTGTCGGTTTTTCGGGCGAAAGTCAAAGGACGGACAGCGCGATCGCGAGTTGAGTGTTTACATTCAGCTCTCTCGCTCACTTGCCTCCAGCGTTTTGAAAGGATTTTTACAAGCTACAAGACGTTGCTTTGTAGAAATCTTTTTTAGAAATGAAGCATAGTTAATTTTTAATTTAATTTTTGTGACTGGTCCATGCGCCAACTTAAAATAATGGACTTAACATGTAGATATATGTAATTGATTGTACTGTCTTCTCTTGAAATTCATTTTAGACACAAATAAAACACAGTAATACTTGCACTTTTTCCACTATATTCATTAATTTTTACAAATTTCACTTAATCACGACCGGTTTCGAATGTAGAATTTGTAGTAATAGGTACTAACGGTGTTCTATTTCTATGAATTTCCCTCATCCACAATTTTCTTTTACTACGACGACGGCGTCTTCGATTCGATCTGTTTAAAATATTCATATAGATATATATACTCAGCAGGCATAATGCTGTCGCCGCGCCAGTTTCGATATCCGCCATCGTTGCGAGTCGTTACGTAAAAGAGTATGAGGGCTGAGTGTGACTACCCACTCGCCTCGATAATGCCGCAGAAGTATTTGAGGCAATATTTCAGACAGCGGCAGGAGCAGTGGCAAGGGCTGAGTGTAAACGTCCCAATACATTCGATGGCCGCTAGTGCGCTATTGGCCTAAAGGCCCGCGCACTTGATAGACAGAAATGTCTCCACCTGCCATTTGCATTCTAATTATTATTATCGACTCCAGCTAACACAAAGTAGATTTAATAATAATAATAAAAAAACATTTAAAGACGTGATTGGAAGAACAAGATAGTCGATAAGTAACAGTAAAAAAATCGTTTTTTGAAAAATTTTGAAAAATGATTGTAATAAAAGAACTGTAAATTTCATCCAGATAATAAATTATTAGCGAGGTGATTAAGTTACAAGGTTTGTTCAAATTATAAAGGAAAAAATGCTAGTTATCGTGTTCATTCACTCACGTCTTCGTTTAAGATTAATTATTCTTTCCACAACGTTTTGTGGATTTTTTCTGTACCATCAAGTCTGTATTGTTTTTGCGTATGCAAATCGTGGGCGACGAAAACTATTCTGTCAAACGTTTTCGCATCATAAAATCATTTTTTCTTGCGATAACCCTGAATTACTAGAGTACTACTGCAGCGCCTGCGCCAGTTCGTTGGCGAGCAGCGCGGCGACGGCGGGGTTGGTGCAGTTGGCGCGCAGCGTGCGGCCCCCGCCAGGAGTGTACCGCACAGACACCAGCACC
The DNA here is from genome assembly GCA_905404155.3 of Plebejus argus. Lineage (NCBI taxonomy): Eukaryota > Metazoa > Arthropoda > Insecta > Lepidoptera > Lycaenidae > Plebejus > Plebejus argus. The sequence continues at coordinate 13,181,334 of FR989944.1, forward strand.
AGCTCACCCGATGACAGCAGCCGGCCCGCGAACCTGGGGGACAGGTATATGTGATAGGGGGCCATCTATAAAGCATGTCATGTGTAAATGGCGGGAGGGCGAGGGGTCGGTTTTAGCACTACTACTAGCGCCTAGGATGCTGGTAGTGCTAATAAAGCTACTCCTGCGGCGCCACTTTTTGGTTGCTTTCGGCGCCCTAGGCGGTGACCCCCCCCCCCCCTCTAACGGTGCTACTGGGTCGCTGTTAAGTATTTGTGTCGTAACTCGTAACCCACAACAGTCCAACTGTGTAAGTGTTATGTAGTACCTGAGCGTGTCGGGATCGTCGGGGTCTGCGGGCAGCGGCGCGAGGTTGGCGGCGTCCAGCACGCGCGCCCGCGCCGTCGCCGCGTCACCAGCCGGTACTGACTTCTCGCACTGAAACAAATTACAACACCACTTTTTTGATTTGGGAAGGCGAGTACTACCGAGCCAGTTTCGTAAATGATACAGTGTGTGCGCAATACCAGGAAAACCTAGCTCTAAACCACAAGGTCACGAAGGTATATTCTATTTGCCACCAGGTGCCGCTATGTAGCCGGATCAATTCAGACCGCAACGTGACGCGTAGATGCATTTCTAAATTTGTATTGAATTTTCTATGTCCACATTGTGCCCTTTCATCTTCAATTTTCATAATCTTTTGACATTCGAAATGTCAAAAGATTATGAAAATTGAAGATGAAAGGGCACAATGTGGACATAGCTATTGACAGATTTGCAAGACGTCTCACGCAGTTGAAAATAAAATTGAGTAAACAAGCATGCAAGTACTCACCTCCGTCATGCCTCTCAGCCGCTTCTGCTCGGTGTCGAAGCGCGCGGGCGAGGTGGTGACGGCGCGCATCAGCTCGCCCACCGCCGGCCGGAGAGTCGCGCGGGCTTCACCTGCGACACATTACACATCATATAGGTCGAGTAGAAATTTAAGATTGTTTCGTACATATGAAATTAGAAATCGTGTTATAGGTTTGTTCCCTGGGGAGAGGAGTGAGTTGGTAGTTTAGTCAGTATTCAGCCCACACCACAGTGCGTAGGCAACCTGCTAGGCCCACAAATAGTCAATTACCACGTTTAGTTGCATACCGCTTTAACCGGTTTACCGGTTTAAGTTTAACCGCGCGGGGACCCGCGCGGTTAGACCCCTCGTAGCCTATTACAAAAGCGTTGTATTACAGCGTTCACACTTAACCGCTCGGTTTCTGCACGGGAACCGCGCGGTTCCCGCTGTGTCTGAAAAAGCACTTGTTTGTATAAACGTGCTACTACATGTTATGATTATATTATTATACGACTTACCCAGCGAGCTGGCGATGGTGAATGTGACGGGTTGTATGGAGTCGGCGAAGTCTATGCCGAGCGTCACGTCGGCGGCCGCGCCCGGCGCCAGCGCCACCGCCCCCCACCCGTGCAGCGTGCGCGCGCCGGATACAGACTGAGAAATTTATATTTTATTGTTAGAGAATTTTGGTTGATTATCGCTTGCACAACGAGCTTAGTTCGAGGCATTCATGCACGACTGAAGTAAATGTTATTGCTTTACATTTAGGACATTTTTCGCTTGCTTTCGAATGGTGCACTGTGTTTTCGGGGCCTGTCCATATTTAAATAGGTACTGTTACGTGCTCGGGTTCATAGGATTTAGAGACAAAGACCTGCTGACTCTTCTCAAGATTTTAATTACTAGCACTAGATCTAACACAAAGCACTAGGTCCAAAACACAAAGCACTATCACTGTCCTAGGTCGTAGCCAAGTCGTAGGTATCACTCTTGATCACTTGTTTTCACTACGAAGTCGCCTTGAAGATAGCTCAAACTGAACTGATTGACTGGCCCGCCTGACTGCGGCTATTTATATGGGTCGAGACAAGTGCCAGAATATTCCAGAGAGTTCGTTTCTAGAACGTATCTGACTCGCGTAAACATGGGTTGAACGTTTCAAGATAATACGCGCATGTAATCGTACACCAAACGACATAATATTATAGTATCGAGTAGGGGATCTAGTTCCGCTGGTTTGACGCTAGATGGCACTATGTGTCGTAAGTTCGTAACAATACATAGTCAAGCGCCACGCCGCTCCCGCCCAGCTGCCCCCTGGTTTCAAGACATCAGCCTTAGATTGCCTTCACATTAAGTCGCGAGCCGCGCGGCTGCCGCACAGCGCACTACTCGCGACTAGAGATGCGCCGAATATTCGTTTCGTATTCGGTATTCGGCGTATTCGGCATGTTTTTCACTATTCGTATTCGGCCGAATTATTCGGCTCAGTTACCGAATATATTCGGTTTTATTTTTTTCAAAATATTAAAAACTAGACCCGCCCCGGCTTCGCCCGTAGGACATACATAGCCTATGACACTCAGGGCTCAGCTCCTTAGTATCATGTAACACAACATTAGGCACTAGGCAGCAAAATTAAAGTCCAATAATATTGATGAATATACATTTTAATATTTACAATATTGATATTTAAAACATCGCGATGAAAAACTAATAAAGAAATTAATATTATGCACAAGAGGTTTGAGCATCTCCATTGTGGGTGTCGCAGACGCCACACACAATAAATTTTCGATTGTTATGCGGCAGCCGGCTGCCGCTGGAGGATTGATGGGTTTTAAGCAGTATTCTGATTTTAATAAATCTTTTTAACATTGGTTTTAATATATTTCTGTTATTATATTAAATAATACATGAAATCTTTTATTTATTGTTACCTTGTTTCTTATGTATTTTAGTATTAAAGGTATGTATTCCATTTAATTCTACTTACATGAAGACAAAATATAACAATAACTTAATAGTAATCTACATGCAAATGAAACAAATAACACTGTTTTACTGCTTTATTTTTCACTTCATAAAATTTTGTAATAGAAATTTGAACCTTAGCTTATTGCTTTTTCACATAAAAAAGAAACATTTTTAGTCTATGACTACAGACAAGTCAATTTCCTTATCCGGACTCCATATTTTCTTGAGTCTTCTATTTGTAAAAATCTCTCGGAATAAACTGCGCTCTGTTATATTTACAAAACTTAGTTTTATTTAAAACGACAATAAAGATCACAATCTCTGCAAGTTCTTTGCGGTCTGCCACTCACTAAAACCTGGTTCTCACTTTTTCAAAGAAACTATGACATCCTGAAATGGCTAAAATGTGATTCTAAACAAGTTTAGAAGCATTTGGAAATCGTCGTTACTGGCAGGCGATGGTTGTTGCAAATGTTTCGCAACACTGCACAGGTGTTAATTGTTGTTTTTCTTGTCAATGTGTTAAACTCGTCACAGATATCTACAAACAGTTTCTTATTCAACCCTTGTAATGGGTTTTAAATTCAGAGTCAGACAGTTCCAGTGCCTGGGCTCGGTTGCGATTGCGAGGTCTTATTTAGCTGTATTTCTGGCTGCATCTCTTGTTTCTTCTTCAGGAATGGCTTCTAATACGAGCACTGTGTGCAGCAATGTTATAAAAATACGTTTTATAGTTTAAAATTTTACGTAAAACACCACTAACCACTCAGCGATAAACAAACAATCGGAAAAAATCACTTTTGTTGTGATCGCTATTTATCAGTTCAAATTGCTCGCCGATTGCCATCGCATTGCTGTCAAAAGCTTAGGTGATACGAAATAAATGCAACAGTATAGCAAATAGTGATAGCAAAAATAAAAATTTCTTCAAAACCCATGGATGAATATGACACAAAAAAATTTTACAGTAGCAGACATCAATAAAATAAACCATATTACACCATTTTTTAAAACTCTAATATTTTTTCGACGCAATTAGGCGACGTTTCTAATATTTGCTAAATTACTGGGAAACCCGTAGATGAATCTGACACAAAACGTGTCTGCACATTAGTTACTGCCCGAGAGTTTAAAATTTAGCTTTTGTGATATTGCTAATATCACAAAAGCAAAATTTTAAACTTTAATATTTTTTTCGTCCTATATTTTTTTAATGGGCTTTGACCCACCACACCCTCCCACCACTGTATCTCCTGTGTCGCCAGGATCGACAGCGGTATGCAACCACGAAAACCCTTTGATATGATCTCAGGAAGCCGGACATGCTAAAACTGTCTTGGAACCCGCAACGAAATAAATCAGAAGAAGAATAGGAGGAGTAGGAAGAATCCCAGATTCCCTCCCCATACAAAGCGGGAGACAGCACAAAGTTACAATGACCGAAAGTCAAAGAACTGAAGGGGAAGCACCACGGGAATAAAAGTGAATAATTTGACTACTACGCTATAGCTAAATTAATATTGGATTTTGTTGTGTTAGATTGTTGCCAATAATAATTGTGGCAAAAACGCTTGAAGGCACGGAAGTTCCTAGCGCTGTCCACGAGATCACTGCAGTATGCGACTCCAGATGTACAGAGTCGGTTGTTTAGCATTGTAGTTCTTTCGTCCTGCCAGAGACCATACTCCCAGAGAACATAATGAGCGGTTTGTTCAAACATGTTGCCTTCGGTCGAGCACTCGCACATAGGTGATGCTACTAGTTTAAATCCATAAAGTTTAGCCTTAAAATTTCCATGACCGGTCAGGAATTGAGAAACGCAGTGGTCAATATCCATCCAATGTTTGGATAGCCGGTCTCGAATATTAGGGAAAAGTTATATAGATGTCGCCCTTTGGTGGAACAGCCCCATCGCGTCTGCCATTCGGAGATGAGGTTCTGCACAGAGTCATCTAAAGGTTCAAACAATCTTGCTATTTTAATTTTATCGCGAGCGCTTAAAAAGAACGGGTTGTCAATGTTTTTATTATGATAATATATAGTCGCACGGCGCTGTATCTCAAGGTCAACGGGTAAAACTCCGGCTAACACGGGCAAGGCTTCAGTGCTTGTGGTCCTGTAAGCTTTGCATAAGAATATGAGTGCCAGCCGTTGGCTTTGCAGTAGCTTGCGACGAGCCGCGCGGATAATTGCTCTGTCGGCCCACACGGGGGCTCCGTAGCAAATGCTGCCTAGGTAAGTCGCGGTATAAATCAATTTAAGAGTTTTAAATGAGAGGCCCCATGTCGAAGTAGATATTCTAGTAAACGAGTAAAAATTACGTTTGGCTTTCTCACCGGTTTGAATTATATGTTCCAAAAATGTAAATTTATTATCCAAATGAAAACCAAGGTAACATAGTGACTGTTTGCGTTTAACGTTTATATTGTTCAGTTTAATGCTAGGGGAAGAAATAAGGGAACCTTTTAAAAGAATTTGGTAAGTTTTATGCGCGGCGAAATTCAGACGATTACGCTTACCCCAGTCAGATATTAAATTAAGACAACTGTTGACTTTAGGCTCAATTTCGGAACGCGAGTTTGCTTGAACGATAAGAAAACCGTCATCGGCGTAACCAACTAGTGTACAAAGCAGTGGAAGTGGAAGACTTAACAAATCGTCGAATCCGATGTTCCATAATTTAGGCGAGATTATCGATCCTTGAGGGCAGCCGCACGTTAAATCTTTGGCGTGTGTACAATGTCCAAGACGGAGTTTAGTTTGACCGTTAGAAAAGTAAGAATGTATTATGGAATAAATATTACAGTAACACCCTCGATTCTTTGGTTTTAATAGTACCATCGGCCACCAAGCATGGTCGAAGGCCCCGGATATGTCTAATGAAATGGCAACCACGTATTTACTTTCCGATAAATTAACTATTTTTCTTACTTCTAACGCCGCGTCAACAGTCGATTTCCCGGTGGTGAAACCGTACTGTTGACTATGAAATTTAGTACCACCGGGTAGCAGGCGAGGCACAATAAGGCGTTCTAGTAGTTTACCTAAGCACGGCAGTAACGTTATCGGACGGTAAGATTTTGGGTCGTCGGGGGGTTTGTTTCCCGCTTTAGGTATTAATTTTAAGCAGCCGGTACGCCAGATTTTTGGAAATATACCTTCTGCAATACATCTATTGAAAACATATAGAATCGATGAATTGGCCGCTAAACACGCTTGCTTTATCATAATATTCGATATTTTATCCTCGCAGGGCAGATTTTTTAGTAGGCAATAGGTTCACTATTTTAGTAAACTCCTCAGAAGTTGGTAAATCTGAGGCCGGCGTATGAATGAGGTCTAACATTCTACTCCTAATGTCGCGGTGATGTTCATCATCCAAGGAGGGTTCGTCGTCTGGAATGAGAACGTTTAAATATGCCTTCGCCGTTTCCTTTTTCGGCCTATAGCGACCAAAAAGCAAAATACCTAAATATCTCTGGAAGCTGTCGACCAAAATGACACTAAATCATTTTTTAGGTTTACCTAGTGGTCCCAAACCTATACGCAAAAAAATCAGAAACTTTAGAATTTTTGAAACCAAAAAACCTAGCGCTATCGGTCTAAGTATGGAGATTTAGCGATTTAAATGCAATTATAATAGTTCCTTGATTATTCGGCAGAGGGAGTACTGTCGCTCGATTGCTATCGTATTTTTTGGCTGTTATGTGATACGAAACTGCGATTTTGGAGCAATTATTGCGCAATAATTGCGGTTGCATTGCGCTCGCGAGAGAAGGCTCGCACCGAGCTAGCCAGCAGCGGCACGTAGAGTACACGATAGAACCTGTTTACGCGGCAAAATAAAATAATGGTAAACCGAATAATTCGGCCGAATATTCGGTTCGGTAAAGGCAAAACCGAATAATATTCGGTATTCGGTTATTCGGTCAAATCACTATTCGGCGCATCACTACTCGCGACTTAATGTGAAGGCAGCCTTAGAATCACTTTATATTGTAGCGTTATGCGCGGATGCAACGTGATGCGTAAAACAGCCATTCAAAACTAAATTTTATGTAATATAGAATAAGATATACTTTCATTAATTGTTAGACTTGCAGTTCGCGGTATTTTGGCCTGTTACAAATTTAAAACTTTCTGTCTTCTGTCTGCTTCTTTAAAAAGGCATGAGGACTTGCGACTTTGCAATAAGTATGAATTGACCCTGATCGTGCGTCCACATACCTTCTCCACAACGCGCACGTCCCGTATCTCGTCCCTGGTGTGGTTGTGCAGCGTGACGGCGAGCGTGCACAGCGCGGCGCCGGCGAGGTGCGGCGCGCGCGCCCAGCGGCCCGCCGCCGCCAGCCCGCCCGCCGACAGACGACCCACCAGTTCGATACTACGGGACGGGACGAACGACGGACCCACGGGGGTTATGTCCGCTGGAAATACACGATTATAATGTTAAAATGTCGAAAAGTTTATATGCAGTTATGTTGTAGCCCGTAACATTATTTGCGTAGAAGGTTTTTTTCTCTTTTTTGTAGAAATTAACTTTTTTTTGTTTGCCACAAAGAAGACTACCTTATGTTCTTATTCTTATTATAGCTTTTACCTAAATCGGTTAAGCGTTTTAAGAATGAGTAGCAGACAGACGGTCTCTTAACTACTCACAGCTGGGGTTGGGGGGCGGCGCGGCGGCGGGGGCGAGGGGGGAGAACAGGCCGCCGGCGGTGGGCGTCAGGGTGGGCAGCGCGCCCGCTGCCTCGTCCAGCTCCAGTAGCAGCTCCAGGTTGGACTTGCCGGGGGGCGCGGGGGCCGCGGGCCGCGGGGGAATGGGCGGGGCTTTGTCCTCCTGTAAACCACGAGCCCACATTAGCCCCCCTATTTTAAAAACATCATACTATAACTTATTTTAGGTAGATCAATACATAGGCGGTAGGTCGATCTAAGTTACTCAGAAACTACGAATAATAAAAACTGAGGAAACGTAACTACCATACTTCCACCGTTATGAATTTGGTTCCTTTTCGCACACCAAAATAATATTATGACAATAGCTACGAAACACTAACATTCAAATTTAGGAAATAAAGCCGTATTGTCACTTGTATAAAAACACCAAATTGTGTACCGAATACCTGCATAAAGAAAGCATGTATTTGGGTCACATTTTGTAGATCGCGGACACAATTTTTGACACAGTTACTGATTAGCAGATTTTTCGCGTTCGGTTCGCCGCTGTCTCGCAGTTCGCAGCGTCGTTGTACTAGTAACTAGAAGCGTAAAGATTTTAGAATTGTAAATAGAATTGTATGAAATGATGTGAAACCTCGCACATTCGTCCGCACCGTACGCGCCGCATTTCGTGAACTATGCGGTGCATTCGACGCGTACGGTGCTGACAAATGTGCGATCAGCTTAAAACGACACGGAACAAAAACTAACACAAATTATTGGCAATTTATAATCATAACTACTAACCTCCTCACTGTCGCTGGTGGAGGCGGACTCGCTGCCGGAGCCGGACGAGCCGGAGCTGTCCGACTCCGATTCCGACGTGCCGGACTCCGACGACCTGCAATTAAGGATAATTAATTTATTGGCACGTACATAATGGAGAGTTTTACCTTACAATAAAACTTACCTATTATTTTTCCTGAGATATCCGGAATCCATCTTGAGTCAAGCACCCGTCTTTTTGTCGATTTTCGGCTACTTACCTCCTTCCACGTACACCAGATGGCGCTAGTGTCCCGGATTTGAGACGGATGTGCGCCTAACTGACTTTTTCATTATGAAGCTCGAGATGTACCAGGTAGGGATTACCTGGATTCCGGATATCTCAGGAAAAATAATAGGTAAGTTTTATTGTAAGGTAAAACTCTCCATTATTTGTTCCGTCTTCGATATCCGGAATCCATCTTGAGTGATGTGTTTGTTATCTCCTGGTACACATACTGCAATTTAAGGAATTTGAATGATGCCATAATGTGTAAATTGAATACAATATATTATATTAATAAATCAAGCTTAATTACAAAGTTTTTACTCTGGTACAAAATAATTAGAAAGCGATGTACATGTACTACTTTGAGACCTTAATATTTCCTTTTTGTAAAACCTTCGGAAGGTGTGTTCTCTTTTCCAATTTCCCGTGGCGAGAATCTGCTCAATTGGAAAGTTCTCAAGCCAGTTTAATGAGGCTACTGCTGCTCTGGTGGAGCCGGGTGTAGCGTCTATACCAGCAGCTTTAAGCAGCGATCTAACCCAGTTTCCGATTATCGTGGCTGATGCTGGTTTCGGATCGCCTCTAGTAGTTATGAATAAATGAGACCATTTATTCTGACGTCTGTCTTGTGATAAATGAACCAGTCTACGCAACCAGTGAATACTGTCCAAGTTCCTATGTGGGTGTTTTTTAATTCTCCAGCCTGACTGCCTATGATGCAAACTATCGGTTTTTGAACCAAAACAGGGCCACAAAATCAAAGTATCGGTCTCAAATACCATTTTTGCGGGGTCTATGCTCAAAAGTGTGAGGTCGTGTACTCGACGGCCCGAAGCTAATAAAAGGAGAACCGCTACGTGTCTTGATACTTGATAGAAGTTTTGCTCGTCCGGTGCGTTAACTTGAAGATATTTTATTAATATTGCAGCATCCCAAATAGGCGGATTAATTGGTTTCTCTTTTGCCTGTGATATAGCTTTCAGCATCCTCTTGACTAGGAAATTTGAAGACAAATTTGTTCGTGCGCTGAAAGTGGCAATAACAGACTTATGCACCAATATTGTGCGATAAGCTAGGCCTTCTACTTGGTGAAGATAAGCTAGATATTGAGCAACTTCCTTAGGCAAAGGATTTTGAAAGGAAATACCTTTTGAACGACACCATCGTTTCCACTTATTCCAAGCTGGAGTATATGTGTTAATTGTTGAAGTCCTCCAGCTTGAAAAAAGAAGTTGCCTTTCTTGTTCAGACCAATCCTGAATCATGTCAGTCCACCCGAGATCAGCCAGGCCTCCAGGTTGATCGATTCTACTGCAGGAGGGCGCTTGCCCGTCACTGTGTCGATCAGAACATCGGGAAGATTCAGGATTGAGCATGGTGTCTGTAACGCTCGACGTTGTAAGTCGCCTCGCCAAAACACTTTGTTCCATCTCGGCGCTATTAATATGTATCGGCCCGTTGCTGTGTTCAAGTGGGCTAATACTTGTGGTATTAGGTTCGGTGGTGGAAATAGCCACGCTAGGTCGAACGTCCACTGGCGACTGAACGCATTGTAGAACAGAGCTCCGGGGTCCCCCAGATCTAGCGTCACATACCTCGGGACTACGTGGGCTGTCGCTGACGCAAACAGATCGATTTGTGGGGTCCCCAATCTGTGAAAGAGTGTCGAAGTCGCTGCTTTTGTCAAATGCCATTCCGGGCACCTCTTCCCACGAGATAGCGCGTCTACGTCTCCGTTGAATTTTCCCGGGAAGTACTGTGCTGTCAAAGCTACGTTTAGTTCGTCCAGGAGCGAAAGTAGTTGTCGTGTTAGTTGTAGTAACTTTTTCGATTTCGTGCCACCTTCTTTGTTGATGTAGGCCACTACCGTGCGATTGTCCGTCTGTAATAATATCTGTGCATTCTGTAGTTGATCGCGCTCCTGGGCTACTGCGGCGTGAACAGCGTACAGCTCCTTCAGATTCACATGCCAATCTTTCTGTTCCTTGTTCCATCTTCCCGCCATTTTCTTTTCTCCCAGCTGTGCGCCCCAGCCGATGTCGGAGGCGTCGGTCGTTAGGAAGTGAGTGATCGGGTTCGAGTGTATCGGTAATGCCCCGTCTGCTTCCTGCATCCACCACAACATCTCCTGAAGCGCAGGCTTTGGTATCGGAGATTTTCGATATGGGTGTGCGGTGGACAACTGTCGACTGTAGTATTGCAGTGTCCGACAGTGTAGACGACCTCGGCGAACGACGAAGGTGGCGAAGTTGAGTCTTCCCATTAGGGACTGGGCCTGTCTGAGAGACCAACTGCCGACAGAAATTTGGTGCTGAAGCGCCCTGCGTAGCGTTAGGCACTTGGGCTCCGACAGGGACCTCGTGTTGTGAGTGGTGTCCCAGGTGACGCCCAGAAATTCCAGGCGCCGTGTCGGAGCCAGCACACTCTTCTCCCAGTTCACTGTCCAACCGAGTAGCTTCATCGTGGAGATGGTAAAAGCCACATGCTCGATCAAATGGTCGACGGATTGATCGGCTAGGAGAAAATCGTCCAGGTAGACCACGCACCTGATGCCGCGAGACTTGAGATACTCGGCCAGCCAATTATTGGTTAAGGTGGCGAACGTTCGTGGTGCGGACGCCAGTCCAAAGGGCAGGCAGGTCATTTGGAGCAGTTGGCCTTCGTAGCTCATCCTCAGGAACCGACGGTGCTTCTCGGCGATGCTCACATGAAAGTACGCCTGGCTCAGGTCTAACTTCGCCATCCAGTCTCCTGTTTGCAAGAAACTCGGCACTCTGAAATGGCTGAAAAGTCGAAAAGGCTTTATTTCCAAAAACTGGTTCAGAGACTTGAGATTGAATATCGGTCGAAAACTGTTGTCTGGTTTGGGAACTAGAAAGAAGGTCGAGATGTCGCTGGGAGTGATCTCGGCTCTCTCTAAAATGCCTTGCTTCAGCATGCTCTGAATTTGTTGGGACATATCGAAGCTCTTCTTGGTCTCGTAAGCTTTCAAGGCCATTTTTCCCGGATATATTAAAGGTGGTTTTCGGACGTACGGTATTAAAACCCCCTTCAAAAGTCGACAAATATGATCCGGTGCTCCTAGTTTTTTCCAAGCACGCTGATATTGCACCAGACAACCTCCTCGAAATTTGGGCCAGTCATTGATACCGGTTACTAGGCGAACGTGCCTTTGGCCGCGGTTTGTTTCGGCTATTGCGCTTGTTCTTATAGTTAGAACGTCTGTTCGGCGGTTGCTTCGATTTTCGATTGTTCGGTTTTGGTTTATGGTACGACGATCGAAAAAACGTATCAGACTGCTTATGGTTAGAGACGGTAGCAGAATGATGAGCAGGTGCGGAGAGTCCCGTGTAACGGTTTTGTGTGGATGGACCTGCCGTAGGAGCGAGTTTATCGGCCCCCCCAACTTTTTGAAGGTACGACGACAAAATGTCTTTATCGAATAAAAATTCTCCATCCGGAGGAATTTTTTGTAACGCACTACTGTGATATTCTTCAGGTATTTGTCTTAATACTGCTTCCCTGCGAACGCTAATTAAATCGGCCCGACGACCGCAAACAATTTGTAAAATATCATCCGAAACTTTCGTGTACCCGGAATCTTTACTAAATAATTGTTCAATTTTCTCAAACAAAGATGTAGCAGTTAAATCTTGTTCGTTATCTCTAGCCCAATTTATCAACGATTGTAAATTATTACGTAACTCATCCTTTTGTTTTAAAATAGCATTTGAAATCGCAGCAAAACTGCGTTCGGTTAAATAGAGACGCGATGACCTTTCGTCCGTGACCGACGGGGCGAAACGCCTAAGCTCGTCGTTGACGTTCATCTCGATAAAGCCAGGAACGGAAGCATATTTCTTTTGCGCGTCCGAAAAACGAATACAATTCCAGTCGCTACTTTTAAATCTTTGTAAATCAAAAATTCTTTTAAAATGTTCATCACTCGATTTTGGGAACAAAGGATCTTTTACGGTTGTGGACAGATCCGATAAATTTAAGTCTTGTACAGGCCGTTGCGGCGGCTGCAACTCGAGCACATTGTTCGAAACACTCGCGGGATTATTTTTTGAACTACCGCCCGCGACATTTATGTCCGAATCGCGCACTCGCGTATCACTATTACTGTACATTATTAAGTTAGTCAAATAAGAAACTTGTTGCGATAAATGTTCAAATTGTTCATTACTCACATGGCGGGAACGTTTACTCACGGAGCGGAAACGGGTGTTTCCGCGTGGGTCCAAATCTACCCCCCGCTCCGATGACGACGATGACGATGTCGACGAACTGTCCGTAGATTCTCTCGAACGGGAAGACTTCCTCTTACGCGGAGCTGAATCTCTTGACTCGCTCATGGTTAATAAGTCTTCCAGTGGAAGGAGATGCTACACTTTTACCGCGAAGTATTACGAACACGTGTTCGGCTAAAAAAACTTTGATCGCGGAAATTTACTGTTAAATACTAAATTTATCACACTTAAGATTATTAAACTTTACTTTCTTAACGAAAGAGCACTAAATTGTAGCAATTTGCAAAATTTACGAAACATAAATTTTTAGCCGATATTCACGACACGAAAAACGACGCCATAATGAAAAAGTCAGTTAGGCGCACATCCGTCTCAAATCCGGGACACTAGCGCCATCTGGTGTACGTGGAAGGAGGTAAGTAGCCGAAAATCAATGAGGTTAATCGACAAAAAGACGGGTGCTTGACTCAAGATGGATTCCGGATATCGAAGACGGAACAAATAATATATTACATCCATCTGGTCCATCATACAGGTTAATATACAAGTTTTGTTAAATCGCGACTCAATTTAACGCATACTGCATACTCGAATTAAATATTAAATTCATATTATATGATACCGATCGTTATATTATGTATTCTCCACACTAAACGCAGCTCACCCACACACAAGGATATTTCTTCTCAAGTACAAAAATTATTTTCCCGCCTTCATGAAAATCATGAATCTATGTTTAAAATATATTATGTAAGTAGTTGACTTTACACCACTCTACACTAATTAAAGAGGTAACATTTGTTTTTTTGTTTGTAGGAAGTAATCCCTGAAACTACTGGTCTGTTCTAGAGTGACATAGTATATAAGTATTTTATGTATAAAAAAAATTGTTTTTGTTTTCCTGAAATAATGTCGTTCTGAGAATTCCACGCGGGCGAAGCCTCAGGCAAATGCTAGTAGATAATAAAATAACACTTACTTGTAGTTGTTGGTTTCTTTCGGTTTCTCGTTAGGTTTCGTCTCCTCATCCTCCTCCCTGAAACATTATTTTGATTTGTAAGGGTGATTCATAGGCAGATGGCAGACCTACGTTATTTGGTCGATTTATGTCAACTGAATCTTAATCGCGATCAGACAGGTGAGTATGACATAATGCGACCAAATCGCGTGGCTCCGCTGTCTGCCTATGAATCAATTTCTCTGATAGTACTCAAGGCATTACTGCAAAATTACCAGTATAAAGTAGTACTCACTCAGACGATGATTCCTCGGAGCTGGTGCCGGATGTGCCGGACGAGCCGGACCCGCTGTCCGGCTCCGAGTAGAAGCTTTTGTTCTTCTGTTGGCGGACACATTTTATAGAGCAAGTTACAAACGGTAGTTTTAAATACAGAGTGTAACAAAACAAAGCGATAATAATATTTTAGTATAATATCCCACAACCTCTGCACTTTTGTGGTACACTTTACGGAAAAACATAAATGTAAAAAGAAACTGCCTTAAAGATTATTTTTTAACTAGTGTATCAGTTAGTTACCTGATCGTTGTGCGGTTTGCGCGGTGTGTCCGCCTGCGCGGGCGGCGGGTCGCGGCGGTCGGCGGCGAGCGGCGCGGCGGGGTGCGGCGGCAGGGGGCGGTACCCCGCGCACGCCGACCCCAGGTACTGGGAAAGGCTGCCCAGCTGCGGAAAAAAAAATTATGCAGTACTGATATTTCAAATTAATAAAATCATAAGCTGGCTGACGTCGTAGCTGGCGTTGTACCGCGGTATACTCACAGTGAGGTCGGTGCGCGCGGCGTGGGCGAGCGCGGCGGGCTTGGGGCGGGCGAGCACGAGGTGCGCGCGGGCGGCGAGCGCGGCGCCGGGCAGCAGGCGGCGCAGCAGGCGCGCGCGGTCGCGCACGTCGTAGCTGGCGTCGTACCGCGCCAGCGCCAGCACGTGCCGCGCCACCGGCACCACGTCCGCCCGCCGCGCCGCCAGCTTTACCGCCAGCGACAACACCTGCAGCTTCACCGCCTCCTCCTGATGCAAAAAAATAATAATAATGAATGTCAGCTGTCAACTTGAGCTGTCAAGTTTTTTTTCCTACGAAGAATAGACAAAAGAAGAAATTTATTTTGTCGTACCTGGTCGGCGAAGCAGCCGGCCATGTGCGCGAGGACGGCGGCGGCGCGCGGGTGCTCCGCCCCGTGCTCGGCCACCAGCCACACCGCCGCAGCACGCGCACCGCCAGCCAGCCTGCAATATTATATTTTTTAATTTTCTTTAACAGCTTTTCAAATTACGTTTAAAACAACAGAAATAAAATGGTTTCAATTTCTCAGTTGATAGAGATTTGATCAATAACAACTAAAGTCTTGACGTCATTTTATACGACCCGTAAAGAAAGTTTAGCTTTAGTACAATTTTCAACAACAGTTTATAGCGATTGTTTCGCCATTTTATGTCCACGTGCGCATGTGTGTGCATAAACGTGCGTACCTGTCAGCACGCAGCAGCTTGGCGGCGCGGGAGACGGCGGCGCGCGCGGAGCCCCCGCCCCCGCCCACCACGCGCTTTATCACCATCACCGCCTCGCACACCACCGCCTCTGTAATATACACAAAATATCGTAGGGGCTGTATTTTTCTAGAACACCATTATTATTTCGTGTATTTCTGATCAACCAAGCATGCGTACACCGCAATGTATATGAAAATTGTGTGTGACAACAATGGCTTGAGTGACTCACCGTCGCGGCTGGACAGCAGCTTGAGCAGCTTAGCGAGGCAGGCGTCGGTGTCGTTGGGTGCAGCGAGCGCGAGGCGTCCCACAGCACGCACCGCAGCGGGCACGAGCGCGCGGTCCGCGCCCGCCACGTACGTGTGCAGCTCGCGCAGCACCAGCGGCGCGCTGCCCGCCGTCGCCAGCGCCGTCAGCACCTCCAGCTTCAGCAGCTTCACGTGCAGCGCGTCGCACGTCCGCACGAAGAACGACTTCAGGTACGGCTCGAACAGGGACTGAAAAATAATGTGGTGTCATCGTACACCACTTTAATGTACCCAAAGCTACATAATAAGGCGGGTGTTACACTGTTATTACACTGCCCCAACTCCTGCACTGTTACACTGTTACAACACTGACCGGTCTGGCGTGCGTGAGCGCGACGATGGCGGTGAGCACGACGCTCTGCACCTCGAGCGGCGCGCGCAGCAGCCGCACCAGCGCCTTCGCCACCGGCCCCAGCTCCTGAACTGTAACAACACAACAAACACTATCCCCTTTAGCATAGATTCCCCTTTTAAGGGAGCGGAGATGCGAGCGTCGCGCGGCGTACTAGACGGCTTCCCGCACGATAAACGAATTTCTACGCAACGGAGTTGCAGGCATGAACTAGTTTCAAATAAGCCATATGCCAGTGTATCGTAACCGCTAAAATCTGACGATGAACTCACCCGGTCCGCAGTGATAGAACAGCTGCGCGACGGCCATGACGACGCCGGCGTTGCGGCTCTGCAGCAGCGGGCGAGCAGCACGCAGCAGCAGTCGCAGGTCCGCCTCCACGGGCGACGCGCGCCGCGCCCCGCCCCCCGAGCTGTCTGACTCGTAGAACGGCTTCTCCGAGTCGCTCGAGTAGCTCTGCGAAGGAAATATTAGTTAACTTGGCTTTACTCTTTATTGACCTGGATAAGTGCTGATGAAAAATATATAATATTTTGTAGACAGATGAGCTGTTTCAGTTGTGTGACACAGAATGTGTTACCTCGAGGTTGGGGTCGGGGAAGCAGCTGCGAGCGTACAGCGTGAGCACGTTGAGCAGCGCCAGCTGACCCCACTCGTCCACGTCCGCCAGCAGCGAGCACAGCTTCCTGTACACACAACATTTTATATGAAACCACACTGAGAGTAACTCACACGGGAGGTAAAGTGATACGTCACTATTCTTTTTGTGAATTTGTATGAGAGATTACGTCAACAGACATCACATACAATAGCACTGAATTGGCGTGTCGCGATTTGCTTACGTGTACATACAAATTTAAAATTCATACAAAGAATATAATATTATACTCGTATTTATAACGTATATTTATAACGTATAACGTACGTATTTGATTTGTCGACGGCACACGTCGCCATTGACTGCCGTCGTCAAGTGTAAATAAAATCAATGAAAAAAAATCCAGCGACTGCCGCCGACTGCGGTCGACAAGTGCCGTTCGTCTTTAATAAGCCTTAAAGTAATGGAATATTTAGCATCCTTGTACCTGTAACTCTTGTGTATGAGGTCGATTCTGTCCCCGCAGACCTCGCTGAAGGCCATGGCGGCCGACCCCACCACCAGCGGCGCCTTGTCCGACAGCAGCTTGTCTATTATCGCCACCAACTCCTCCCGCTGCTCAGGGTCCAGGCTGGGAATAAAAATAATAGGATTAAAAAAGCTGTAGATATTGTTCAACTTTTATATGGAGTAGAATAATTAATGCCCAAAGGGGCCCAGATTTATTGTATTCTAGCCCAAATATAATTATTTAACTGCGTTTTTGTTTTCTAATAAAATAAGTAAAATAATATAAAAGTAAATAACTCCTCTTATGTTGCAAATGTTTGTTTTTGTTGTTTACTAAAGGAGTGACTGATAGTCTTTGTAAATACTAAATTATTTTAATATTTTATGACAAAGATTTATGACAAACACCACAGCCACAAAGTGACAAACATTAGTTAACTTTTTTTGAATATTATATTAAACTGAGCAGTGGTAATAAACCCACATTGCAGTAAATCAGACTATCGAACAATTAAATTCTTAATTTATTAAATGAACAAAGTCTGAAGAGCGATTTTACCTGTACAACTTAGGTATTGCATGTGCAGCGGTCTTCCTCACATATGGACTCATGTCGCTGGCAGAGTCTCGTATGGCGAGCATCACTATCGGCACAATCATCGACACTCTGATAGATGACAGCACACGGAGAGCGCTTGCTCTTATTAGCTGGTTTGGGTCCTGAAAATGTGACGTTGGGATAAGTATGGAGAATATTATAGAAGAAGCTAAAGAGGTATGGAGGAAAGTCATTCTTACGGTCCGGCCGCATCTGCGTCTATCGTCCGAAGCTTCGTGCAATGAGACAATACTATTGGACGATACACGCAGATCGTCCAATAATATCGGTTTTAGCACGAAGCACCACGCATATGCGGCCGCGGCAATACAATCTTAAATCTTTACATATAAATAAAATACATATAAATCTTGTGATAATAAAGTTACTCAACTTTTTCAAGTTTGTGGCCAAAAGTTTATTTTAATAAAGTATCTAATGCCATAAAATGTTTTCTTTTATCAATCTGTAATTTTTCAATTATTCCTTTTATAAGAATGATGCCCTTTGCTGCACATGCAGGTAATGTCTTTCTCTGTACTCAATAATTAATAAAAAAAACTTGAGAGGTGTCAAGGGACACCCGGATGGAACAAAGTGTTGTTACAACATTTCGTCTTAATTTTTTCTGTCTAGCCCCCTCTCGCAACGCGCGATAAGGAACTTCTTTCCAAAAACAAACCTTGAGTGCTCTCTGGAAGGTGCTGATGGAGAGCAGGGCGAGGTCCTGCTGCTCCTCGGCGTACCGCACCAAGTATACATACACCAGCTTCTTCACTTCTATGTTCTTTGACACCACATTCTTCACTACTGCTGGGAACCTGGTAATAAAAAATGTTATAAATCATATAGCATTTGGCAAAATTAACCCATCAAACCCCAAGTAGCCGCCTACAGCCACATAACAATTGAATATCTATTGTAAGAAAACCAATTCTAAGGCCCAATTTCACCAATGTTTGTCAAAGTTAACGCTTGAATTAGTATCATGTTACTTCTTTCATTTTTCTTATAAGACATGACATTTTATCAAGCTGTTAACAATAGAAGGCGTTGGTGAAATTAGGCCTCAGACATTCAAAATAATAATTTAAAGATAAAAGGAGGGGGATGGAGTTACCCGCGTCCGTAGGACTTACCACCTTTTCCTAGGCCCACCCTACACGTGTCCCCCGGGTGGTGCTAAACGGGTAACAACATGGGGGCTTGTGTACGGAGCCAGGCAGCGGAGTTGCATCGTGGGGGCGGTCTCGCGCAGCCATTACATGGCCGTTGTGGTATCGTCTCTGCGGTGTAGCTCTGCACCATAGTTCTGGTTACAAGCCTTCATGTCAAGAACAACGCCGAGTCTCAGGCGGCGGTCAAGTAACCTGATCAACCAGCAAAACCAGCTGGGCTGTTAGTGTAGGTAGGAAATGACCAGCACTACCCGTTATCTCGTGGTCATGTTTCGCGAGACCGGGGGCCTTGGCTTAACCGCCCGGGCCGAGAGGTAGAAAGCCTCAATAAAACATTTACTCCAATCCTACGGTGAGTTACGCGCCAATAGGATGCATGGCTGGCGGAAGGTTCAGTCACTAGCGGACAACCTCGGTGGACCTGGCAAACACCGTTGAACTGCCTTCTAGGGGGAAAGGGCGTCACCCTCCTAGCGACCATATACTTCGACCCTACTCGTGGGAACAACATGATGAAAGAAACTGAACAAACAAAACCCCCAGAAAAAGCACTTGTGCAACAAATATTTCACCCAGCTCTTTTCACTCGACCTCGGTCCTCCTCTCTTAGCAACATCTCATCAACCATACTTGAAAACGAACACAACCCTCGCAGTGAAATTATTGACTGCGACAACGACGGTCCACAAAATATTACAGCAAATACGGACAATTTACCACCACCGTGGCAAAGAGTGCCAACTATAAGAGGCACAAAAAGGAAGAAGGTCTCAACACCATCCCCTGAAAAAATAGACCTGTCAAATAGCTTCAGTGGACTTCCAACAGACGAAAAAGAAGTCACGGAAGATATCAAAAAAATTCCAAAACCTCCACCCATAATCTTATACGGCATAGAAGATCTTAAGAAACTTACAGAAGTCCTAGAAAATGTCGTTAGCAAAACTGACTTTACTTACAAAATAGTAAACAAAAATCAACTCCGGATTTCCTGCACTAATGTAGAAACATACAAGAAAGTTATTGATACTGTTAGAGAAAAGGGCCTTATAGGACACACATTTAACAGAAAAGATAAGCGACCATACAGGATAGTCATTAGAAATCTACATTACACAACACCTCTTAGCGTTATCAAGGATGCGCTAGAAAGCACAGGCAATACTGTTATTGGAGAAATTATTAACGCTAAGTATGGCCCTGAAAAGAAACCGACTTCTACTTTCTTTGCCAACTTAGCTCAAGGACCGAATAACAAGCTAGTGAAAAACCTGAAATACATATATCACCAATCCATAACCATAGAAGATCCACGTAAACAAAAGGCAGTTGTTCAATGTCAAAGATGCCAGCAATATGGCCATACAAAAAATTACTGTATGAGACCGTATCGATGTGTGAAGTGTGCACAATCTCATAAAACTGCAGACTGCCCGAAAATTGATCGCAACTCTCCAGCTCAATGTGCTCTGTGCCTTGGTGATCATCCAGCAAATTATAAAGGTTGTGAGGTATATAAAGAAATACTATCTAGAAAATCCATCAAAACTGGCATTAACCGAAAAACAAATCTAACAAGACCTGCTAACCCGAATATTGAGACGTTTGAAAAAAATGTCCCTACAGACGACAATAACGACAAAAATCGACGACAGTATAATGAAGTCTTGAGAGGAAACAAAACCGCTGAACGCGAAAGCGAACCCACAACAACAGCTACAATTGAAAAAATGTTCCTAAAACAAACTGAAAAAAGCGGCCAAGTGCGAGTTGGACTCGCCCATGGAGGGTTCCGCAGCAGCAATAAGGTTAATTTTTATGAAATTATATTATTTTTGATTTATTTTTATATTTCAGTCGATTTAATGAAATTTAGATTAAGGTTTACTATTTATGACGTATAAAAAAAACTACTGGCTAGATCTCGTTCAAACCAATTTTCGTTGGTAGTTTTTATAGTAATATACATCATATATTTTTTTTAGAATTATCATGCCTCTACTTTAGAAATTAGAGGGGGGGGGACACACATTTTTCCACTTTGGAAGAGTCTCTCTCGCAAACTATTCAGCTTAGAAAAAAATGATATGAGAAACCTCAATATGATTTTTGGAGACCTATCCATAGATACCACACACGCATAGGTTAGATGAAAAAAATTTTTTTTTGTTTCATTAAATTTTACTATTTATGACGTATAAAAAAAAACTACTGGCTAGATCTCGTTCAAACCAATTTTCGTTGGTAGTTTTTATAGTAATATACATCATATATTTTTTTTAGAATTATCATGCCTCTACTTTAGAAATTAGAGGGGGGGGGACACACATTTTTCCACTTTGGAAGAGTCTCTCTCGCAAACTATTCAGGTTAGAAAAAAATGATATGAGAAACCTCAATATGATTTTTAGAGACCCATCCATAGATACCACACACGCATAGGTTAGATGAAAAAAAATTTTTTTTGTTTCAGTTGTACCTATGGGGACCCCTAAAATTTTTAATACTTTTTCCATTTTTGCATCAAAATCTTAATGCGGTTCACAGACTACATCTACTTACCAAGTTTCAATAGTATAGCTCTAATAGTTTCGGAGAAAAGTGGCTGTGACATACGGACGGACAGACAGACAGACAGACATGACGAATCTATAAGGGTTCCTTTTTTGCCATTTTGGCTACGGAACCCTAAAAATGGACCTTATCCTTCAACAAATGAGTACTTTAATTAGCCTCATAACAACACTAGTTTCGAAAATAACAAAATGACCTCCCTCAAAATAGCAACCTGGAACCTGGACGGGCTGACACCAAATAAAGACCAAGTTGAAGTCCTGCTGCACACACATGACATAGACATATTACTTGTTGCAGAGACCCATTTCACGTCCAACAGCAGTGTTAAAATAAAGAACTACCAAATATATGCCACCAACCATCCAGATGGCACGGCACATGCAGGTGCAGCAGTGATAATAAAATCTAGCATCAAACACAGCGAACATCTCCAATTTAAAAAAGCACATATTCAAGCTGCTACTGTTGCAATAAAAGATCGAAATGAAACATTCAACGTCTCTGCTGTCTATTGCCCCCCCAAACATGCAATAACTGAAGAACAGTATGAGGAAATATTCAATTACCTTGGACCGCGATTCATAGTTGGGGGTGACTGGAATGCAAAAAATGTACACTGGGGCTCCCGATTAACAAATACTAGAGGAAGAGTCCTAAAGAAAAGCCTGGATAAGAACAAACTTACCGCAATCTCAACAGCAGAGCCCACAAACTGGCCCAGTGACCCAAATAGATTACCAGATGTTATAGACTTTTTTATCATCAAGGGTATAACTTCTGTAAATCACTACATAGAGACATGCCTGGATGCTGACACAAACCACGTTCCAGTCCTACTAACCCTCGGTACTACAGCGTTAAAAGTGACAAGAACACCGAAACTATATAATAAGCGCACAGACTGGTCGTCCTTTCGGGAACTTATACATGACAAGCTAGACCTAAATATAGCCCTAAAAACAGAAGCCGACATTGATAAAGCTGCAAAAACCATCACCACAATAATACAAAAATACTGCTGGCACTGTACACCTGCAAGTAACGCGCTTCCACCGAAAAGTAAAGTATATTCTGAAAACATTAGACAGAAAATTAAGGAGAAACGTAGACTGCGACGCGTGTGGCAGATAAGTAGACACCCTATAGATAAGGCAGCACTTAACAAAGCAGCTAGAGAATTAAAAATCCTAATTCAGGAAGCTAATAATACGGCGCTAGAAACTTACCTAGAAGGACTGACTGCGACGAAGGATACAGACTATTCACTCTGGAAAGCTTGCAAAAATCTTGATAGACCCCTGCATCATAAGCCGCCACTGCGATTGCGAGACGGAGAATGGGCTAGATCGGCGAAAAGTAAAACGGAACTATTTGCAAAACACTTAAGCCAAGTTTTCAAACCAAACGACCCATCGTCTGCTGCTGACGAATCTGATATTGATCTAGTCCTTAATCAAGACTTCCAGATGGACCTTCCACTTCGCCCAGTAACACCCTGCGAAATCAAAAGAAACATCAAGTCTATGGATAATAAAAGCGGCCAAGTGCGAGTTGGACTCGCCCATGGAGGGTTCCGCAGCAGCAATAAGGTTAATTTTTATGAAATTATATTATTTTTGATTTATTTTTATATTTCAGTCGATTTAATGAAATTTAGATTAAGGTTTACTATTTATGACGTATAAAAAAAACTACTGGCTAGATCTCGTTCAAACCAATTTTCGTTGGTAGTTTTTATAGTAATATACATCATATATTTTTTTTAGAATTATCATGCCTCTACTTTAGAAATTAGAGGGGGGGGGACACACATTTTTCCACTTTGGAAGAGTCTCTCTCGCAAACTATTCAGCTTAGAAAAAAATGATATGAGAAACCTCAATATGATTTTTAGAGACCTATCCATAGATACCACACACGCATAGGTTAGATGAAAAAAATTTTTTTTTGTTTCATTAAGTTTTACTATTTATGACGTATAAAAAAAAACTACTGGCTAGATCTCGTTCAAACCAATTTTCGTTGGTAGTTTTTATAGTAATATACATCATATATTTTTTTTAGAACTATCATGCCTCTACTTTAGAAATTAGAGGAGGGGGGACACACATTTTTCCACTTTGGAAGAGTCTCTCTCGCAAACTATTCAGGTTAGAAAAAAATGATATGAGAAACCTCAATATGATTTTTAGAGACCTATCCATAGATACCACACACGCATAGGTTAGATGAAAAAAAATTTTTTTTGTTTCAGTTGTACCTATGGGGACCCCTAAAATTTTTAATACTTTTTCCATTTTTGCATCAAAATCTTAATGCGGTTCACAGATTACATCTACTTACCAAGTTTCAATAGTATAGCTCTAATAGTTTCGGAGAAAAGTGGCTGTGACATACGGACGGACGGACAGACAGACAGACAGACAGACAGACAGACATGACGAATCTATAAGGGTTCCTTTTTTGCCATTTTGGCTACGGAACCCTAATAAAAAAGCCCCTGGATTTGACCTAATTGACAAGAAGATTTTAGAGGAACTACCACGCAAAGCTATAGTGTTTTTGACATTGATTTTTAACGCCATGCTGAGAGTGGGATACTTCCCTGACCTGTGGAAAGTATCTCAGGTAATAATGATCCTAAAGCCTGGAAAGCCTCCCCACGAAGTCACCTCCTACAGACCCATTAGTCTGCTGCCGATATTCTCGAAACTGTTTGAGAAATGCCTGCTTCAAAGACTGATCTCTGCAACAAATAAGAAGTCAATAATACCCGACCACCAATTTGGCTTTCGAAGTAGACACTCAACTATAGAACAAGTCCATAGAGTATGTAGAAGAATCAGAAAGTCTTTTGAACTCAAAGAATATTGCTCATCGGCATTTCTTGATATACAAGCAGCTTTTGACAAGGTATGGCACAAAGGGCTGCTATTTAAAATAAAGTCCCTACTACCTCACACGTTCTATGGAATTCTTAAATCATATATATCCAATAGAATTTTTCAAGTAAGAGAAGGCGACTCTACATCTCAGTTTTACAACATAGAAGCAGGTGTGCCTCAAGGATCGGTACTAGGACCTTTCCTCTACCTTATCTTTACATCTGACTTACCTGAAACATCCAATGTCACCACCGCCACCTTCGCTGATGATACTGCTCTTATAGCTTCCAACAAATGTCCAGTTAAAGCTTCACAAGCGCTACAAGCAAGTCTGCTTAAGGTGCAAAAATGGCTAGAAAAATGGAGAATAGCTGCAAGCGTCAACAAATCGGTACATGTCACATTCACACTCCGTAAAGAAGACTGTCCACCTGTCTCTCTAAACGGCACACCGCTGCCACACAAAGACACTGTGAAGTATTTGGGAATGCACCTGGATAGAAGACTAACTTGGAAAAACCACGTAAAAGCCAAAAGGGACGAAATCAACTTCAAAATCAGGGGCCTGAATTGGCTGATAGGCAGAAACTCCAAACTGTCTATCGAGAATAAGATCCTTGTATACAAAACAGTGATAAAGCCAATCTGGACATATGGGATACAACTCTGGGGTACTGCCAGTGCTAGCAACCAATCTATAATACAAAGAGTCCAAAACAATATACTCAGACAAGCATCAAATGCACCATGGTTTCTCAGAACATCAGAGCTACATGATACTCTTAACATGCCAACAATAAAAGAGGAGATTACTGCCTATGCTAGCACATACAAATGCAGACTCCAAAATCACCAAAATGTACTAGCGGGACAACTAACAATCCCAGAAATAAATCGTCGTCTAAAAAAGAGACGAGACATTTTCGACCAGAACGTCTGACTGACTAAATAATAAAGGGATGTATTCCACTGGGAATACCACCCTACATCAATAAGCCAACATCCCATCTGCTTATAGCCTGAAGGCTGATTGCAAGATTAACTTAGAGAAAAAAAAAAAAAAAAAAAAAAGATAAAAGGAAACTTATTACTTATTAGGTTTTCTATTGGTTGTTGGTTGTAAATAATAGTATACTATCCAAATTAGCTAATTTCTAAGGTAAGAGTAATTACTTAAATTTTTTTGTTTTAATTGTTTACAATACTTACAAATCTGATGCATCTCTACCCTTGGCAATCATTCCTATGATTCTTTTCATGGCTTCCAATTTCAAGGAATCTTTGGATCCATCGAGCATCAATTTCAAATCTTCATTTCTGAAATGAATGGGAATCACCTCATATAACCAATTAGTATAAAGCATCATTTTAATAAAACTTGTATAATATATTATAAGCATGTCAAAGAGGATTCAGTATATGGCAGCTGTTGTAATTTTCTTAAAAAGTAAACGAGTTATTTTATTTATATAGAAAATTTTAGCTACATTATTAGAGCTAATTTCAAAAAAATTGCACCCTTTTCTGTCCATACACTAGTAGTGGAACTTATAAAGCAAAAAAAAGCAAAGTTTTAAAGTAAATGATGTAACTTTAGAAATGGTTTTGAGCATCGT
This sequence comes from Plebejus argus, assembly GCA_905404155.3. Classification (NCBI taxonomy): domain Eukaryota; kingdom Metazoa; phylum Arthropoda; class Insecta; order Lepidoptera; family Lycaenidae; genus Plebejus; species Plebejus argus. Next base: position 13,207,225 of record FR989944.1, read on the forward strand.
CGATAATTTAACGTTTTTACAAAGTATATCTTCTGGAATGTCCTTTAAAACTTATAGATTTTCAAAAATGTATTTTGTCTACGAAAATAATATATTGTGTTACTCTATTTTGTTACACTCTTTTTTCATTAAATATGGTATTAATTTGGGCCTATTAATGTGGCAACACAGTAAAAAGAAGCATAAGTATAGATGGAGTTACAACGGACACATCGTGGCCGTTTTGTTTGTAAACAACTACTCGTTTAGTGTGCGGTTAGTGAAAAAAAACTTTTATAAGGACTAATTGTGCATGCTACGCAATAAACACCGGTAAGTTTTTATCTACTTTGGTTTCACTTTATGACGAAAGAATAAGTTTATTGTTTAGATTGTTATATTTATTGCTTGTGTCCGTCACATTTTCATGAAGTTTGAAATTTTTTACGTTAGAAAAACATGGTCATTATTTCCTGTTTGTAACGTTTTTGTAACAATTTTGTGTAACGTTATACAAAGGAAATCATAAAGGTCTGTTCATGCCGGTAAGCAGTTCTGTTTTTTTTTTTTAGGAAAAATAACGACAATAAAAGACATCGTAAAAGGTAATTGGTGCTACAACATATCTTCTGATAATCTGAAACGAGATTTTAAGGAACTTTTTACTTTGCCTACATACTCATAAAGAAAATAGAAGAAATAATAATCATACTCTACATGATTTCAATATTACAGATAGTGAATCTGATTAAGTGAATCTAATTAAAATAACTGAATACATAAACTCACACACATACATCCACACGCACACTCGTCCACACATACACTCACATCAACATATCCTTCGGTGGAACAAGAGCACCACATATTAATATGTGATATTGACTTTAATAAAAGACAAGATTAATCCGATTTTTATTTACAATTATCTCACCCTCCTAGTACACCATGAAATAGTAGTAGTTTTAGACCCGCTGTTGACTAGTAAAAATACTCATGAACTGAATAAATTTCCCAAAGAAAAAATATTTCATTCCAAAAAACTAACTTTTCATTATTAAAAGAGGTGACAGACACGCGCGTAAGTACGCGGACTTACGGCTCGCGGCTCGCCTGTGTGTCACCTAAAGTTCGCGTACTTAATAAATGCCGCGCAAGTTCGCGGTCTTGGAATTTTACTCGTAGCTCGTACGTCTGGCAGCACTGCGAGCCGCGAGCCGTCAGGCAGTGTTGCCAACACGACTAATACAAAATTTGCTAAACTACTGTTAAAATTTACTGTAATTAATGCTAAAAATTATGCTAACATTTTCAGTCAAATAAAACGGTTTTTAATTTTAAATCTTTAATAATCAACAAAATCTAAATTTACTTTATGTTTCATCTCTCTTGCTCAGGCCTTTGTTTCTCTATTCCGCTAGGTATATTAACTTTATGCTTGGTACCTATAAGCTATGTCCATTATTATTGTGCATTAAGTAATTATATTATGCTAAAAGTATGCTATATTATGCTAAACAATAAATAAATAATATGCTAAACAACGTAAAAATATGCCAAATCTATAAAATAAAATATTATGCTAATTTGGCAACACTAGTGCCAGCCGCTAGCCGCCATTTTTTTCGACGCGAGCCGAGTAAGTTCGCGGACTTAAAATTCGCGTACTTAAAGTTCGTGCGTCTGTCATCGACGCGAGCCGAGTAAGTTCGCGAACTTAAAACTCGCGTACTTTAAATGCGTACGTCTGTCAGGCACTTAACAGCCGTTAGTGATGAAACTAACTATATGGGTCAAAAATTACCATAATTTTGCGGTATAATATGTATAAGCCCTTATATTTCTTTTGTGTTACAATTGTGTTACGTAACTCAGAAGAAACACAAAGGAGGTGGCAATTTTTTTGAAATTAGCTCATTAACCTATGTATGTATTTTACAGTGCATGATAACGCCAACTTTGAACTTTCTCCGATATGCAACTTCTGTCATCAGCTGTGATATGTAGTAGCTAAATGAGCACCAGAAACACTTGCCATACACAATTTTGCAATAACAAACTTCTTTTACCAGCTCCACTAGTCTCTTTGTTCATATCAAGAAGTTCTTTTTTTAAATAATTGTATACTTACTTCTTAAAATCGGGTTGAAAGAAAGCCCCAGATGCGGGATCCGTCGCAGGGTACTCCACCTCACCCGTCACCACCTTCTCGTTGTTGTACGAAGTAGTCATCGCGGAATGTTATACAGTATTTATTTCTTATATATTTTATGCACTTAATTAACAAGGCAGCTTAAAATCAGCATTATTTTCAAACAATCCACAATCAATCACAATTTCGGCCATAGAATGACAATTGACAGCTGATAAATTGACATTGACGTAGATTGTGCAACGTTGACAACACTTGACAGGCACGTATTTTTTTTAATTTCTTGGCAGCACCTGCACCGCACTGCGCACATAAAAAGAAAAACAAGGCCTAAGTATAATATAGTATAAAGTTAGTACCTACTTAGGTACCGTACATATTTCTTCAATGATTTCTTCAAAAACGTGAAGCAGTTTAGTTTTAAACATAGTGGCACATAGTGGCCTAGTGTATATCTTTTTTGGTTTAGTAGGTATTACCTACCTAGAGTTCACAAATGATTATAACAGAAGTTACAAAAAAACACGTCTTGATAGTTAGGTTAAATTTTATTTAAAGCATATTTACAACCTCAATAAATAAAAGTAGGTAGGTATATATAGCAACACAACACGCACATTAACTTTCTATACCTATATATTTAAGATCTTAGATATCTAATTATATTTTAAGTAGGTATTAGGTCATCACTCATCATGTTGTCGTCGGTCGTTTTTAGGGTTCCGTAGTCAACAAGGAACCCTTATAGTTTCGGTCTGTCCGTCCGTCTGTCCGTCTGTCCGTCTGTCTGTCTGTCCGCGGTTTTGCTCAGAGACTATAGGACCTACAAAGCTGTAATTTGGCATGAATATACATATTTATAATGTCTACAAAATGGTACATAAAATATTAAAAAAAAATTTTTTATGGTACCTCCCCTACACATCAAGCCTTATATACTTCTAGCATCAAGCGAGGTTGAATTTTTTTTTTCGCGCCCAACCCATCGTGTAGGGTGTCGTTGGATAGGTTTTTTAAAAATATTATGAGTATTCATAGATCATTTTCCGGTTTAGGGATCCATTTGTGAAATATTAAGTTTTAAAGTGGAAAAAATCGTTTGAGTCCAGTGTCCCCCCCCCCTTCTACCAGCTAAACGGTTGCGGGAGTAGGAAATATGCTGAATTTAAAAGGAAAACTATCACGACTAAGTTGACTTCATAAGTTATTGAGTAATAGTTGATCAACTAAAAAAAATTTATTCGGCGAAGCATAAAGGAACTTTTCGTTCAAATTCCTTTGAGATGATGTTGTTAGTAGTGTAAAACATGTTATAAATGTACATTCATTGACCATACAAAAATTTTCAAAAACTAGCGGTGCTACGGAACCCTGCATTGCGCGTGGCCCGACACGCACTTGGCCGGTTTTTTTATTTCTATCTTTACATTCCATAACAGTTTACCTACTGAGTCTAAACTCCAACATATCGCGCAGCAAACGATTCCTCTTTTTTGGACCAATCCACTATCGACTATTCCATCACGCACCGAAGTTTCAGGACTCTCAATTATTGGCTTCCGAGAACAAAATACTTCCATCCCCCTCTGTCATGAGCAGTTCTCCTCGTACTGCGCGCCATTCCACCAGCTCCTGAAGTCTTTCCAGACGGTGGTCTCCACCATTTTATCATCATCATTGAGCATCTCGCAAAGTCGACACACGTCGTCGGTGGAGGAGGTCTCGCGATACGTGTAGTGGTTGCGCCAGCGGAAGAAGTCGTAGTACAGCGACTTGTTGGCGATCAACTCGCTCATGGTCCGCGCCAGCGCCGCTGGGCCCAGCGCGCGCGCGTCCAGGTAGCTGCCGGGCGGCAGGAAACTGGAATGGAACGAAAACACATTACTTAATGTAGATTCCATTAAAATTATAATATCTTATTTCACATACTTTTCCCTAGTTTTTTGAAGTTTTTTTTAGGAATTTATCTATTTAATATTGTTGTAGATTGGTTTAAATTTTGACGTAAGCTAACCAAGCGTGCTAGTGAACAAAATAAACTCCAGTCAGAAGAAGAAAGGAAAACCAGAAAATATTGAAAGACAAATTAGATACTAGTTTGGTAAATTGGTCTCAGTCATGGACATAATATCTCTATTTATTACCTGACTAACGTGACAATATTCCATCGCAATCTACGAGTAATAAGATTGCAATATTGTCACGTTACTCGTTAGTTAGATTAAGTAAGTAGCTATCGGCTATCAGCTATCTCATATCTGTCGTGTTACGTGTATGAAAGGAAATTGCCACGGAACTTTAAGGCGCGGCCTACGACGGTCGGCGATTTCTCTTCAAATATTACAGTGAAGTTCATTTGTATAACATTGAAGTGTAAACGTTTTAGGCAGGTTAGCGGTTATGCCTTTTGTACTAGTGATTCACGATAGGCCGACATTTAAATGGGCCGGCCGCCGGTTAATGTCAAGCGTCGAGGCAATGTTTAAAGTTAACCATCAGCGCAATGACCAGTGTTGTTGTGATAATTGCGCTGATGACTTTCTACTAATTTAACACAAATAAACTATATCTTTACAATCGATAAAATCACTTTGTCACTTGCTAGTTGCTGTATTAATACCATATAATGATATAACTTACTCGTACGTTTTTAGCACAGATCACAAGCATCAAGGTCCTAGTTGAACTTAGATGTTCATAAAATAATTACGCTCATTCATGAATCATGCACCACGGACCATGGTCCATGTAGCTGAGTGTCTGAGAGGCTTTACCAACATATCAGACAAAATATGGATGAGTACTCGTATACGGGGTCTAACAAAACTAAGTGATAATTTTTATGAGTTTATAAATTATACGTCCCCTGTATAGAGTTCACTGTAAAAGAAGCAGCACTAAAGAGACAAGTTTTGTGTAATTGCTTTATCGAGGAAGGTATTTAGGCTATATTGTAACATCACGCTGCGGAATAGAAGCGAAGAGTCAGGGGAAAATGTGGAAAAACAACTGCGGTCGCGAATCGCGATGCGTTAGGTAGGTATAGCATTGAGATTGAGAAGAGCATTGAGGTCTACCCATCGATTTCAGAATTTGATGGCAAAAAGTGAGAAAATAAATTGACTCTAGCAATACTGGGGTAATAGGAATAAAACATTTTCATCCTTTTTTATTACTTTAGCGGCTTGTTTTGTGTGTGAAACATGCAAATTGTAAATAAGTATAAAAATTTAAGTATCTAATGATCAAGGATATTTTTCGAAAATCTGCTGTCAAAAATTTCCATCAAATTCTGGTAGACCTATATACACTGATCTCTATACCTACAAGTACGCTGGATTGCTGATAGCCTTTGAAATGACAGCTATTTTTTGTGCCTATTTGAAGCGGAATCAGCGCCCCCATTATTCGGGTAGAGAACTAAATCTGACGTAAAAATGACGTTTGAAAGCCGCCATATTGGCGCTGATAGCAGTAGTGAGTGGTGAGAGCACAGTGAGAGTATTTGGAACTAATACTAGTGATGACAATTACTGTTGTTATTGGTTGTGGTTACGTCAAATTTAGTTCTCTACCCGAATAATGGGGGCGCTGATTCCGCTTCAAATAGGCACAAAAAGCAGGTCTGTATCAGCAATCCAGCGTACTTGTTTAATAGACATCAGTGCCTATATAGCTATTTATTTTTATGACGCAGCTCAGTCCGCACTTGCGATAGTGGCAAATACCATTTCATTGATAAAATAATGGATTGTTTCACGCGTTACCTAGTACATCCACATATTGCAATTTTCATATTTTATTAGTCACAGTTTCATTCTTGATTCCCAGTCGTTAAGTATTTTTAATGAAATTAATCAGAAAACTAGCAAATAAAGCTAAGGTAAAGCTATGGATACTAAACTAATCGCTATAATGGACACAAATAGAGTACAATAATTCGCAACACGCTATCCGTACCGTGAGTAGTTGGCGGCGCCGTAGACGATGGGTACGGCGTAGTTGTCGAGCGCCGTCAGCAGCTTCTCCGTCACGTAGTCCTCCGCGAACGAGTTCTCGAACGACAGGTAGAAGTGGTAGTCGCGCTCCAGCAGGCGGTCGCAGGCGCGCTCGCCCCGAGGGCAGGCGCGGTCGCCGCACGCGCCGAACACGTCCACCGCCCAGCCGTACCGCGCCAGCTCCGTCTGCAGCTCCGCCACAAACTCCTCGCGCCGCCGCCGCGTTCGGCAGTGCGACACGAACCACGCCGCCGCCAGCGTCTTCCCCGACAACTTTGTCTTTAGCTCGTCGTCGATGGGGTCGAGCGGCGGCCAGTGCATGTCGACCTTAGGCCCCACAACTGCCCCGCTCCGGTCGTAGATTGTGATGTAGCCCCAGCGGAAGTCCGAGTCCAGGCGGTACGTCCACGTCCAGTTGAAGAACCCGTCGAGGGTCTCGTCGCACGCCGGGAAGTTGTCGGGCGACTCCATCGCGCCGAAGATGTACTTCTGGCGCGGCGTCCGGCCGCTCGGCATCTGGAACGGCCACAGATGGATCACGTCGCGGCCGTTGAACGCGATCGCGTCGAAGTCGCTCTGGTTGAGGAAGTAGTTGGCGTCGTCGGTGACGTAGCAGTTGGTGTGGCGGCAGCGGTTACGGACGAAGGCGGAGTTGCCCTCGCCCATGAAGTCGAAGGGCGCGGAGAAGCGGCGCGTCCACTGCAGCACGTAGCGCAGCCGCGTGTGGTTGAGGTGGGAGATGTCGTGGCGGGTGGCGCGCAGCTCCCGCAGCCGCGTGCGGTAGATGTGTAGCAGCGTCAGCAGGTAGAGCGCCACGACGGCCGCGAACAGGCGCGGGAAGTACCGCCGGCACAGCGCCATGTGTGCGCCGCCGGCTCCGCGCGTAGACTGATAGCGGGTGATTCACACCTATCCGTGCACGGCGTGTGGATGTTTGGTCAGCGATAGCGCGCGCGTGTGTGCGCGATGACCGAATCTTATCTGATTTCGACGATATGGATGTAGGTCCGGTGTTTGAGTTTTGATGTAAAAATTTCGTTCAAGCAATGAAAACTGACATATATAGAATTAACTGATATATGGCCGTTCCCTATATTCAATCTATCTCTAGTTTGACATACAACCGATCGCAGCTGACATAGAATTGACATAAAATATATGGAGCTAATGTCTAATGTGAGCTATTCCTATCTCAAGTAAGAGATAGATCAAATATTGGGAACGGCCGTTAGAAATTGTTCGATTGAAAATTCGATTTTGTCATTGTGGTTTTGCAAGCACCGAAATCTTTACTGCGACCAGGTGCAAGGGCTTAATTAGCTACCGGCGTATACGCCATATTAATATTAATACGGACCTCCCAACGTGCGAAAGGCAATCTTACCTCAGGGCCCCTAACGGCCGTTCCCAATATTTGATCTATCTCTTACTTGAGATAGGAATAGCTCACATTAGACATTAGCTCCATATATTTTATGTCAATTCTATGTCAGCTGCGATCGGTTGTATGTCAAACTAGAGATAGATTGAATATAGGGAACGGCCATAAGTAACTCATATACGGGGCCTCACCGAGGCACGCTGCTCTTCTGCTCAGGCTCAGCTTGCACTGTGCACACGTAGCCGCGTACTTTAAACTGAGTTCAAGATTAAGTAAGGTGCTAGACTTCCCTATGTAATTTATTACAAGAGTTAACGTAACATTCAAATTCCAAAGCCATCAGCTGAAAATGAGGTATGCGAGCTGCGAGGACGAGGGCCATCGAACTAAACCGAAGATATGGCCTTTAACCAAGACGTTTTCTTTATCGCTTCTATAAAGAATCACCGTTCAAAATGTGTGATATTGATATAAGCGTTCGATAAAACAAAGTCGACATTCGACTCAATACAATATTTTGAAATTGGCGATTATTTTTAGAAGCGATAAAGAAAACGTCTTAGCTAGGGGCTCACCTGTGTCATATAGTGTGGTATTTGACCAGCTAAACAATATTATTTTATTTTGTTCTAACTATAATTTTAACTAAGCTTCTGGTGCAATTCACCCTTAGGACGTGTTAAAGTTAAGGTTAAGGTTATTGTCAAATATGGCGACTTTTGCTAGGGATTTGACAGTCCATTTCACATTTTGTTATGGTTAAAGTTAAAGTTATAGTTAAAGTAAGCCGGTGCAACCCACTCTTAGGGTGAATTGCACCAGAAGCGTAGTTAAAGTTAAGGTCAAGGTTATCGTCAAATATGGCGACTTTCGCTAGGGATTTGACAGTCCATTTCACATTTTGTTGTATGATCATGTTTTAATAATAAAGCGATCATAGCGTTTGTGGTTACATCACATTACCGATAGCCAGGATTATCCTTCAGAGTTACGAAAGTAAACCTTATGTTGTCGGCATAGCGGTGCTGTCGGCGGCAAAATGTTTGTACTAGTGGGTGTGGGACGTGGGTGTAGTAGTCGTACAATTACAAAGTCACGTGGTAATTACAGCCATTTGAACTAATTAATGCACTTGACTTGTGAGTAGTTGTGAGTAGCTGATGTCTTGCGGTTGAATCTTATTGTTATGGTGCCCGTACGCCACAGAGTACTTTCTTATCCGTACACGCTGGACAAACACGCTGCTGGGTAAACTGTAAGGTTCCAATTTTATAGGGCAACGAAAATAACTATTTTAATTATCACGTTGCTTGCGTGAATGTACAGCCATGACAGATTTATAATTATTATAATCTGTAAATATTTCCTCGTCGTAATCCAGGATGTTATTATCCTGGATTATCAATATCAAAATCTTGCGTCTCTCTCACGCCGTCTCTTGCATCTCCCTCTATGCCGTCTCTCTTGGCAGGAAGCGCAGCCGGTAGCCCCTCCGCGGCGCGACGATAGCGCGGCTGACATCCATCACCATTCACCATGTCGCGGTCGGCCAGCTCCACGCGGAACCGCGACAGCAGCTTCACCATGCACACCCGGGACTGAAGCTTGGTGAACCGCATGCCTGGGGAGAGGGAAACATCGATTTTATTAATGCTTGAGTGGCACGAAATCACTTAATTATGTTTAGAAATTGTTTTATTTCTTCTTCGAGAAATTGTATATATAAATAAATGAAAATATCTTTCGATAGGGAAATTCGGCAAATTGTATAGGTACACATAACACATATAAGGCACATAATAGTACTTTAATCGACTTTGACTAAAAAACTAGAATATAACAATTGGGAAAAAGGATTTGCCGTTGTGTAGAATCAACCTTACAATAGGAGGTAAATGTTTTCTCTGTCATATTACTAGCTATGCTTTTGATGTTTAGTGAAACGAGTAGCTGGTGACGGTTTTGATTTTAGTGTTACTTCTTTATGTTCTTTCGTGACGTAAACGCCGGTAGCTCGGTCAGTCGCGTCAGCTTAAGGTGACGCCGCGTTAAAGTAAAAAACCGTGTTGGATATGTCATATTATATATGCCTCTCATAGAAAACAAGAAATGGAACAGCAAGAAATGGAAAGGGCGGCGTAAGCGACAAAGTGGTTTTTGTCGCGTAATTTAAAAACCATAAATAATATATTATTTAATATACTTAAGCTATGGGCAAATTAAAGTGTATGCTTGAACCAATTAATGTACTTTTAGAAGCTTAAATCACTCTCCGCTGTTGGAAAAATTAGAATTCCTTTTTTTACAGAGGTCTTTTTGATTGATTATTCTGTGTTATAAAAGTTGACCAATCGTGTTATGCTATGGGTAATTCAAAGACAAAGACATGATGAATACTGCTTCATCAATTCAATCATTGCTGAGAAAAATCGATATCGCTATAGCCAAATTATCAAGGCGTCGAACGTATTTTTCCAACTTTTTTGATAAAAATGTGGGCCCCGTGCGAGTTTCTTACTCCGGTTCTTCTCGCCGGGGTTAGTTCCCGAGTCGGTGGTAGGCACCATGTAGACATTCTGAAAATATATATTTTAAATTTATTCAGAAATAAAACAATTTTGATTTTTATGATAGTCGTCCGTTTGCACCGAGCCCAATTATTTATAAGATGTCATATAAATTATTTAGTCATTAAAAGCTCATTATAATCTCACAAGTCAGTCATTGAATATGTATCACTTGCAGAGTTGTTGTAATTAGCTGTATAATTAGCTATTAGCTGTGAGGCCGTGACGAGTAATAGCTGTATACGTGTAGGGTTGCCGGGCGTCCGGATAAAGCGAGACACAGTTAGGCTTTTTGATTGCGTGTCCGGCCAAAGATATGGGGAATCCAGTTTTTGTATATCTTTGAACCTTTAATTTTATATGAAAATGTATGTTTTACATCGAATAAGATGCAAATTTTTATCTATTAGATGTCAAAATTGTTATAATAAAACAGAAAGTTGTTCACGCGCTGCCGAAGTTATTGCTGTACAGTGTACTGAGAATTTAGATACACTGAAGGTTTCCGGCTTTTTAGGGTTCCGTAGCCAAAATGGCAAAAAGGAACCCTTATAGATTCGTCATGTCTGTCTGTCTGTCCGTCTGTCTGTCCGTCCGTCCGTATGTCACAGCCACTTTTCTCCGAAACTATTAGAGCTATACTATTGAAACTTGGTAAGTAGATGTAGTCTGTGAACCGCATTAAGATTTTGATGCAAAAATGGAAAAAATATTAAAAATTTTAGGGGTCCCCATAGGTACAACTGAAACAAAAAAAAAATGTTTTTTCATCTAACCTATGCGTGTGGGGTATCTATGGATAGGTCTCCAAAAATCATATTGAGGTTTCTCATAACATTTTTTTCTAACCTGAATAGTTTGCGAGAGAGACTCTTCCAAAGTGGAAAAATGTGTGTCCCCCCCCCCTCTAATTTCTAAAGTAGAGGCATGATAATTCTAAAAAATATATATGATGTAGATAAAAACTACCAACGAAAATTGGTTTGAACGAGATCTAGCCAGTAGTTTTTTTTATACGTCATAAATAGTAAACCTTAATCTAAATTTCATTAAATCGACTGAAATATAAAAATAAATCAAAAATATTTTAATTTCATAAAACTAAACCTTATTGCTGCTGCGGAACCCTCCATGGGCGAGTCCAACTCGCACTTGGCCGCTTTTTTAATCAAAATATGTCCGGCTAAGCTGACAGTTTAGCCTGACTTTTAAGTTTAGCGACCTAGCAACCCTAGCTACGTACCTCACCCCTTTAGGTTTAGCCCATAATATTAAACCATCGATGATCGAGATATAAACACACTGCTTTACAAAATATTAGAATATTCTGTTAGATGATTTATATATCTTCTATCTACAGGTGAAACAAAAATAGAAGAAATAAGGACGTAGATAACTTACAATTTCTTTATTTTAAGCTGAGCGCAAAATGATTACCCGTCGACACTAAATATTTTATACACACTTTTTTTGCGTCTATGATTACGACACTAATTCAAGAAGTTGATGTGATGTAAAATATAGAATTTCCATTAATCATGAACTTAGGATTTATGTTTCATGTGATTTCTAAGAACTGAAATAATTGAAATGGAATCCATATAAAAGCCTACCCTTTATATTTTTGCATATATGTATCTAAATTAATTTCTTGTGACAGGAATCAGGGCCCTTTTCCAACATAACTTCGTTAGTTTCATCCCTTTTCATCGTTAGAAATAGGCATCGCAAATGACATATCGTCACTTAGCGATTCCTATATTTATACTAAATCCAATACGTATGTTTTTGACTGTGAATTTTATCACAACGGAGTTGCGGGCATTATATAACTGCTTAGCTTGTTATGTTATTTATGTTTAAAGATAACAACTGACAAGACATTCTGATTTCTAACATTTTCTGCAAAAAAATACGTTTCGAAAATTTTGGCACTTACACCCTTTTTTATTTCCGGTATTCACTTAATAATACAATATCCCTAGAGAACAATAGTAATTATTGTTGGTAGCCAATCCCTGGACGGACAGTAAGTTAGCCAATCGTATCGGATACCAAATACGGCTCGAATGTCCACAAACATTATTACTGCTCCCAGACTGTAATATTACCTACTTCTATAAATTATACTTTTCTTAGCCCCTGTATCTATCTATACATATAATAAAACTGTAGAAATGTGAATTCTGTACATTAAAGATATTCAAAAAATAATAAGCGGGGGGTGTCACTAGATCGCTATGGAATCCAAAAATGTGGTTAGTTTTTTGTCTGTCTGTCTGTATGTTTGTTCCACTATCACACGAAAACTACTGATCCGATTTGAAAGCGGTTTTCGCAGATATATTTGTCTTCTTTCAACTGTATAAAAAAATTTCCCCCCACACCTCTAAGGGGACAAAAGAGGGGTCAGATTTTGTATCAAACTTTTTTCTTTAACATGAAAACTACTGATCCGATTTGCGTACGGTTTTCGCAGATATCAATCAATCAATCAATCAATCAAATAGTTTATTGCAGACAACAGTATAGTCCATATAAATTCATTAACATAAAATTGAAAATTAAATAACAGATAATATCAAAATTACACAATTTTTACTAATAATTGTGTAATTTTGATATTACGTATTATGTAAACGTGCATGCATTTTGGTCCATTTTATCATGAATGGACAATCAGTGTCCATTCGACTCGCAATGAGTTTCAGGTAACTGTTGGAGCTGCCGCGTACTCTTCTCATCAGGGATGCAGATCTTTTTCTCATTATAGCTGCAAAGTCGTCCACTTCGGCATCCGCGAACATCCCTGACGCGCTACAGAATCGCGGCAGCCCCATCAGTGCCCGAAACCCATTATTGTATTGGACCCGCAGGGCACTATAAGCCGTAAGCGTATGTTTGACCCATAGACTGCCTTCTTAGATATATATAATAGATATATAATAGATATATTTGCCTTCTTCCAACTCAACATCTGGTGTATAAACTTTCCCCCCCACTCCTCTAAGGGGACCAAAAAGGGGGTCAGGTTTTGTATCAATTTTTTTCTTTATTGGACTTACTTCATATTATTAACTGTATTTTTCAACTTAACATAAGGTGTACACAATTTCCCCCCCCCACCACTTTTAGTGAACAAAAGAGGGGGTAAGATTTTGTATCCACTGATGAAGTAGAAATACTTTATATGGCAAAACAACGTTTGCCGGGTCAACTAGTCTTTTATATAAATGAACTACACGACGCCAGCAACGCGCAGGAACCTTATTTTTTTGGGATAAAAGTATCCTATGTCATTTTGCGGCACTCAAAGTATCTCCATGCCAAATTTCAGCAAAATCGGTTCAGCAGTTTATACGTGTACAGATATCAGACGGTCAGATACAGTCAGTATAAATCCCGTAAGTTCTTGTTATACAAATCGAAGAGCAGGGGCGTAACTACTGGCGTATATGCCGCATCAATTTCACGGGGCCCCCGGCCCCCAGGCCCCAATGTACATATTTTGCAAAAATTATAAAAACGTCCCTTTTACAAAATATGAAGAAATAAGAAAGGTAACCTTTCCTAAAGGCCCAAAAAACTTTTATAACTATAATATACTCTCACATCTTGAAGGTTTGCGGGTCGAAATTTAGAATGGGTCGCAAAAATGTAAATGTTATAAGTTATAACACAAATGAGGTTGCAAACCGTACAATATCGGGGGTTTAAGCTGCAAGTCTCAGCGGTGAATACCGCAGTCCCGCGTCGGGCGATATATCACACCGTGTCCTGCCACAGGACCACGGCCAACATCGTGACAGGACCCTGTATCACGCGCGGTTACACGGGTTTAATTTATGCGCTTAATGCTTATAATATATTGTAATCTTTGTATAATGTCACTTATCTTTACAATAATTTGTTCGCGACTTCATCATCAGTGGTGTTTCATCGAAATAACTATACATACAGTTTTCTGACTTTTTATTTGATTATGTACATTAACAAACTTTCAAAAAGGAGGATATTATATTTCGGCTGTACATAATATTTGTATTTGGTGAATCATAAATCATAATCTACATTTATCTTTCTTTCAGATTTAGTCTATACGTTTTATATTTTGTGCTCTAAGAGCTTTATTATTTAAATTTTGTTCTGTCACAAGAAAATAATGTTTGAATTTGATATGATGCATTATTGGTAGTATTTATGCTTAGTTCCAAATTCAAACCAACGCTTCTTAAAGTAAATTATAGATTAAATATTATTACCCTCTCGCTCCTAGTATTATTGGAGCAGAGGATATTTGCTCAAACTATTAGTTGAGAGGCGTTATTGAAATTGTCAGTTAATGTGGAAAATGCTTACATATTGCAACTTGTTAGTATGTGTGACTAGAAATGTACGTCGGACGATATCGTGAGATATATTCAGCGTGTGCTAGTCATCGCTAGTCATCTCCACAGAGATCGACAGACATGTTGTTGATCTCTGTGGAGAGAGCTTAGTCACATTTGTGGAGAGAGTTTAGTCACATCTGCGGACAGAGTTTAGTCACATCTGCGGAGAGAGTTTAGTCACATCTGTGGAGAGAGTTTAGTCACATCGCACATAATACGTTGTGTGGTCAGACACATACAATGTGTAGCTATTCAGTATCCGAATCTGCGTTACTAGACTCGGGAATCGGAATATATATTATATAAAACTCAAAGGTGACTGACTAACATGGTGAATGGTGATCTATCAACGCACAGCCCAAACTACTGAATGGATCGGGCTGAAATTTGGCAGGTAGATGTTATGTCGTAGGCATCCGATAAAAAAGGATTTTGATAAATTCCAACCCCAAGGGGTTAAAATAGGGGATGAAAGTTTGTATATCATAATACTTCTTAACGCGAGCGAAGCCGCGGGCAAAAGCTCGTAATACATTATGTTCGTTCTCAAATTATATTTTGTATGTTTGAGTTGTTTTTATTTTCGTGGTCATATCACTGGACTCACAACTATGCAT
Organism: Plebejus argus; assembly: GCA_905404155.3. Classification (NCBI taxonomy): domain Eukaryota; kingdom Metazoa; phylum Arthropoda; class Insecta; order Lepidoptera; family Lycaenidae; genus Plebejus; species Plebejus argus. Next base: position 13,222,310 of record FR989944.1, read on the forward strand.
GTAATATTTGTATTTTACATAGTTAATAGAATCAGGCGTTACTTTGCGAAAATCCATAGCTTAAAATTTAGTTTGTATTTTTTTTAGCAATATTGACTTGACGGACGTTGTTCGTAGAGTCCTCATCCTGAGGATGCTCCGGTGTTGGGGCGAAACGCGCGTCGAGGTTTTCAACCTGCATGGTGGTGAGGGGTCTTGCACGGATTTGCCAACATTATTGCTTGATTGGTGGTGGTGTTTGCAGGTTCTTGCATGCGAGTGTACGCATAGGCAGTGTGGGAGAGGAGGGAGGTGCTGTACGCATGCCTATGCGTACACTTACTCATTTACTGAAAGGTTGAGGTTTATTTCGCGGAATATTGCTAAAAAAAATAATAACAAACTAAATTTTGTATTTTACTTCACTTACTTGTGAAAACTTTCTTTTAAGGTGCCGGTTGGCAGTGGGCGACATGAAGCAACCGCAGAGGACGGTCGTCGCGACACTACTGGTTTCTATGTATTTAAATGAAATACACTGCGCAGCTAGCGACACGAAGCTAGCGACACTTTTCATAAAAATACATAGAAACCTGTAGTGTCGCGACCACACGTCGTCTGCTGCCGCTTCATGTGGCCGGCTTCCAACTTATGGCTTTATGTTATTTTCGTACTTCTGTAATTTTTGAGAAGTTGTATTTAGCAATTTTCAGTTTCAATGTCTCGTTGAAATCGAAAAAAATCGATTTTGATTTGGTTTAAGCCGAGCCTTAACACAATAAATAAGATTAATTGGTGTCTCATCTCGTCTTCAGTGATATGTCGACGGTACTCGCTACACACAATTTTAATATCGATAATGCATCGAAAACTATATCAAAATGAACACTCGTCGTCGTTATTTGCGCTGAATTATTTTAGAATTGTTAGCTTGATCATAACAGCTAATATAGCAAATATCGCGATCGTTGTGTTATGTTTGTTAAACAAAGCTTTCTTTGAAGTATTTTTCTATTGAAGTAATTACAATAGCTCCGTCTGCCCTCATTCTCACAGAGAGGGTAGACAAACATTCAAAGTAAAATGAGTAGCGTTCAATTCTAATTTATTTTAATGTTACGTTACAAATTCGTAACATTTTTGGAATCAGATTTTGGTATTGGAACAAGTATAAATTTTAATTAATTTAAAATGGCTTCTTCGTTTCTCTGTAACTGTTTACTGTCTAGTGGTCTACTATTTTTGCCATTTTTGCTTGTACTAATTAATTTGACTTTTCATATAATAAATTACTTTATGCTTAATTAACATCAGCTTATTTAAATAAAAGGACAAACATAAAATATATTATAAATTATAATGTTTGATGTATTATTTATGCATTTTTCGTGTATGTTGTGCTTCGTTTTTACTACCGACTATAACGACAAAAAGTTTCACGTTTTACGTTTTTTTGTGTTGTAATTTACATAATAATTATGCAGACGAACCTAAACCTTACTCGATTGAATAAATAAATTGAAAATCCTTTAATATAAAAAAGAGGCCTACAAGAACCAAAAGTTATTTAAATAAAATCGTTTATCTAATTTGTTCCAGTCGATAAAGCAGTCATTTTGTATACTTAGATGTTGAGTTTAGTCGCTCGGGCGTACTCTGAGTACTCTGAGATCATATCTGCAGGCTCTACGTGCCTTTTAAAGGTTAGTCACGGTTCAGCAGATGGAGTTCGGGGAACAGAAGTTACGACAGATAAAGGTAAACGCAGATCAGCCGCACCGCACGCGGCCCGCACTCCAACTTGCAATAAAGTAGAAAAGCGTTTTTATGCTTGTATTTAAGTGCCAGGAAAGCAATTACTACCTGTGACTTGATGAGTTCAGCTTGTTCAATGTTCATGTTCTTAGTCGTATTGTATTTTGATATAACGCATAATATTATGTAGGTAGACTAGGTACGTACGCTCGCTAAGTGACATAAGACATCAAAATACAATACATTTTTGATGTCTTACTTCGCTGCTATGCCATCGAATGCAATTTGGCTCAAGTACCCCGGGCACTGCAGCGACTTGCGTGGGGGTGTGTCTTGTGTGTTTTATACAGAACTCAATTTCTTAAAAATAGAATAAATAGATCTAAAAAAATAAATAGACTGCGATGCGTGTACTGTTCTGCGGTCACCTTTAAACGATTATTATTGTCGCGGGTCTTTTTAGTAAATGTCAGTGTAATGTAATTAACTGTCGTAATTTCTCTCTGACCTACTTTACAAGTAACAAACTTCTGAGAAAACCGCGGTTCATCTGTCTCTCTAAACGGCCCTCTCTCCGCCGCTTGAAGTTCCAAATAAATAAAATAAATAAACGTTTATTCATTTTTTTGATCACTACACTACAAGACATTATAACGAAAACAAAAACACAATAATAACAATAAACTAAAAAGAAAATAAAAGAAAAGAAATGCCAAAGAAATAGTACGTACGAAAAATAATATGAAGCTTGTAAATAAATGAGTACTAAACCATAAGTACTTAAGGTCTTTTTATGTACGTCTATATTTAAAGATTTCGTACAACCTAAATATATTAACTAGCACGGTGTTTAATTTGTTAGTACACTTTATATAATATTTATTGCCCTAGTGGAGTCACCTATCGCACAGAGGGAGAATAAAGCAAAAAAAAAATCAAACATCACCCTTCTCTCCTCACACTCGAACACCCGTCTTTCATATGCCAGGTGAAAAAGAACGACGCGGAATGAGCGCCAAGTTAGTTTATTAATTATTCTTAATAACTTTATAAATAAACAATATTTTTAAAATCGGCTAGTACGGTCCGTCGGTAATATAATTTTATATTATTTATTAAAATATTGTCTCAATTGAATGCACAGTTTTGAAAAGAAATGAAATATACGTGAAATTTAGATGCATCTTTGTATTTTTTTTATATAGAGAAAATTTAAAGATATCGTGTTTTCACTAGCACAGACCCTCGCAAATACAATGTAGTATGTATGTTTTAAAAATGAAACAATTCATAGCTTATTATCGCGTAAAAAAGGAATTATAAGGTCATTTATTTTGCTTTAGTCGGCCCCGTATTGAATAGTAGATGACGCCTGCAGCTCAGTTGCGCCAAAATTCTTTCATCGCGCCGCGCGCCGCACCGACAACTCAGGGCCTATAGCCGAAACTTTTTCGTTTTCGCTTCGTTATAGAATCGCCGATCAAAATGTATGGAATTGACATAAGACGAGTCGAACGTCAACGTCATATTAACGAACGCTTATGTCAAATCCATACATTTTCATCGGCGATTCTATAACGAAGCGAAAACGAAAATATTTTGGCTCACCCCCCAGCTTTCTTATATAATTAAGTTGATTCTTGCTTGTAATTTATAAAATTGTATGAAATGGTATAGTGGGGCGGGGGGTGCGCGGATAAATTATGCGACGTTTTAATTACTTATGTCATATTTATTTTTATTTCTTATGCTAAAATTACCTTGAATGATCTAGATAAAGGCACGAGGTTAAATACACTAACTAAACTTTATTATTTATTTTGATTATGAAATGAGCAAATTAAATATAAGAACTAAAACCGCTGCCGGGCAAACGAAAACTGCTTACCAAACTGAGACCAAAGTTTATAGATTTTAATGGGAGCCCAATTTAAAGTTGTCTTGAAAATATTACTACAACAAATAATAAAAACAAACTTTATTAAAGCAATATCCGCAATATGATATACGATAAACCCACCATATTGCTTTTTAATCCACTTAGGCCCACTTGCGCAGATCTGAGTTAAAGTTAACTCAGAGTTAACTTTTAACCCAGATCTACGCAAGACCGCCTTATACGCTTAAATCCGGAAAACTATCTATATAAAAGAAAATAAGCGGAAATCAATCTCGTAGCACTTGGCGTAGAGGGTTCGTAGAGGCCGTGTAGAGGCGGCGTAGCGGGCCTTTACGCGGCGTAGTGGACCTACGCGGTGAAGCGGGTCTACGCGGCGTAGAGGGTCTACGCGGCGGAGCGGGCTGCGTTATCAGGCGCCCTTTCAGTGTGATACGACCGCGGCCGCGAGCGCACGTGTCCGCACTCCGTACTTACTTACGTGATTCACTTGTCGATGTATCTTGACTAGTTACAAACGGTGTTTAGTGATGTGATTATGGATAGACTCTACTGCTATTTTAATATAATAATAATAAAATTATTATTTTAATGGCTAATTAGTTCACAAGTTTAATTTTTACTTTATCATAAATAATACACAAAAAACTTTATTGAAATTCATAGGAAAGTTTGACGATATCCTATTCATACATTATATTATGTTACATTTAATACTAATTGTATAATACTAAGCCAATATTTTAACAAAATGTGAGAATGAATATTGTTGTTCAACCGGACATAAAATTTAGCATCTCCTTTGCTTTGGAACACGTTATGTGAAATTCTTCTCCTTGAGTGTTAGATAATAAGCCATGTGGTATAAATAAACATCGATGATGAACTTGACGAACTCGTCGTGCGACGTGACGTTGGAGGAGGTGGGGTGGCGCGGGCGCGGCGCCGTGCTGTCGACGTACGGCGCGCTCATGTGCGTCGGCGCCGCCGGCAACGTGGGCGTGCTGGCGGCGCTGCTGGCGCGGCGGCGGCGCTCGCGCGTCGACCTGCTCATGAAGCACCTCGCCGTGGCCGACGTGTGCGTCACGTGCGGTGTTATACCGCTGGAGGTGAGCGCGTGTGACGTGGGCGCGGCCCGCAACGTGGGCGTGCTGGCGGCGCTGTTGGCGCGCCGGCGGCGCTCGCGCGTCGACCTGCTCATAAAGCACCTCGCCGGGGCCGACGTGTGCATTACGTGGGACGTTTTTGGGGCTTACTTACCTTTACTTTCGTGCTATAATGCAGGAACCGTTGTTACGCGATATTGTTCACTATTAGCTTCAGCGAAAAGTACAATTCATGCGGGCACGATTCATGGAATCATTATATTACTATTGGAGGATAGCGGGGTGTGTAGGCGAGGCTAGCGTGGTTTGATATTTTTGGGAGCCCGGTCTTAAATCTCTCAATGTTTTGTCTAGAAAATCTGAAAACGAAACTTCAATTGTTTTAAGTTTCACAATGAGAACTCCATTGTTCAACCTTTATTTTTATTTCATAGAAGCCTATAAAGAGAAAGAAAATCGGACAACCTTTCCCATTATGAAATATTTCATTATTTCTTGTTGGTTACGATGGTATAAGTTAACAATTTGTTTCAGTTACGAGTATACGGCTGGATCTTTATGCGTCCGCCCTAACGCGCGGTTTGCAGTAAATGATGGCACGATTGCGCCCCATATGAGATAAATAAAATTGCTAAATCAAGTCTTACTGATACGTTTACAATTGTTTAAGCCGATATCGTAATGTAATTTGTACCCAAATAGACACCGATCTACAAACATGTCCATCTGCATATCGCTGAATGCGGATCCGTGATATTGCTATATGTATAGATTGACATTTCTAAATATAATTCGAAACATGTTGTGGTATCAATTACGCAGTAATCATTATCAGTTATCACGTTACGGCCCGCCCCGGGCGAGATGCGGGGGATACATGGGGGATACGGTAATCGAATGAGTAATACACCAGACTGCTACCCAGACCCGGCTCCGCGTCGGGCGGGTTCTACCAAACACCATAATAATATTATTTATTACGTTGTTGTATTTATACTTTTTTAAGAAAGAAAAAAAATCGGCCAAGTGCGAGTCGGACTCACGCACCAAGGGTTTCGTACTGATATAGAGCAAAAATAGGCCAAAAATTGTGTTTTTTGTATGGGAGCCCTCCTTAAATTTTTATTTTATTTAAATATTATTATTAATTATTAAAGTACACATATTATATTTAAAGCCTTTGTGAAAATTTCAAGTGCCTACCTGTTGCCATTATTGATATCGAGCAAAAAAAGGCCGAAAAAAATCACGATTATTTGGTTTTTAGTATTTGTTGTTCTAGCGGCAACAGCTATACACAATGTGTGAAAATTTCAGAAGTCTAGCTATAGCAGTTCTTGAGATACAGTCTGGAGACAGACAGACAGACGGACGGACGGACAGACGGACAGACAGATAGACAGACAGACAGCTCGGTTTTACCCTTTGGGTACGGAACCCTAAAAAGAGTTTCAGTTCCAAGTATGGGGACCCACAATTTTTTGTTTAAAACATTAATGCGGTTCAACGAATGCACCTTCTTATCAAGTTTCAACAGTAGGTATATAAAAGATAGGAAAATATGTATTGTTATTACATATAATATTATGTGTATATATTATATTCTATTCTAGTATTTAATTTATATTTTATAATTTTTATATATATATTTTTATTTATATATATATTTTATATATATTTATATATTATATATAAAAAAGGTCCATGGCGTGATGGACAACAATCACAATATATTGTAAATAATAAATTATCCTTGGTGCGAATAAACTAAATAAAGATGACAAAAAAAGGATATGGGCTGTTAGCCCATAGATGGCCCCAAATTGTAAATATAAAAAAAAAACAGTAGGTATAGGTCTTATAGTTTCCGAGTAAGGTGGCCGTGACATACGGACGGACAGACAGACAGACCTGGCGAATCTATAGTTTCCGAGTTCCGATTCTTTTCCATTTAGCTACGGATTAATTTAACCCTAAAAAAAAAAAGATTTGTGTTGAAATATCATTGCAAAAAGTCTTTTAAAATCAAAAAGTCTTTCGAATCTCCTTTTGTGACGAGACAAATTTAATAAAATATAAATTATTACATACTAGCGACCTGCCCCGGCGTTGTACGGGTATAAAATATATAGCCACTGAAAAAATGATTAAAACCGATAGCCTATGATCCTTCACGTGGAAAAACTACTCCAGTAGTTCGCAAGATAAGCCCTTTTAAATAATTTCCTCAGTTTTTTTCACATTCTCCTATTAGTCTTAGCGTAATAAAATATAGCCTATAGCCTTCCTCAATAAATGGGCTATCTAACACTGAAATAATTTTTCAAATCGGACCAGCCCCCTTAGACAAAGTATCTTTCGTTAAAAACGATGACAAAATTCGTTATCAAAATGTATGCGGTTTGACATATTTAAAGTCATCGCTAAATGACATTTCGCTTGCAAACACTAAATATGTCAGATCCCATGCATTTTGATAACGAATTTCGTTATCGTTTTTAACGAAAGGGACTTTGTCTATGGCTTCAGTAATTCCTGAGATTAGCGCTTTTAAGTTAGCCCTTTCAAATAATTTTCCCCTTTTTCCCACATTTGTCTCTATTTCTTCGCTCCTATTAGTCCTAGCGTGATAAAATATAGCCTATAGTCTTCCTCGATAAATGGGCTATCTAACACTGAAAGAATCATCAAAATCCGTTGCGTAATTTTAAAGATTAAACGGAACAAAGGGACATGAGGCAAAAAAGCGGCTTTTCTTATAATAAAAATAAAATAAAATAAAAAACTCTTTATTGAAACCATTAAACAAATCAGTGGACGAAGGTTACAAAGAAAAAGAAAAAAATAAAGTTTGAAATGGCGGCCTTATAACTGCTTGAAGCAGTCTCTTCCAGGCAACCATAATATAATATTATGTATAGTGTATAGATAACTTTATTGATATAAAGAAAAAGACTCAACCGAATTACGAAAACATAATTTATTACTTACAATAAAATATAACGGGCTTTTACATGATATTATGAAATATGTTGCCTGTATATTCCTCATAACATGTCATATATTTCGACTTGAGTCGTGCATGAGTAATGAGGATGCTACGTCCACATTCATAATATCAGTCGGTGTGTTTAGGTATGAAAATGAATTTCAATAGTACTCGTAATTTAAGGCAATTGCTTTGCACTTTACGCTTAGGTATAATGCGTCAGGAGTCACTTTGTATTTTATGGAAATATAATAACTTATTATGACTGGAACTCAATATTATTACGACAAATCCCAAAGTATAAAATAAAATAGCTTCCCTTTTTCTGTCCCTTAGATCAGCTCAGATCTTTAAATGTACACAACGGGTTTAGTGCGTTTTTTCAGTATGTAAAGTAATTTAAAATGAAGGTTTATAATTATAAGGTTTATAAAGAATACATTACCCCTTCAACTGTGGCAGCCATATTGCAAAAATACGCGCATCTGTCAAAATATAGCTGATGTCAATTCGCCAAAAACGTTTGGACTTTGGTGTGGTGTCACTTGTCAGGCAACAAGAACTCAAGAGTTCGATCAGAAAAAGTTCCAATCACAGATAGAAGTAAGTTCCAATCAAAGTTTGAAGTACTATTTACAATTCAGACTGCAACGTGACGCTTAAATGCATTTATATGATAACGAGCTTATGCCCGCGGCTTCGCCCGCGTTAAGAAGTATTATTATACATATACAAACTTTCATCCCCTATTTGAACCCCTTGGGATGGGAATTTATCAAAATCCTTTATAGCGGATGCCTACGTCATAATATCTACCTGCATGCCAAATTTCAGCCCGATCCGTCCAGTGGTTTGGGCTGTGCGTTGATAGATCACCATGTCAGTCAGTCACCTTTGAGTTTTATATATAATAGATATAGAATAAGGAGTAAATGTATGGATTTGACAGATTTGCAAGACGTCTCACGTTGTCTCTCACGCAATCGAAATCTGTCAATCTCTGTCAATGCAGTGCTTTAGAAATGCATTGCGTCACGTTGCGGTCTGAATTAACCCTTAGGCCAGGTTCTCACGGCACAATCCTGCACGTTTCCTGCACGTTTTTGCAGTATACGTGTTAACGAATAAATTGTGGCGCATACAATGTATATAAAACCATTCACACGTCGATTGTACTACACGATTTGTTGCAGTACATTCGGCGAATGAATATAGGCGTATACTGTAAAAAACGTGCTAGATTGTGTCGTGTGAACGTACTCTAAGAGTGCGGTGTCTGGGAACGACGTGTGCTCGCCGCTCGGTGCTCAGTAATGTGTGTGGTATTAAGTTCGCCGGGAGTTGGGTGCTTTTGTTGTCGTATCTGGAATCTGCTCACATAATATATTGTTGTTTAATTGTTATCTTCTGCACGTGTGCAGTTTATTTAATTATTTATGGAAGCATAGAGGGAACGTTTAAATGTTTCATCAAAAATGAACTTACGGCGCTTCGGTTTACCCTTACTTTTTCGTTTGGAAAAATAAACTCTTGGAATTAGCGAACCGAGTAAATATCTAAACAGATACTAAACAGTTCCGTAATAAATTAATCAGTTATTCTGTATCCGATATCAGATATTGCATCGGTTAACTCGGTAATAAATAAGTCTTCTAAATGTTAGACGTAGACTTAATATTTCTCTACGAGGCATTTGGCAAGCGCCCATTACTAAATAATAAAGGCCAATATGCATACTTGTATGTGGACTTATATACAGAATATCTCTCGAAGCTCACACGGATCTTTCAGTAAGTCAATCTCTGCACAGCGATCACAACATCAATACTTATAATAATATTCTACAATAATTTCGCTAAGCTTGTAAACATGTCAAACTGGCCATCTATGTTGTACAACATTTTACTAAATAACATATACCTACGTTAGTACGCGCTACCGAAATAATAAAAAAGAGCGGTTACATCGAAACCGCATTGCTCGAATGTAGCACTCAGTACTGAAGTAGCGTTAGGGTTAACTTAATTAATATGTAACACAGACGACCTCTGTGGCTCAGTTGGTGGGCTGTTGGTAGCTCAAGCCGGGGGTCGTTCGAATCCCGCCGACGGAACAAAAAGTTTTCAAAGTTCCTGGGTCATGGATGTGCATTAAATATGTGTATCATATAATAAAAATCTTAAATATATGTATAATATGTATCTTAAATATGTGTAACATACGCTTAAAATCTGCATCTCTGCCGAACCGGTGCAGCGGTAGTAGGTCAACAAATAGGATCATTCCAATAATATTGTTTTAAAAATTCTGAAATTTACATTTTTATATCAATTTTAGCCTTAATATAATAAAAAAAATCATTTCAATCGGTTAAATACATCTATTTCAAAATTGAGTTCCAAAACACCCGAACATAGATACTTACATACAGAGCAAGTTAAATAAAAGATTAACAGACGAACAAAGAATTGATGTAGAAATACAACAGGCTTGAAAAAATTAAAAGTTGTGAATTTATACAATAGAATAGAAAATTTGAACTTTTATCGCCTCACATCACATCCAGTCGTCCATACAGTGGCATACCACAACGGCGCGGCGTAACACTTCGCGTAGTGTATATTTTCTTTGGTAACACTCACATTCTTTCTTGTCTTTCACTCTTTTTTTGTTTGTATGAAACAGTGTATGTTTAAGATACTTACTATTTTTTTTAAGTTTCTTTTTTTACTTTTAAATTGCATATAATATATAGAACTGTGTTAATTTGTAGTAATACTATCATGGGCGAGGACGCTGGCCTCTGCAATACAGTTTACACTAGTGCAGGGGTCAGAGGCTTCTTCTTAATGTAAAACAGTTTCTGGTTCTAATAAAGATTTATTTATTTATTTATTTATTTATTTATTATTAATACAGGGTGCAATTAAACCTTCCTGCCAAATTTTTTCCAGGGCTTAGGTATCATAAGGAGAGTCTATTTAACCAAAAAAAGTTGAATGTTATATTTTATTTATTAACACATTTTATCCTATTTAAAATCGTTGCAGAATGGTCACTCGCGGCGCGGGGTCACATCACGCGCGGGCGACGTGTCGTGTCCATTAATTGTAGTGTTTTTTAGGATAACTTTCGGAAGCTATTTCTCAACATTTTAGTACTGAGTGATTATAAAAGAAAAAATACGTGTATTTTTATTTTTAACAAGGATCAATATATTAAAATTTGGCAGGAAGGTATAATTGCACCCTGTATAGATTTCTGGGAATCCGCTCAGAGATCACCACCAATATATTTTGTTGTTTACATGTATTGTATTGTATACAATTCAAAACTTAGCTTTATTCACCATACGAGAAGATACACATTGAACTGACAGACTTGTCGCTCGCGTGTCGGGATGCCTATACCAATTTTGAATGGCTCATTTTAATATGCATCGCGTCGCGTGATCACGTTGCGATGAGAACTGACTCTCACGAGGTACTACAAGGTATCACACCCTATTTGCTGTATAAATATTATATAGAACATGGTGCCTGCAGAACATAGTGTAGTTGGCGAGGCGTAGGTTACTGTGCACGTAGTTTATCTTGACTGTCAGACCGACACTAATAAACTATTATGTTTGTATGCTAGTCAATAGTTTGAATTTCAAAATAATAATGACATTGGGTTCAACCGAAATTGATTTTGACAAATTAATTAGATTCGATAATGCTTAGTGAAATTAACGTTAGACGTAAATTAATAGTTCAGCACAATATGCCGACAGCTCAATAGCTAAAGGCATATTATTAGCTTTACTTTTTGTGTCCATTGACATGCCACTTTCAGGGATATCGCGTCCCATAAAATGTTTTTAATTATTATTATTGAATCGTGCTTCCTCTCCACGTTGGTCCTGATAGGCAAACACTGGAGAGAAAAGTGTGTTCACGTAGTTCAAAAATTAAGATGCACAAGACAAGATTTAAATTTGTAATTCCGAATATTACGCTGGTATAGGGCCCGCGCCTGTGGACGTCTTATTTTATTTAATAGAATGTGTAAGAAGTATAATAATATCTTTGATGTATGTGGCGGTACATCGATGTTCGTATCCGGTTGCTCGACTGATCCCACGATATCCGGTTGCTCGACTGATCTCCACGCGCTAGTCGCTACGCGTTTGTGAACAAACACCTAATGCTCATGCAGCTCGTTGTATAGTGCACACAGCACACAGCACACTGCACATAGGCGGTAAATAGAGCTTATACAGAACATGCACATCACTATTTAATCATAGAAAGAGGAACAAGAATTTTTAAGTATTACAATATGAAAGTAATTTTAGTGAAATCCTTTAAGAGGTGAACCGCCGGTCTGTTTCACCGGTCGTATCTGTTTAACACATTACACAACACAAACCCCTATGGTACGCGGTGTCAAACAGATACCACGCTCGTCGAATAGTATCTTCAGCCCGAAAATGATGAAAGTATTAGTAAGTATTATAATAAATAGCTTTCTCAAGTTAATACATAAACCTCAGGCGCGGGCGGTGATTGATCGCTCGTAAACAATATCACTTCTGAGAGCTGCTCAATTATTTGACGATTTTCTGGAAATATTTGAGCCCGTCACGGCAACATTACTCAAAGTCTGAGTCAGGGAGGTGGGAGTAATTTATATCTTTACTCTTTATTTCACTAATTAGCCGATGCCAAAACTAAGAATGCAAATGGATTAAAAATAGAAATACCAAACGTTTTCACCCTTTTGGCCCTCTATCGATCTCCTTCTTTTACTAACACTGAACATTTTACTTCTTCTCTCGGTCAAGTATTAGAATCAATGCAAAACTCTCCCTGTCTCTTCGTGGTAGGTGATATTAACATTAATATAATAGACTCAAATACTTACGACGATACTTCTTCATCTTCATCTTACCTTTCAGTGTTATCAGAAAATGGTCTAGTCCCTTGCATTAATCTGCCGACACATGGCCGTTCATGCATAGATCATATTTTTATATCTTCCTCAATAAAAGCAGAGTCCGTGGTAAGTCCTACTGATCTCACTGATCATGATATAATTATGGTAGGAGCTGATACTGTTAAGTCAAAAATACGTGCCGTTAAGGGGAAAAAACGAGTAATTGACTATGAAAATTTAATAAAAGATATCGAAGGAACAAGCTGGGAAAATGTATTTAATAGCTCATCTGTGGACGAAGCGGCAGAAAATTTTATGACACTAATCATAACAGCAGTTTCTAAATTTTCTTCTACAAAACACGTCAGTCATAAAAAAATTACCATCCAACCTTGGATGACTCCCGGTCTGATCAGGTGCGCAAAACACAGAGACAAGTTGCATTTACAAAGTAGAAAAAACCCAAACGATGAGATGAAAAAACTTATTTACACTAGATACCGGAATTTTTATATTAAAATACTAAGAAAAATTAAGTCTGAATATGATACAAATGATATAACAAGTAATAAGAATAACCCCAGAGGGCTTTGGAAAGCTATAAATCGAATTTCACACAGATATTCCAATAAGACTAGTGCCTTACTAGATATCACAGGGATTAAAAGGACTGTAGAAGAATCTTTAGATTCCCTAAATACTTACTTTACATCAGTAGGAAAGACACTGGCTGATAATATTTTTATCAATCTTAATGAAACTCACGACTCCATAACTGCTAAGTCTACTTTAATTCCATCACTTCCAAATTCTTTCTTCTTAACACCAACTGATCCAAATGAGATTCTAAATATAATAAAAAATCTGCATCCAAATAAATCTCCAGGACTTGACGACATAGACAACAAACTCCTAAAAATTCTAGCTAAACATATAGTGGACCCTCTTGCCTTCATTTTTAATCTAAGCATTGAATCAGGTACCTTTCCAAAAATATGGAAACAAGCAGCTGTAGTGCCTATATACAAGGCTGGCCCAAAATCAAATCCAAATAATTATCGTCCAATTTCTTTACTATCCAGCATATCAAAACTACTCGAACGAGTAATAAATATAAGACTTGTCTCCTACTTAGAAGATAATAATATAATATCTGACAAACAATTCGGTTTCCGGCATGGAAAGTCCACCGAGGATGCTGTCACACTTCTCACAAATTCAGTAGCTTCATATTTAGACAAGGGACAGAAATGCATTGGCATATTTCTAGATCTAGCGAAGGCATTCGATAGTATTTCTATACCAATTCTTTTGAAAAAGCTAGAAGCCTACGGCATAAGAGGGACTCAATTAGAATGGTTTTGTAGTTATTTATCCGATAGAATCCAATATATTAGAATAGCTGGTCTGAAAAGTAATATGAGTCCTGTGACTTACGGTGTACCACAAGGCAGCATTCTCGGTCCATCCCTCTTCCTCCTTTATATAAATGACATTGCAGCTTTGAAACTGAAAAATGCGGACCTCCAATGCTATGCAGATGATACAGCCATCATATTCCATGACTCTAGCTGGGAACGAACCTGCAAAAGAGCTGAGGATGGAATGTCCATAATATTAAAATGGTTAAGTTTTAACCTTCTTTCCCTGAATACCACTAAAACCAAATTTCTTTGCTTCCACAAAACTGCGTCTTCGGCCCCTTCTTCTCTAAATACCGTAAAAATTCACTCTTTGAACTGTTTATCACACAATACTCCTTGTTGCTGCCCGTCTATTCTACGATCTTCAACTATACGCTATCTCGGAATCACGTTAGATGATAAAATGACTTTCAAATTCCATGTTGAAGAAATGTCCAAACGAGTACGGAAACTCATGAGTGTAATGCGAAATATACGCAGTGCGGTCGATGGTAATATATTAAAAATCATCTATTTTTCCTTGTGTCAGTCCCTCATCAATTACTGCATCTTGGCTTGGGGTGGGTGTTCTTCAGCAACTCTTATTCCGCTCGAGCGAGCGCAAAGAGGCGTATTAAAGGTAGCGTTGGAGAAACCTAAGAGGTACAGCACAAACAAACTTTATGAGGAGACTAGGGTTTTAAGTGTTAGAAAACTATATTATGTTAGGGTCATTGAATCAGTACACAAATCCGTTACAAAATCCAAAAATACTTATGAACAAATGTTAAGCAGACGACTTTTCAGAATTCCCAGTACCCCCGTTAAGACAACCTTTGCCTATAGATTCGGAACATTCTTATATCCCTTCATTTACAATAAACTAATAAATTTATTTGAATTAAAGCAGTATTCAGTACAAAAGGCTAAAAAAATACTATCTAAATCCATACTAACCTGGTCATACATGGAAACAGAAAATTTAATTAAAGTGTACAAATAACTCAAAAGACATACACACACACACACACACACACACACACACACACACACATACACACACACACAATTATAATATAGAATATAATATAGAATATAATAATTTAACCTAAGATTTTTAATTTTTGTTGTGGTATTTAGATTATATTAAGTATTATTATTATTATTTGTTAATTTCGTCTGTTTTTATTGATATTTGCACTCTATTTATTGTAATTCGGTAAGAATTCCCCCATAGCACAGGCTGCGCCTAGTTTGGGGGACTGCCACTTGTTTAAAAATATTGTCAATCAATTTATGGAAATAAAGATTTGTATTTGTATTTGTATTTGTATTTGTATTAGTGCGTTGTCAATAGAGTAGACAACAATTTGTTAAAAACAAATAACATACCTACAAGCTAATTGTTATGTAATAATTTATAAAGGAAACGCCTGCACAAGGCACTGAGTTTATTATGTCCACTACTTGGTTCTGCAAATAAAGTTTAACGTCGGTAAACAGTTTTCAAGTTTTGTTTGTAAAGTCGCAAGTCAGGGGTCGGCCTTGTTGTGGTGAGGTGAGAGAGAACTACATTATATTATTCTAACTTCAAATTATATTCTAAGCAATGTGGGTTATACCATGGACGAATATCTCGTAACAACGTTGTTCGCTAGTACAATACAATAATGATATCCAACAGGTATAACCGCCGTACTCAAAGATATTTAATTATGATTAAGCTTCAATTTAATGAAGAATTTGACAGATAATGTATGGGGCTTAAGGGCCCGGGTTACCCTCGAAATTTTCATACATTCTTAATACCAAAATCATTTTCTCATACGAAAATATTTAACATGTTTGAGTTATTTTTCAGCTTAAGATAGTAATTACCTAGGGTCCTGAACAATTTTTTTTACAAAATACACACACTGGCAAAATTAGCGGAACATAGTCAAAAAGGGCCAGAACTTGAACTCAAGTGGGTCGGGCTGTCTGAAATCCTTTTATATAGTTTCTAAGCTCATTTAAGAAATAAAATATTGAACAAAACTGGCAATTTGAGAGATTTTTATTGCAATTATGCCATAATAAATGTTTTTCGATGATTGACGTTGTAAGTGTTTCTGATAAGAATGGCGATTTTAGCGGGGTTCAAGGTATGCCAGCTCATTTGATTGTTTGGTTTTTGGAAGAACACATTGCTTAGATATAAAATTAGTGATTTCCCAGCATCTACGACAGCTAGAGCTGTAACCACGATAGAGAAAGGTCACACCTACCGTTCGGTCAGTCAGGCCTTAGGTGGGTCAGCTTCCGTGGTCCATCGTAACTTTCAACGCTACAGAGAGACTGGATCTTACGTCTGGAGACGAGAACAAGGCAGATATCGGGTGACATTGGTTCAGGATGACCGTTTTGTTAGGGTACATACCCTTAAGAAATCGACCTCAAACTGCATTGCATACACGAAACCTGTCGGAACAGATCCGAGATGTACGTGTGAGTGATTGTACAGTAAGAAGAAGACTCAAAGAAGTTAAATTAAACTCAAAAGTGCCAGCAAGGGCACCAGAACTTGAGACAGGACACGAAAGAGCTAGGCTAAGATATGCGCGTGAACATCAAAATTTGACAAGTGTATGAAATCGTATGCTGTACAGTGATGGGAGCAAATTCTGTGTAAATTTTGTTGACAGGCGATAAAGAATGTGGATAAATCGTAAGGAACGCTATAGACCATTAAACTTAACGGAAACAGTGGCCTATCATGCAGGCTTCGAAATGGTTTGGGGTGGCATATGACTTGGAGCCCGCACGGAGCTGATGATTGTTAATGATGGTACTTTGACAGTACACGGCTAAAGCACAGATGTCCTAGAACTGCATGTTGTGCCTTTTACACAAGTTTAGGCAGTAGCTTCAATTTTATGCGCGTCCATAGAGTAAAAAAATCAGGCATTATTACCTAAATTATGCTGGCGTAGCCTAGGTGGAGAGGCCAGCACGGTCTACGGATATGGATCCGATTGAGGACGTGTGGCACATCAATGGGTGAACGGTACGAGTTAAACCTCCAGCTCCAAAATCTGTTCAGGAGCTCGAGTTGGCGCTACTGGAGGAGTAGGAGAATATTCCACAGGAAATGATTGACAATCAAAATGCAAGCATGGAATGGCGTATCCAGGCCCTCTTGAGATCCATAGAAGGCATTAAACGCTTTTAACATGGCATTTCTTAAGTAAAAATGGAGAATTTAACTTAAAAAATTACTGCTGTAATTTCAAAGATTTTCTTAATTTTTGATTTTTGCTGATTTTTTTTCTTTTTACACGATTTCATGCCCTAAATTTATATAAGTTTTATTTTTTAATCATCAATTATTAAATTAATAAAGAAATATATACAAATAAGCGAATAATTTAGAAAAAAACTGAAAATTTTGTTATGTTCCGCTAATTTTGCCGGTGTGTATATTTAAATACTTACTAAAAAAAAAATTTTTGTGTTTAAATATTTTTTTGTAAATTTACTACTAAATATTTAAACACCAAAAAATAGACAAAAATACTAAAAAATATATAAATAAATAGTAAATTTACTACAAAATATTTAAATAATAAAAAAAAAAATTTAAAGTTTAAATATTTTGTAGTAAATTTACTATTTATTTTTATATTTTTTAGAGTTTTGTCTATTTTTTGGTGTTTAAATATTTAGTAGTAAATTTACTAAAAAATATTTAAACACAAAATTTTTTTTTTAGTATTTAAATATTTTGTAAAAAAAAATTGTTCAGGACCCTAGGTAATTACTATCTTAAGCTGAAAAATAACTCAAACATGTTAAATATTATCGTATGAGAAAATGGTTTTGGTATTAAGAATGTATGAAAATTTCGAGGGTAACCCGGGCCCTTATGTCAACATTTTGAATTAATTACATTTAAGTAATTGATGTTCCACTCTGAGTGCGGCGGTAAAAGCTGCTAGGAGCTCGTCAATAACTTTAGGAACATGCCCTGCATTGTTATTACAATTACATCAATTTTGCCGTCAAACAATTAGTTTGGCGAGACTTTAAAATGTAAGAATATTATGTAGAGTTTTATGAATTAATATACTTTACATATAAAAAAGTAAATATTTTGAAAAAGAAGCTGACTGCCTTTTTTGCACTGAACTAGCCAAAATCAAGTGTTTCAAAAACAATGTGGTTGTTGGATTTTTTTAATAATAATTCAGTTTTGTTTTTTATATTTCAAATTATATTCTTCACTACGCCCGGGACATTTTTGTCAATTAGTTTCAGTTTAATTATTAATCAAACCTAATTCCTAAACCAGAATACAAATTATAACCAATAACCGTAGACCAAAAATATTGAGTACCTGTATCAATAAGTTCCATGAATACCGATTGATTAACGTTGTAATTGCTGTTATTTTAAGACACGTGATTTAATTGACTCTTATTTATAAAGGGATGAATAAACATAATTGGAAAACGCCAATCAAATCATTGTTTAGATTAATTTGTATTGAAATAAGTATCATTAATAGGTTAAGCATCATTGTTACTGCCATGGTAACGCGCCAGACGGTCTATGTGTACCACTTTGAATGTCCCTCTTGGTTGCTTTTGAATCCTATAAGTCACATCATTCAATCGGGTAACCACTTTGTATGGGCCGTCCCACTTGGTCTGCAACTTTGGAGATTTCCCTTTTCGACGAGTTGGGTTATGCAGCCACACCAGTGTCCCTTCTTCGAAGCCGCTCGTGTTCGATTTCCGGTCGTATCTGGTCTTCATGTTCTCACTTGAATGTAACCCATTCTCCCGAACCATGGCGTGTATATAGCGCATCTTTTCCCTCAAATCGCAGACATAGTCTTGTACGGTCTTTGGTTCCTCCGGTGACCCTCCTGTCAAGAGGTCTACTGGTACTCGTAGTTCTCTACCGTAATTGACATATGCCGGGGTAGCCTTTATGCTCTCATGCTCGGCGGTACGGTACGACAGAAGGAAGAGCGGTATGTACTTGTCCCAATCCTTTTGTTTGTCATCTACCAATTTCGCCAAATGCCTCTCAAGGGTCTGGTTAAATCTCTCAACCATTCCATCAGACTGTGGATGGTACGCGGTGGTCCTCGTTTTATGCATTCCCAAGATTCTGCACACTTCCTGGAAGACCTGCGATTCGAAATTCCTGCCCTGATCAGAATGGATTTCCAGAGGCACACCAAAGCGAGATATCACTTCTTCCACAAGCTTAGAAGCAACTGTCGTAGCTTCTTGGTTTGGTATGGCGAACACTTCAGGCCACTTGGTGAAGTAGTCCATGACGACCATGAAATACTTGTTTCCCGACTCCGTTACAGGAAATGGCCCAGCTACATCAACTGCAATTCGTTCCCACGGTGCGCCAACGTTATACAACCGCAGGTTCCCACGGCTCCTGGTTTGTGGTCCCTTCACTGCAGCGCAACCAGTAGAATCGTTCCCGCACTTTTGTTAACGTCCTCTTGACACCTTTTTTTTTTTTTTTTTTTTTTTTTTTTTAACGCCAAGAAATGCATTTACGCATTCCGCGGGGGATGAGGGGATCCTGACGCGGATATGTGGGACTCGCCCAAAAGCCCTACCCACTAAAACTTGGCGGTGCGCCCTCTCTCCGACGGCGGGGCCACGGGTACGACACCGCGACCGCAACTCCACCAGCGGTCGTCTGCCTGGTGGTCGGCAGACACACCTAGATGACCTCCTGATACGCCATCGTGCATTTCACGGAGAATATCTGGTACTCTCGCTCTTGGGACAACTATCTGAAGATGGAACTCTCTGCCGTTAGTCTTCTCCCATTTCCGGTAGAGTATTCCGTTTTGAAGTACCAGACTCTCCCACTGCGCCCAGTACGCCTTAGTGACAGCGCCCGTGGGTGCAACCTCACTCCAGATTGGTTTTACATCACCCCGTTTCTTCCATGTGATGATGTGCCGAAGGTCGTCATCTGTTTCTTGAGCCTCTCTCATAGCATCATTCTCCCATGGGCCCAAAGGACTTGTTCTCGTTAGCTTTATTGTCACTTCATTAGATTCCTGCTTAACACAATGTTTGCAGTCTTCTGAACACGGCCTTCGTGAGAGTGCGTCGGCGTTCCCATGCGACTTTCCGCTGCGGTGTTCGGTCTTGAAGTCGTACTCCTGGAGCTGCTCAATCCATCGTGCTACTTGACCTTCTGGGTTCTTGAATTGCAGTAGCCACTTCAAGGCTGCGTGATCAGTTCGCAGTAAAAACTGTCTGCCGATGAGGTATTTGCTGAAATGTTGTAGCGTCTTTACAACAGCCAAGAGTTCTCTTCTTGTCACACAGTAGTTTCTCTCTGGCTTGGATAAAGATTTGCTGAAATACGCAATCACAACTTCTCTTTCACCTTGTTTTTGAGATAACACCCCTCCAATGGCCGTGTTGCTTGCGTCCGTGTCGACTATAAACTGACCTTCAGGTTGTGGATACCCCAGGATTGGTGTTTCACACAGATGTTTCTTCAGTTTCTGAAAAGAATCTTCAGTAGTCTCGTCCCAGATGAACTGTCGTTTATCTTCTGTCAGCCGGTGTAATGGCTTGGCTATCTCCGAGAATCCCTTAACAAAACGCCTGTAGTAGGAGCATAGGCCGAGAAATGCTCGCACTTCGGTTTTATTCTTAGGGGTTGGCCAATTTTGAACTGCTTCCAGTTTCTCCGGGTCCGTCTGGATTCCATCACTGGAGATAACATGGCCGAGATAATTGACCTTACTCCTGAATAAACGACACTTTTTCGGATTCAACTTTAACTTGGCCCCCTCTATTTTGGCGAAAACTCGTTCTAAGTTTCGCAAATGGTCCTCGAAGTCGCGGCCAACAATGATGACGTCGTCCAAGTAGACTAAGCAAGCCTCCCCAACTAAGCCTGCCAGTACACACTCCATGAGTCGCTCAAATGTGGCAGGTGCGTTGCACAATCCAAAGGGCATGACGTTAAACTGCCATAAACCTTTACCGGTGGAAAAAGCTGTCTTCTCCTTGTCTTTTGGATGAATTTCCACCTGCCAGTATCCAGATTTCAGGTCCAGGGTCGAAAACCATTTCATGCCACTCAAGGTATCCAGAGTGTCGTCGATCCGAGGTAATGGGTAGCTGTCCTTCTTAGTGACATCATTGAGACGCCTGTAGTCCACACAAAATCTTGTGCTGCCATCTTTCTTCTTTACTAACACAACAGGTGAGCACCACGGACTTGCAGACGGTTCAATAATTTTATGCCTTCTCATGTCCTCCAGAAGGCCTTCCACTTCCTTCTCCTTTGCAATTGGTATCCGTCTTGCTTGTTGACGAATCGGGTTCTCGTTTCCGGTATCTATCCTGTGCTGAACCATCGACGTTCTTCCAAGGTCACCTTCCTGACTGGAGAAGATATTCGCGTGGCGCTGTAAAAACTTCTTAGCTTTCATGCTCTGCGAATAAGTCAGATTACTCTTGCAGTCATCGAGTAGCTCAGTCACTAATCCATTGTTGCTGCTGTTTGCTGGGTCTGCGTCTGTCGTCGAACTACACTTTCTCATCCAGACAACTTCCTCGCACTTTCCAATGACGTCACCTTTGTTCAAGCAGATCTCGCGTTCACCAAGATTCAAAACCCGAACCACAGCGTGACTGTTTCCACTCACAAGGGTTCTTGCCGTCATCAGTTTTCGTGCTGATGTCTTGGTGGGTGTGTCCTCGATCAACACGCATCTGTTAGACTTGTTCTTTCCAGCTGGCGGTAGTTTCACCAGCACCCGGGCTTCCGCTCGTCCAGGTATAATGACTTCCTTTACACATGCGACTTTCCCGCAGGCGCCTCCAAGGATGAAAATTTCTTCTTCGCCACACTGGAAAACTCCGTCAGCGACATTAATCCTGCAGTTGTGCTTCTTCATGAAATCCAAGCCCAAGATGCAATCATCCATTATTTCAGCCACGATAACGTCATGAGGGTATGAGGACCCCCCTACATTAATCATAACTGACATTTCTCCCAGGACGGGTATTGGCTGACCGGAGGCAGTAAGAAGCCGACAATTAGTTCTCCTCTTATGTCCCCTTGCGGCCTTTACCAGATTTGGGTTCACTATTGTTCTAGAGGCTCCTGTGTCTAGAGTCATTTTGCAATCCGTCCTGTTAATAGTCCCCTGAATCACAAGACTATTCCCGCTGCATGCTTGGGAGATAACGGTTATCGGGGCTCCCTCCGCATCAGCCAGTACTCGCCCCTCAGTCCTGGCTTTTATTCGTTTCCCTGCTCCCGGACAGGGGACGAAGCCCTTTGCTTCTTCAGCTCCTCCATCTGTTCCTCAAGCCTTTTCATTCTTGCCATCTGGGTATCCTTCTGCGGGCAGTTGAGCTGAAGATGGCCCCTTTCGCCGCACTTGTAGCACATGGCTCCAAAACTTCTCTTCGTAGGAGCCTTGACCTCCTTCACTTCCTCCGAGACCTCGCGGATTTTATAGGTCTGCTGTATGTCACGCCGGACAGCCTCGACCTCTAGAGCATGCGCCAACGCTTCCTTTAGCGAGGTGTGGTGACGTAGCCTTACTGCAGCTCGGACTTCCAGATCCCTGATTCCGTCGACAAAGGCTTGAATAGTGTTTGAGTCAACCATCTTGGAGTCTGCTCCTGGATGTGCCTTCTTGACCAGTTTTTCAATTTCCAACGCCCATTGTTGTAGTCCCTCTCCTGAGCGTTGGACTCTATCACGAAGTTGGGCACGGAACACGTGCTCCAGGTGTCGCTCCCCGTATCTGGATTCAAGCGCCTCCATCAGATCTAGGAACCCATTTCCTGTGTGTGCTTCCAGGACCGACAAAGCTTGCCCTCTGAGCGCAACAGTGAGAGCGGTCAGGCATTGGTCTTCAGTCCATCCGTTGGCAGTAGCAACCGTCTGGAATTGCTGACGATAAGCGTTCCAAGAAGTAGTACCGTCGTATGGTGGCACTTTAACTTTTGGCCCTTGTACCACTGCTCCGGTAGTTCCACTCGACGTCGCGACTCCTGTGGTTTCCAGGCGCACTTTCCACTTCTGTAGTTCTGTGAGGCCACTTTTCACATTTTCCATATCCACTCCTAGCCCGGTAATGCGTTCTTCCATTATGTCGACATCTTTCCGAAGCTTGGTCACCGTGTCACCAACATCCTTTATTGCCAGAAGCGCCTTTTCTTGAAGGTCCTTTTGTTGCTTTTGTGACTCTTGCAAAACGCCAAGCTTGCGGTCTTGTGCCTCCATCATTGCCCTTTGAGAATCTTGTAAAACCTGAATATCAGCCCTTTGCAGCTCCATTAATTTAATTAAACTTTCTAAATGAAGAGCCATTTGCGGTGCTGTAGAAGCTACTGACGAGGCATGGTGGCTGGAGCCAGTTGATGGGGCTTGATCAGTCGGGGCCTGGTGGGTGGCGCCAGTGGGCGTGGCCTGGTGGGCGGAGCCAGTGGGCGTGGCCACACCCAAAGTGGGCGGGGCCTGAGGGGCGTGGCCAGTGGGCGGGTCCCGGTGGGCGGGGCCAGTGGGTGAGGCCTGCCCCGCAGTGGGCGGAGCTTGGTCCCCAGTGGGTGTGGCCTCCGCAGCCCGTTGCACCCTTGTCCCGACACTTCCCTCGAAGTCTTCTCCCGGAGTCAATGGCACTGCGCCGTTGTCCTCACGCTCCCCTTGAACTCCTCTCTCGGAGTCAATGGCAGCAGCTCGCTGTGCCCTTGTCCTGACACTCCCCTTGAAGTCCTCTCTCGGAGTCAATGGCATCTCCAAATCTCACTTCCGACACCAGTTGTTACGTGCTGAGGTTCGATGATTCGGAGGAAAAGACCTGGTGACTCTCTTGAAGACTTTTATTTGCACTACACTTCAAACTTACACTACACTTACACACACTAGATCACTATGTCTAAACACTAAGCACTATCACTGGTTCACTCACTAAGTCACTTGTTTCTCACTTCCGAAGTCGCTTTGATTATCGCTCACTCGAAAACATTCGAAGACTGACTGGCCGGCTCGTCTAGCCGCGTATTTATACGGGACGGGGCGAGCTCTGGACCTTACGAGAATATTCCACAACATGTAAACAACCGTGGGAAAATTCTCGAGCGGGTACGCGCAGGTAACAAAAACATACAAGTAGCGGCATCTGGTATTGAATAGGGGATTTACGCTGTCTGTGATCTCACGATAGTAAATAGCTTTGCGTGGCCGCCGCTAGATGACACTACGTGTCCGCATTCGTAACAATATTATACACATGTGCCGATTGTCCCGGTTTCACCTCATGATCTAAAGCCCATAAGCCTATAAGGCTGCCTGTTAATGCTGACACGTGGTTACAGATCGGGTGGAAGTGGACGAACGCGTGGCTGGTGGGCAACCTGCTGTGCAAGCTGCTGCTGGTGATGCGCGCCTTCGGACTCTACCTCTCCTCCAACATCCTCGTCTGCATCTCCATCGACCGGTGAGCACACATACACACACACACACACACTACGACATCCCATGACAGGGATACGAAACAGTGTGTAACGTAATATTATGCGGTATCTGATATTTTTAAACTTTACTTCAATGAGGAGTTCTAAAGAAAATGTATGGCCTTTTGTCAAAATATTCATTAATTAAAGTTAAACAGTTACTTTTTATTATAAACAATAATAATAAGAGCCACCATTAATAAAGAAAATTTAAGTTTTCTTTATTAATGGTAGCTCTTATTCTTAAGTAATCTAAAGGCATAAGAGGATTACCGATTTATGGCGTCTCTAAGTTAAAATTCTTTAACGCGCGTATCTTCTAAATCATTAAAATTAAAAGAGGCATTAATAGACGTGCCCCGGATGGCGAAAGAAAGTAATTTTATTCGGAGCTACCTCCGGCTAAGTTCATTACTGCAGCGGGGATTGCCCCCAGCCGGCCCGGCCGGATATTCCAGTAAAAAGTTTGTTTGGACTGTATAATAAAACGCGCCTTTGTATTGCAAACATCAGCAGCGAAATCATGTTACATTTTATTAAAGCCGTATCCATAAATGCAAAAATTTGCCCGTCCGTTAATTACCTCTTCACGCTTAACCAATTTTAATGGGAATCGGGATATTTAGAGATCCGAAAAAGGACATAATAAGTTAATCTTTTATATATAAAAAACTCAAAGGTGACTGACTGACATGGTGATCTATCAACGCACAGCCCAAACCACTGGACGAATCGGGATGAAATTTGGCATGCGGGTAGATGTTATGACGTAGGCATCCGCTAAGAAAGGATTTTGATAAATTCCCACCCCAAGGGGTTCAAATAGGGGATGAAAGTTTGTATGTAATAATACTTCTTAACGCGAGCGAAGCCGCGGGCAAAAGCTCGTTTTTTTATATATTTCATTTTTCGTCCTATTTATTGAGTTGCTTAATTAAATTACATAATTATTAAAACCTTGCAATAATACAGAGCTTTTATACTCCTAAATTAATATTCACAATTATTATAGTGTCGTTATTGTTTTGTGTCTTTTCATGTATCGCCAGAAGCGAGGGTCTTACAATGCTGCTGGCACTTATACAATATATCCTCTATACCCTAGTCCCCGGTGACCCTTGCCAATCAAAATATTATTTACTATTGTTGCCCGCTTGAGTATTGCTGCGATAAACAGTAAGTTTGACCTATGGTCTACTAGATTTATCCCTTTCGTGATAATCGATCTAACAGTGTCTTAATCTAATGAATTGTCTCGTTTTTGTAATAATATAATTTTTTTATGATTTATAATTTAGACGTGAAAAAAATAACAAACATACAAACTCAAAAACTTTCGCCTTTATAATATTAGTAGGACTAGATGTCGTCCGCAAATCTGTTGCGCGAAAATTCGTTTATCGCACGGGAACTGCTTTTTCTGGGATAAAAAGTGTCCTATGTCCTTTCCCAGGACTCTAAGTAGTTACCTATATCAACACTAAATTTCAGCAAAATTGGTTCAGTGATTTGGGCGTAAAGAGGTAACAGACAGACAGACACACTTTCGTATTTATAAGTGTTCCTAAAATTAATAAAATAAATATTATGAATTTGTTAAATTGTAAATCAGTAATATGCGTCTGTGTACTTGTGAAATACCGATATTACATAGCAAAGGTGTAAGTGGATCGATGAGGTTTTCACATCAATTCATCAGCCGCTGTCGTATCGCCGACCGCGACATACCGCCACTCGTCGCGATTGTAAATCGCTACAAGACCGATGTCATCATTGAATCTACATCGCTTGAATACCATGACCTGTTAAATTATCCGGCAGTTAAACATTTGTTCGGCAGCCGAAGTATTTCAAAATGGCGCTAATTCAAATACCCACGACGTACCGCTGGAACATTTAATTTATTCTTACTAATACATGACGTTTGCTTTTTTCTTCTGACTATACATGGAATACAAATTATACGTATAGTATGTCAATCTCAAAGGTATATTTTTTTAAAAACAGAATATTCTAACATTGGAAATATCTATCCCAAAATATTCTTTGAAATTGCTGAGTTTCTTATATTTTTTGAACCGGTAACAAAATATGTGATCGACAAAGCAGTACCCAGTCCCTTGACTTGTATTGAAATCGGCTTTTCTATTTTTGTACCGAGTACCGGGTAATAGAAGCTTTATGTCGCCATTTAAATCTTAAAAGAAATGACGTTTTATTTCCGCTTTAGTGACATCACGAGGTCGCTAACCTGCTGAATGGCCTCTTTTCCGAGTTTCGATATGACCAGGTTGAATTTGGTCTCTTCACCCTGCTTCTGTGGGGCCATTACAGACTCGAACTGTGCGAACCATAACCTTGGCAAGTCTGCCCAAAATTCTGGTAGCTTGGTGGACACGCTTATCGATGCCAACGCCGCGCCTGACGCCTCTTCCTTGATCTCCGTGTCTGATGCTGCTGCTTTATTCATTTTTCTTCTTTGATTGAGCCGATGAGTCAATAGCCTATGAGCTGATGAGCCGCCTGCCGCTGTACTCGCCACGTGCCACGCGCGCTCTTCTATTGCGTCACGCTAACTTCCTGTCGCCGCGTGGAATTTGATCTCGAACAAAACTTACCCCACAGCCAATGTCACTAATTACGCCGATTCCCTTCACTACAAACTTTCTTCGATAGTTCTTCGTCGGGGTCACCAGTTTAGTGTACAGAGGCTGGGGTCTTCAAATTAAATACTGGATGCGCTGAATCACTTTATTACACGTTAACTTAGGTAGGCGATGGGCAGACGACTGGCTCTCGCAGGAGTTATGTCGCCGCGCCACAAATATAGCTGAATGTACAAGATTCGATTACCGAGAATAATAACACACACTACACCGCCAGCATTTTGTGCTAGACAACGTCTAGCACAAAATGATGGCGGAAATAAAACGTCTAGCACAAAATCTTTCGTATTATAAAATATTAATGTTTTTGCTCTCTCTACTTTTATATTTGTAATTCTTATTTAAAGGAAGTAACGAGACTTTTTAATTTTGCATCTAATATAAATAAACATGTTTCTTAAGGTCTCTGTTTCGTGTCTCCTTAAATATGTCACTATGATATAATTAAAATCTTAAATACATGTATAGTATAAAATTATTATTATTATTTCCGAGTCTGGTACCCGTAACACAAGTCCTTCAGGTACTTACCACGGGGCCAGACTGGCGTGGTGTGAAGCGTCCATAGATAAGTATTATATAATATATTATGACTAGGATGATGATGATGATGTGGTGTTGCAGGTTCTTCGCGGTGTTGTACCCGCTGAAGCTGTCGGTGGCGCGGCGCCGCAGCCGGCAGATGCTGTGCGGGGCTTGGGCCGCCGCGCTCGCCTGCAGCCTGCCCCAGGTACCATGGAAGAAATCGATTCATAGGCATATGGCGGACCTACGTCATTTGGTCAGGTCATATCAATTCAATGTTAGTCATAATCTATCGGCTGGGTTTGACATAACGCAACCAAAATACGAACGGCCGCCATCTGCCTATGAATCAAGTTTTCTGATAGAACATAATATTATTAAGTAATCTAAGCTAATATGACAACGTGCCACTAGTAGGTACTAGGTACTGATTACCATGAACCGTGAAGTTTTATTTAGCTGTGCTTATACTTATAAATGTATATCGTTCGCGGATGACAGCAACATATTGTGTGGTTCTGGTAGTGTCGGAAAAACTGTTCATACACGACTATCGCGACGCGCGGTTGAGGAGTACGAGGTTGAGTTTTCCGCAGTTTGTAATAACTACTAAGTTTAATTACCACACGTCTTTGTACGTGTATACAATGAAAACTACTCTTACGTTCGCTACAGAGTAACGTAGCAACGCGTCGAAAATTCAACAACATTGCTGCAGTAGATCTGCTACGTTGCTGTTATGTAGCACTGCTACTGCAGCACGGCTACGCCGCTGTAGCACGGCTACGCCGCTGTAGCACGGCTACGCTACTGTAGCACGGCTACGCCGCTGTAGCACGGCTACGCTACTGTAGCACGGCTACGCCGCTGTAGCACGGCTACGCTACTGTAGCACGGCTACGCCGCTGTAGCACGGCTACGCTACTGTAGCACGGCTACGCCGCTGTAGCACGGCCACGCTACTGCACCACGGCTACGCTGCTGTAGCACGGCTACGCAGCTGTAGCACGGCCACGCTACTGCACCACGGCTACGCTGCTGTAGCACGGCTACGCCGCTGTAGCACGGCTACGCTACTGTAGCACGGCTACGCCGCTGTAGCACGGCTACGCTACTGTAGCACGGCTACGCCGCTGTAGCACGGCTACGCTACTGTAGCACGGCTACGCCGCTGTAGCACGGCCACGCTACTGCACCACGGCTACGCTGCTGTAGCACGGCTACGCCGCTGTAGCACGGCCACGCTACTGCACCACGGCTACGCTGCTGTAGCACGGCTACGCCGCTGTAGCACGGCTACGCTACTGTAGCACGAGCGGCGACTGTAGCACGGCTACGCCGCTGTAGCACGGCTACGCTACTGCAGCACGGCCACGCTATTGCAGCACGGCTACGCTGCTGTAGCACGGCTACGCCGCTGTAGCACGGCTACGCTACTGTAGCACGAGCGGCGACTGTAGCACGGCTACGCCGCTGTAGCACGGCTACGCTACTGTAGCACGGCTACGCCGCTGTAGCACGGCTACGCTACTGCAGCACGGCCACGCTACTGCAGCACGGCTACGCTACTGCAGCACGGCTACGCTACTGCAGCACGGCTACGCTACTGTAGCACGGCTACGCTACTGTAGCACGGCCACGCTACTGTAGCACGGCCACGCTACTGCAGCACGGCTACGCTACTGCAGCACGGCCACGCTACTGCAGCACGGCTACGCTGCTGTAGCACGGCTACGCCGCTGTAGCACGGCCACGCTACTGCACCACGGCTACGCTGCTGTAGCACGGCTACGCCGCTGTAGCACGGCTACGCTACTGTAGCACGAGCGGCGACTGTAGCACGGCTACGCCGCTGTAGCACGGCTACGCTACTGCAGCACGGCCACGCTATTGCAGCACGGCTACGCTGCTGTAGCACGGCTACGCCGCTGTAGCACGGCTACGCTACTGTAGCACGAGCGGCGACTGTAGCACGGCTACGCCGCTGTAGCACGGCTACGCTACTGTAGCACGGCTACGCCGCTGTAGCACGGCTACGCTACTGCAGCACGGCCACGCTACTGCAGCACGGCTACGCCGCTGTAGCACGGCTACGCTACTGTAGCACGAGCGGCGACTGTAGCACGGCTACGCCGCTGTAGCACGGCTACGCTACTGCAGCACGGCCACGCTATTGCAGCACGGCTACGCTGCTGTAGCACGGCTACGCCGCTGTAGCACGGCTACGCTACTGTAGCACGAGCGGCGACTGTAGCACGGCTACGCCGCTGTAGCACGGCTACGCTACTGTAGCACGGCTACGCCGCTGTAGCACGGCTACGCTACTGCAGCACGGCCACGCTACTGCAGCACGGCTACGCCGCTGTAGCACGGCTACGCTACTGCAGCACGGCTACGCTACTGCAGCACGGCCACGCTACTGCAGCACGGCTACGTTGCTGTAGCACTGGCATAGCACCTAGCAGCGAGGCTTCCACAAGTACATCTGCAACATTGTTGTATAGTAACGAAATTATAAAATTTCCTGCCACTTCTTAAATACCTCTCTATAGCATGGTGTGTTTCTAGAGCGCGGTGTTCCGCGTGCTGCAGCACCCGCGCGTGGCGGGGTTCGAACAGTGCGTGTCGTTCGGCGCGTTCCCGAGCGCGCGACTCGAGCTCGCCTACAACGTGTTTTGCCTGGCCGCCATGTACTTCCTGCCACTGCTCGTCATCACCGCCTGCTACGTCTGCATCTTCATCGAAATACGACGCAGCAGCAATGATCTGAGCGGTGAGTGAGCTCGCTTGTATCGAGATATATAAAAATATATTCTTTAGCGGTTATTAGTACAAGTTATTACAGAGATATTTATTTTGACGTGGGAGAGCCATGCTTCGGCAGGAATGGGCCGGCTTGACCGGAGAAATACCACGTCCTCACAGAAAACCGGCGTGAAACAGCGCATGCGCTGTGTTTCGCCGAGTGAGTGAGTTTACCGGAGGTCCAATCCCCTACCCTCCCCTATTCCCTTCTCTTCCCATCCCTACCCTCCCCTATTACCCTATTCCTTTTTAAAAGGCCGGCAACGCACCTGCAGCTCTTCTGATTTTGTGAGTGTCCATGGGCGACGAAATTTGCTTTCCATCAGGTGACCCGTTTGCTCGTTTGCCCCCTTATTTCATAAAAAAAATCAATTTTTTTATGTAAAGTAAGCAACTTTTAATAATTAAAATCCACATCATTTATAAGCATAATGTTTACGGTTTCAAGCAATCCAGTTCCAAGAGTCCTCTTTACGGTTCACGTTAAGATTTCGTACAGAATTTCTACCTATTTTGATATCAACTCATATTATAATATTAACATAATACGTATTGGTGTGTGACACCGCAAAGTATGTATTGTCGATGTGTGAGTTGTGACAGTGGTGGAAGCGGGCGAGGGAGCGAGCTGATTACTAAAGTTTGAAAGTCGATCTTCTACTTCGCGATTGAGGACGTGCTTGCTCTAACAACTGTTGCTAATACGCTTCTCATATAATATCTCCCCGCTAAATAACATTATTATTTCCTGAGCAGATAACTTATATTAATCTTTGTCTGTCAGTCACTTTAACAAAATACCAGGTAATATATAAAGTGATTTGTTGTGTAAATATACATACAGAGAGTAAGTCCGGAAACTATTAGATTGATTTTGATAAAATGTACTGTGGGATATGTGGGAAGGCCCCAAAGGAAGATATTCCGACCAAGCGAGGTGGTATGCTCGGTCAGGCCGGATAATTGAGAAAAATCAGTCAAATATAATTATGTCACAGAAATTTAAGGAAAATACAAACACATGTGGTTGATCATTCGAACGAACATCATTGTATCAATTTCTTGGAAATAAAGGATATGAATTCATATGAATATTTTGGGCGTTTTTTGATTAACATTCGGAAAATGTAAAATGTAAAACAAATTGTATCTAACTGAAGCACCCGAGGCAGTTTAGAACAATTTGTATGGGAAACTCGCTACATCCACATTCCAGTGCGTTTGTCCCGCCGGCTCGTAACGACTAACGACTGCCCCCCGCTCCTGTAATGTTTTGAACACTGTTCTGGTTGACCTCTCTACACGTGCTTCTTGTAGCTCAGGTTCAGCTATTTTCATAATCATAATAAAAATGAAAGTTTCTAAGCGCATAGATGTTTAATTTAAAGTTTCATCATCTCAACTTAAGAAATCATTAAATATTATATGTAATGATTTCAAAACAATATGAGTAAAATTATTATTGTACTTTGGTGTGCATCCGTTGTCTGATTTTCATAGCACAAGTTTAGCTTATATTAGAAGACGTGATGTATACCGCCTACTTTATACTATTGTATAAACTATATCTTCTTATGTATAAAATTCTCGTGTCACAATGTTAGGCCGCGTACTCCTCCGAAACGGATTTACTGATTTTAACCAAATTTTATATGCATATTCAGTGGGTCTCAGAATCGGCTACTGGGTACTTATTATATTGATAAGTGCATTTGTTGGATAAATAATAGTAAATTTTAGCTGTTTCAAATCAATTGAATCTCGAAATATGTAACCGCAGCCCCGCCGCCGCTGTAATATTCATAAAGGATTCGTCGTTGACCGCAACGAGCGCAGATACAGTTTACGCGTGCCATTCTCCATCACCGCAGCTGTAATGTGGCGAAATTCAGAATGACAATCGCATCTGTGAAGCTCATTAGCTCATTTCACACTCTCCTTCAGAATCGAATGTTCAATTATAAAAATTATTTCATACAAAATATTATATTGGACTGAAAAATATATGTTTTCAGTCAATTTCGTATACACAAAACATACAAATAAAAAACGTACATATAACATTTTGTCTCTTCTTTATTGCTCTAAATTCCAGTGCAATGTAGAAAAAACAGAACATTCGAATCAGAAGAATATCGCTCATGTGTACACTCTATTTAAGCGTGCTATGTGTACATTCAGTGGAACCATAATTCGAATTAACAAGTAATAACTAATATCTAAGTTAGATCCTCGAGAGCTAATCTCGTCGCAAGCGTGGGATTGGTGCAGTACTAGTGTCTGGCGATGCTACAGGCGGATTAGTTCCAAACTTCTCAGTTTCCTTCCTATTCCTATCAGGGCCTCACGTCTTGAATTTTCAATGGATTATAATTACAGTTAACAGAGGATTTGTGCTCTGATGTCGTTTTAGACGAATGCTTTAGGGTGCGTTTCCATTAGAAATGTGTTTTTGAGAACCAAGAGTCGCTTCATTGACATAAACCTTGCCGTGGCCTCAGTTCAGCGTAGCAATTCTTTTTGGCTTTTTCACGGATGTATTTACTCTATGCGATTTAAAAGGAAAAACCATGTTGCAACATTTACAGTTCTCGGTAGTCGGTAGTAGTTGGTATTCAAAAACTTCACGCTGTAGAAAGTAATTTATTTGCTTTAGCGAAAACAAGTTTCATTATTACAGGGGTGCGGCTGACAGATCACAACTAACTCCCGAGTGCGCTGAGTGACAAAGTTACTTATAATTATAGTGTTGCTTAAAATCTAATTAATATTAAAAAAGATTTTTCATATTATGAAGCGATGTATAGATACTTTCGATTCTTGTTCTTGTTCTCAATTTCTTTCTTCAACCAACTTCAAAAAAGGGGGTTATCAATTCGACCTGTATGTATGTAATATTTTTAGAACTGCCCAGTTTTCGTATATGTTTGTCTGAACAAACATGCCAAACAAAAGTATATGTATGTAATATGTAAACAGTATACAGTAATATGTGTGTATGTATGTAATATGTATGTTTTATCTTTGTGTTCGCCGGAAGTATACCTAATTCTAATTTAAATGATTCTTGCAGTTGTACTAGGATATTGTTTAACTTAGGGAATGGTGCAAGTTTCATCAAAATCAGTTCAGTAGTTTTTGAGATATTGAAATTTATTTCTTAATTATTACGTACAATTTTGAAGTCGGTTTTATCTTTTTAAAATACTATTATTAAAATATTCATTTACTAGTTGATGCCCGTGACTCCATTGCGCATAAATTCGTTCAACTCCATACCAAATTTCATCAGAATCGGTTCAGTGCTTTAGTAGAAGAGGTAACAGACAGACAGACACGCCTTTTCTTTATATTATTAGTATGTATATGTTTATTTATAAAATACACTTAAATCGATAATAATAATAATAATAATAATAATCTTTATTTCTCTCAACAATCTAACTTAACCACTAATTTACAAATTATTATGCTGTGTACATTAGTTACATTAGAAAGTGAGGAGCTGGTGTCTGAATTAGGCAGTAGCCTGTGTTACAGATCACCAGGACCCCAATACCGCGGACACATTAGCAACCACAGAACAATAAATTAGCGACCGTTTATTTTATATAATACAATTGTAATGCAAAAAAAAATAGTACTTATGGGTTACAGTTTCGGGTTAAATAAATCGGGAATAAAACTGTGTAGAGGCGAGTGGGTAGTGAAAAGTAAAAATAAATAAATAAATTTAAATAAACAATTGTATATTATGTTATGATTAATTACTATTGATGAGACTTTCCGTAGATTTGTAATTTAATTTTTGTAGCCAGTCTGAAGTTAAACGCTTGCATTTGTTTTTATTTAAGGGGTATATTGTTAAACTCTTGTTGATTTTATTATATGAGTTAGGACCCAGGTAAGTAAAAAATCGGTGAGCAAAGGTTGTTCTGCATAATGGCACCGTGCATACTTTACTCCTTATGCGTTTTTTCTTATTTTTGTCTGGTTCATAAGCCGTAAGAGTATGTTGCTTAAGAACCGTTTTTAGGATGAAAATTTGTCGCACTGTTAGTAACTCCCATTTCAGATAAAGGTCAGTAGTGGGATGATAGTAAGGTAAGAATAATCCAACCTTTAGAAGTGCTCTCTGTGCTCTTTCCAGTTTTAAGAGATTGGTTTTACATGTACCGCCCCAAGACGTAACACAATATTCAAGTTGCGATTGACATAATGCATAATAAATTGTTTTTAGAGTTGACTTAGGTGCTGAATGTCTTAAAGGGTGGAAAATGGCTATTAGTCTGCGTACTCTAGTAACAAGAAGGTTAATGTGATCGTGGAACTTAAGTTTGTCATCAATGATCACACCCAGGTACTTAGTGGATGTAGTATTTTTTAGCCTTGGACAAAGACAGTCAGTAGATGAATCAGGACACGCATGCGAGACAATAGATATCTCAGCATTTGGTTTGTCATTATTTCTGATGGAGAACGTCATGTAATTAGTTTTTTCGACATTAAGGGTAAGTATGTTACAATTTAACCATTTGTTAACTGTGTTCATCCCATTCTGAGCACTTAAAAAAACTTCTCGCCATGAGGTTCCACTAAAAAGTAGGGCCGTATCATCAGCAAAAGCGATTATTTTTGCATTAATAAGTTTAGTCTGACAAAGGTCATTTATATACACTAGGAATAGTGTTGGTCCCAGGATACTGCCCTGTGGCACACCATAATATACAGTAACTTCCTCACTAATTACATTTCCGATTTTTACACACTGTGTTCTATCTGTCAGGTAATCTCGAAGTAGTCGTAGCTGAATATCTCGGATGCCCAAGTATTCCAGCTTATTCAAGAGGATGGGAACA
Source organism: Plebejus argus (assembly GCA_905404155.3). Lineage (NCBI taxonomy): Eukaryota > Metazoa > Arthropoda > Insecta > Lepidoptera > Lycaenidae > Plebejus > Plebejus argus. The sequence continues at coordinate 13,257,731 of FR989944.1, forward strand.
GAGACCGTGTCGAAGGCCTTAGCAAGGTCTAAAAACACACCTAGCACTTTCTTTTTTGCATCTAGATTCGAAACAATATGGTTTGTTAACTCAAGTACAGCGTCTGAAGTGGATCTATTTGTCCTGAAACCAAATTGCGACTCTGATAAAAGATTTTTACTCTCTAGATAATTAACAAGTCGTTTATTGATTAAACGTTCTAAAATTTTCGATATAACGGGAAGAATGGAAGTAGGTCTATAATTGCTAGCAGAGTCTCTGTCACCATTTTTATAAACCGGATGTATTCTTGATTTCTTATAAATTTTTGGAAATACTCCCGTTGTGAAGGACAAATTGCATATATGTGTTATAGGTGGTGCCAGAGTATCTTTATGCGTCTTTAGTAACTCACTGGGTATCATATCAAGACCCACGAAGCTCTCGCTTTTTAGTCCCAAGATTAGGGATTCCACTTCAGTGTTATCAGTTGGAAGAAGAGTGAAGGAGTGACTACATTGGTTAGTTGTTAGGGGTGATTTTTGCGTCTTATTATTAAGATTTCTTTCCGCAAGCCTTCTTCCCACGTCAGCAAAGTATCGATTTGTATTATTGACCGAACCTTGAGGGTCTTCGGGTCTGATTAATTCTGTGGGATATTCTTTCGGTTTATTTAAGTAAGTGGTCTCTTTGATAATTTTCCAAATTTTTTTACTGTTTTTTCCTGCATTTTGAAATTGCGCTGCCTCAAAATCTCTTTTTTGTTTTTTAATTAAAGTGGAGCAGAAGTTTCGGTACCTTTTATATGTTACACGTAGTACGTGATTTTCAGGATTTTTTTTAAGTTTCTTGTATAAGTTGTCACGGTTTTTTATGCATTTTAGGATACCAGGGGTTATCCATGGCTTAAATATTGTCTTTCTGTTAGATATTTTACTTTCCTTGGAGTTATTTTGTATTATAGAGTACAAGGCATTATGGAGAAATTCTGATATGAAATGATAGGAAACCGATAGTGTAGTCTAATATAACATAACTAACTAGCCATACATTAAAGTGGAGATCTCAATATATTGTTCCCCGCTAGCCATTAGGCAATCGAGTAAATAAAAGTGAAGAAAATACGCTCCAGATAAGTATATTTTCTGGTTGTTATTTACACCTTACGTCCGAAGAACCCAAATATCTTACGGAACCCTATTTTTTTCCAAAATTAAATCCAGCCTATGTTCAGCAAAAATAATGTAGAATTCCAATGGTAAAAGAATTTTTCAAATCGGTCCAGTAGTTTCCGAGCCAAACAAACAAAAATCAAATCGTTCCTCTTTATACTATTAGTGTAGATTTATCGTTAGATTTAATATTAAAACTGCAAGTTATATACATATTTAGAATCAGTGTTTAAAATTCTTTATTTTGATACCCCACTCGATATGCTTGGTGAATTTTTATTTTTGTTTACCTCACAATATGGCGTCAAACATCCGCCATTTTGGTTTTTTCTTAATGTCACCTATCTAAGAACACTTGGGCCATTAAGACAAATCTAACGATACCTAAAATATGAAAATCCGCTTAGCGGTTCTGAAGATATGAGGTAATAAAGAATATTACAAACATACAAGATACGCGCTAAACACATAACCCTCCTGGCAGTCGGGTAAAAATAGTACGTATCTCTAAACTAATTGTGGAAATAGTTAATAGAATCAGGCGTTACTTTGCGGAAATCCATAGGTAGCTTTAAATTTAGTTTGTTATTATTTTTAGCAATATTCCGCGTAATAAACCTCAACTTTTATATTAAGTAAATGAGTGAGTGTACGCATAGGCATTAGGCATGCCTACAGCCTATCACTCATTTACTTAAAGGTATGAGGTTTCGCGGAAAAATAATAACAAACTAAATTTAATTGTGGAAAGGAATATTAGATCCTCCTTCATTCCGCTACATTAGCTCGCACATTGACGAGAGGTATTCCAAGTATTAAATAAATATGGTATACCGAATATGATTCAAAAACTTGAGGATAATTCAGAAACCCTTTTCTCGCGTCTAGGAACAGATAAATTATAATATTTCAGCAACAAACACTGTGAAACGAGACTTTCAAATTGAAGAAGTATTTAATAAACGTTTTCTGTTAAATCGCATATTTCGATTCAAAATGACGGAAAATATTATAATTAAGATAAATTCCCACCGTCCCCCGCCCTCCCCCGCCGGGGTCGCGGGGTAATGAGCGTTATTAACCCCGATACAAAACTGCGCCTCATTTCAAATCATCAAAGTACATACAAGGCATCCAATGATTTGGACTGTAAAAACGAGGCCGTAAGAACATTCTGCAATTTAAAACTTTGTTATACGTAGTTCTGCCACGCATAGTTAAACTCTGAAACGAACTGTCAGCAGTAGCATTTCCGGTCAATACGACCTGCAAACTTTCGAGAAGAAAACGTACTATACCCTCTTAAAAGGCCGGCAGCACACCTACAACTCTTCTGATGTTGTGAGTCTCCATAGGCGTCGGTGGTTGTTTTCCATCAGGTGACCCGTTTACTCGTTTGTATGTTAATATACTCGTTATGAAAAAAAAAGAAGTAAACTTGGCGTGCAATCTAGATGCAATCGACAACGAAGCTTGAAAAATGAAGCGATGTGTCAATTGACAATTTGGTGTATTATGATTTCGAATCTTGACTAAATGACTTGATTAGCTACCAGTCTAGTCACATTGCGCGTATTATCGTATCACGTGATAACGTAGATAAGATTTATATTCATATAATATATTCTCCTCCCACCATATTATATATTCTCCTAAATTACCTCTATTCACATTGAAGACATTTTAAGGCTTTGGCTGGACCTATCTTTACCATGGCCATGGTAACAAATTTTAATCGATGACAGTAGCTTTATTAAATGTTTTCAGCTCGCCGTGCCCCGCGTTGTTTGCGTACACACAACAGTTAACACTGATACTGCTACGTCGAGTTCAGTGATAAAGTTAAACGATATTAGCTCTAATAAACTCCGTTTGGATTTCAAAAACTAACTATAATAAGGCTGTCAAACGTGCTATAAAGCTTTATTATATAGGTCGTTTAAATAAAGATGCATCGAGACATAATAATTATGATTATAGTGTCTCGCATTTTCGCGTTTCATGTTCATAATGCCGCGGCCGCATATGCGTGGTGCTTTGCGCTAAAACCGATACTATTGGACGATCTGCGTGAATCGTCCAATAGTATTGTCTCTTAGTACGAAGCTTCGAACGATAGACGCAGGTGCGGCCGGGCCGTAATAATAACTGCCGCAATTGGAGACGAATATTGAAACATAATAAAGTGTCACATTATTTTGTCGGTCAAACTTTTCGTAAAATTGAAGTTTAATCGTTTCTAAGCCTAAACGAGCAATTTTATTGTCAATTTAAAAATTATTGCGTAATGTAATTTACCGTCTAGGGTTGATATAGAACATCGCTCACCTTCAATCTAATTGTCAAATAGACTGTTCAATAAATTGAAGCGTGATATTGACACTAAAATGGCTCGTGTAGGGGCCGGCTATAATTATGAGTTATGACTTGTGACTCTGAGGCCGGTATAAATAGTCAATACTCAAGATGCATCTCGGTCTCAAGACACGGTTCAGGCTCTGTGATTGGTTGGCTGTCAAAATTTAGACCAATCACAGAGCCGAACCGCGTCTTGAGACCGAGATGCATCTTGAGTACTGACTATTTATACCGGCCTGAGTGCCGCTGAAAAATGTAGTGTATTCAATTAACTCTCCAAAATAAGTATAGATTTACGTTAATACCAGTAAATAATTACTATAATTTCGGGAAAGGTTCATATTATTTTAAAGTATAAATTCCCACACGATAAACTAATTTTGGCGCAACGGAATTGCGGGCATCACCTAGTACACAAGAATGACATTAGAACGATATGTACCCGACAGACGTTGTTTACTACAAACTGAAATAAATAAAATAAAATTATTGGTCCCTTAAGAAATTGACGTTTTGTTATACAGGCCACTTTGATCTCAAAAATTCCATTTCCGTTCAAATTTATATATTCATTTATTTGGTACGTTTGAGTTTCCAAAACAGTCATTCATTTGTTTTTTTTTTCTTGATTATTTTTTCTTTGGAGTCGTTCATATAGCACAATGAAAAATTGGAATATCGCTTTATTTACGAATATGAGTTCTGCTGTGGCACGAGTGCTGCAGAAACAGCTCGAAGAATTATAACAATGTGTGTGGCGCTAGTGGCGCAAAGAAAACACGGTACGGTTTTGGTTTCAACGTTTCCGTTCTGGAAATTTCGACCTTCAGAACAAGCCCCGTGGGCCCCTGGACGACCCGAGACCAAAATGAATAATGAAGAATTAAAGGCTATTGTGGAAGCGGATCCATCGCAATCCACTTTAGAGTTAGCAGCAGGCTTTGGTGTAAGTGATAGAACTGCTTTAATCCACTTGAAGCAAATTGAAAAAAAAATACTTGAAAGGTGGGTACCTCATAAATGACCCAAAAACGCGTGTTTTCTGGTGAAGCAAACCAGAAAACACGCGTCGACTGCTGCGCTACTTTGCTCAACTGACACAATAATGAAGGGATTTTAAATCGGATCATTACTTGTGATGAAAAATGGATCCTTTACGATAATCGGAAGCGTTCGTCGCATTGGCTGTCCCCTGGAAAATCAGCCAAATCCTGCTCTAAGCGAAAATTGACTCAGAAAAAGTTACTTGTGAGTGTTTGGTATACTAGTGCCGGTGTCGTTCACTACAGCTTTCTAAAATCCTGGTGACCTGTAACACAGGCTACTGCCTAATTCAGACACCATCAGCTCCTCACTTACACCGTACACGACAGCATGTTGCAGCATTCAAATAATAATTTGTAAATTAGCCTTTAAGTTAGATTATTGTGAGAAAACAAAGATTTATTATTATTACAATAATTAGGGCCTGTTTCACCACTTCCTGATAAAGTGCTGGGATAGGCTATCCACAACTTTTTGACAGATTCTCCATCTTATTTTGTTCCAGATCGGCGGGCGACGCAGGTGCGGCGCGTGCGTCTGCGGCGGTCGGAGGGCGCGGGCGGTGCGGGTGGTGTGGGCGGCACGGGAGGTGCGAGGGGAGCGGGGGTGCTGCAGCGCGCGCGGCGCCGCACGCTCCGCATGACCGTCACCATCGTCGCCGTGTTCGCGCTCTGCTGGCTGCCCTACGCCACCATGGCTATGTGGTAACACCCTCTACCGCTTCAACACTAATAAAACATCACAATCAAACACCTTGGTCGCTACGAATACTCATCCATAGAGAAAATTCATGGCGCCAACCCCAACCATATCGATTTTATGAGCAGCATTGGGTTGATGACGACAGTAACGACTTGCCTTCGGGAAAAAAAGAAAAAATTATCTACTGGCACTTTTTCCATTGAATTTACTAAAATTTATATCACCTCTCTACTATGCCACCATCGCTCGTCATCACATCGTATTAGCTATTTATACATTACATAAATAAAAATAATGTAAATAAAAGCATTTTAATATATAATTTGTATTCTTGTTTGAAAATTCAAAATCGTGTTGTGACGTGACCTCGGAGTGGAATGCGAGGGTTTTTTTAGTTTAAGACGATTTCAATTGAATATGGTGAAAACGTTTAGTCCGTTCAAGCTTCAGTTTATTTAGTTTCTCAAGAGCGGGGGCTGGAGAGGGCACATATTAACATAGGATGCGGGGCGTTTCGTACATTGACTCACCGCTTTGTAGAGTTGATGACACATATCGTCATTCTAGATGTGATCATGTGACAGCTCGTAACTAAAAATTTTTGGTAAAATTAAATTTTTATGCAAAGAGTTTCAAATAGTATTTGTGATTATAACCCGTAAACGTCTTGAGCATTAAGTACATTTTTATGGCTAAAAACGACTTTTAGTGACATCTTGTAACGAAGTTTTGTTGTTGAAGTTGAAGAAGTGCTGAAGTTTTGTCTCTCCTGTAAAGTTTGATAGTTTGCACATACGAGCTATCTAGACCGACGATATGAAGACTGCACCGGAGTAGGTATAGGCTCCATCTGTTACGTGGGGTTGTGTTGCGGTAGGTACATGGTAGACCGGGGGTCGGCGTCGCGCGTGCCGGCGCAGGTGCAGGACCTGCTGTTCGCGGCGGCGGTCAGCAACTCGTGCATGAACCCGCTCGTGTACGGCTCATACGCGCTGCGCCCTCACCGCGCCGCCCACCGCGCCGCGCGCCGCTGTCTCGCGCACGCCTGCTGCCCCCCAGTGGACAACACAGGTATCATATGTACTATCAGAGAAGTTCATTCATAAGAAGATGGCAAACCTACGTAATTTCATTATGTCAAAACCAGCCGACAGATCAAGATCACATAATTCTTATAGTATATCTTAGACCAAATGATGTAGACCTACGTCAAGAGCATATGAATCAATATTTTCTTCGATGGTACCACAGGAAGATACCTTGTAGTTTGTTTACAGCAGAAATTGATATTAAACGAGGATTAGATTCTCGACCTAATCAGATTAAGTATACTCAGAAGTAATTAACCATCGTGTGAAGGATGCATGACCTACAATTATTGCTTATGCGTTCAGCGAGCACTATGGAAAATAAATAATAATACCTTTAATGTTCCTCGATCTTACTTCTAGTGGCGATGGCGTAGCAAATAATTTTTACAGAGAAACTGAACTACATTTTTATTTGCCATATTTATATTAAGTATATGTCACAATGAACTAATTTATATGTCTAAGGGGTTGTTACTTGTTTCATCACTTCCTGATAAGTTCCGGATAGGCAATCCAAAACTTATAAGTTTGTAACAAGTGAACAACTCTTATTGGCCCTATTTTCTATTGGTAAAATGCTTGCTGTTACCTAAAATGTAATATGTATATTAATAGCTTACAAAATAATATTAGCTGTAAGTACAAGTGGTAGTGATAAAACGATGATGGGTGTTGTTGTTCCTAAAAAAATAAAATTGACCGTGGGAGAGCAATCCTTTGGCACGAATGGGCGGGCTCGACCGGAGAAATACCACGGGTTCACAGAAAACCGGCCTGAAAGAGCGCTTGCGCTGTGTTTCGCCGAGTGAGTGAGTTTACCGGAGGCCTTATCCTATTCCCTTCCCTACCCTCCCTTATTTCCTTCCCTACCCACCCCTATTCCCTTCCCTACCCTCCCCTACCCTATTACCCTATTCCCTCGTAAAAGGCCGGCAACGCACCTGCAGCTCTTCTGATGCTGCGAGTGCCCATGGGCGACGGAAGTTGCTTTCCATCAGGTGACCCGTTTGCTCGTTTGCCCCCTTTTTTCATAAAAAAAATAATAAAGATAAAAACTTATCTAACATCTGTTAATTAATTCCTGATAAGTGTTAGAGATAGAGTATCTACTCTATCTGTTAGATAAGAAGTATTTAGCCTATCCAGCACTTATCAGGAAGTGGTGAAACAGCCCCTTAATATTTGACAAGCGAGCGAACGACGTGTCTGTACGTTACAATCAACCTCCTAGGTAGTAAAATAAATTATGCATAAATAAATAATGCGTAGTGAGTGTTAGGTGGTGACGGTTTCTGCATCAATTTGTTTCCATATATTTGGATGACCGATGAAGACCCTACTCGCTATATTTTGTTGTCAAATGTCGTGTCACGTGTGATATCGACAGCTGGGTGATGTATCACGCCTTCGCCTCCGCGGTATTTCGAGACCAATATTCGTCACGTCGCCGCTAGGGAGTATCGAATGTCACGCTGTCGCGGCGAATCGTTCTGGAGCCGTCTGTTATCGTCTGGAATTTTAATTGGGTTTCATTAAAAAGAAAACCCATCCGATAGAGCACGACGCAAAAAGAGGAAACTATCTCCCATTTCCAGAACGGCGCCAGGCAAAAAGAAATTGTCTTCACTTTAATAAGACGCTTTCCTCCTGCCTTATTTGATTAGCTGGACGTTATTTAACGTGATTCCTGGAACGTCGCTCGCCGAAGCACTTGCATAACCTTTGTGCTTTGAAGCTTCATTACTTTATCAGGCATCTACTTTGACTACTATAATAATATTATGTAACGATCTTTCGAATAGAAAATATTAGGGTCAGATACCTAGACGCGACGGAAAATTACTGAAGACGATATAAGCAGGAAAATTCCGGTTTTTTACGGTAACGTGCTAACAAGCCGATTATTATATCCGGTATCCCGTTATCGCTATTTTGCGTGTCAAGTTTAATAGTACGTAATGTCTATTGTGATACGTACAGATCGTTATACAAGTATCTTGTAATGCCACGGCCGCATATGCGTGGTGCTTCGCGCTAAAACCGATACTATTGGACGATCTGCGTGTATCGTCCAATAGTATCGTCTCATCGCACGAAGCTTCAGATGATACACGCAGATGCGGCCGGGCCGTAATAATATTACAGTGAGTGTCCCACAGTATAGCATTATAATATCCCTACAGTAGTGAAACGAATGTACTTGCGCAGAGCAACGGAGGGGTACCCGCGGGGAAGCGGGCGGCGCGGGCAAAGTCCGCCAAACTACGCGAGTTTGAACGACTTCGCGCGCAGGTGTGACGTTGGCGCGTTTTGTGTTTTGTGTTGTAAAACGATAGCCTGTAATATCTTATTTTATAAACAATGGGATATAACAAGTGTTCAGTGTACAGAATATGTAAATCTGATTCAAAAAACAAAAAGGATTTAATTGTCATAAAATATAATATCGACTCACAGTTCACACTAAATTGTGTTGGCCTTGGTGGCATTTATTTGCAATTTGCATCTCTGTTTTATTGTTTACGTTGTAAGAAGTGTAACAAGGAGAGAAACAATTTATAGAATAAAAATAAAAAAAAACTGTCAAATACCCTGTTACATACTAATTAGTACCTACCTAGCTAGGTACACAGGGCCACACATCAAGTGTAACATTTTGACCTTTGGACCGCCCTTACCGCGCACGTAATAAGAGCGAGTTTTGAAGTGCTTCTGTTACACCTGACGTGTGGCCTACCGTACCTACCAATTGTTATAATATGATAATTAATTATTGTTGGATATTTTATATATCCGAATGCGTCTTCATTATTTTAATAAAATTTTTAAATCCATACTAATTAGTAATTACTAATATTATAAATGCGAAAGTGTGTCTGTCTGTCTGTCTGTTACCTCTTCACGCCCAAACCGCTGGACAGATTTTGCTGAAATTTGGCATGGAGATACTTTGAGTCCCGGGAAAAGACAAAGGATACTTTTGTCCTGGAAAAATGTACGGTTCCCGTGCGATTAACGAGTTTTGGCACAACGGAGTTGCGCGCATCATCTAGTAAAGAACTCAAATCATCTAAAAATAAAGTTTCACGTAAATATCTGGCAGTACGACATAATATGTAAATATAACACGCTGATTAATTACAAGCACAATATTTTATTTTTATTTTATTTCTCGTTTCGTGGCAAGTGGCAACCCTGGCATATCTGCTTGGTACTTACACCGGTGGCGGCATCGTGCGACATCAAAGGCGTTTCGTTACTGTAGGGATATTATATTGCTATACTGTGGAGTGTCCTGTGTTGCAACTTGCAGGTAACACGCGGTCGAGCTCGACGCGCAACAGGAACAACGGCGACGTGCCCCTCGTGAAGTTGTACCCGGTGAGAACTACCTGTCTATGTATCTATTGTATGCCACATTCCTGCAAAGCACTATCGAAGTTTCTGAGCGCGCAGTATAATATATACGCAGTATATTGTTCGGAATCATACCACCTGCAACTTTTCGCCATCGTCCCACGCGAAAAACATACCATCCTCATCACCTTGATGAGTGGCAGTCTTCCACAGTGCGATTTTCGCGTAACTTTCTGTCGCGCACTGTAAAACTCTGGAACGAACTGTCACCAGCAGTATTTACGGACCTATATGACCTGCAAACCTTCAAGAAAAGAGCGTATTCCCTCTTAAAAGGCCGGCAACGCACCTGCAGCTCTTCGGATGTTGCGAGTGTCCATGGGCGACGGTAGTTGCTTACCACCAGGTGACCCGTTTGCTCGTTTGCCCCCTTATTTAATAAAAAAAAAAAAAGCTAAAATGTGTCACGTGGGCTCCGGCCTGACCGAGCATAACACCTCGCTCGGTCGGAAGATCTTCCTTTGTGGCCACCACGCAATTTCCCACAGTAGGTTTTCTAAAACATTACAGATACAATAATTTAGGTACCACGTTTCCTTAACATTTTTTAATTATTAGGGCTAAACTGCCTATATACAAAAAATTTTTACATATTGGTAGAATTACGTATCAACTTATTACTTACTTGATATGATTGTTGAAGCAATTATTTCGGACGCCTCATTGAGCAGCAGTTTTGTTAAACGTACAATTATTAAGTAATAACACAAAAGTAAAACACGACCAGCGCAGCGCATCCTTCGTCGCCACCGAAAAGTAATAATGAGAGAAGTTTCCGTCTGTTTGTTCGCGAACTCGCAAACTATAACCATAGAGTCTATAACCAACTCCGCCGCGGTGAACTGCACTTCAAACCCAAATCACATAATCGGTTTTGTGCCACTGACGTAGATTAGGCAGCATCTTCGAGTAAACATTCTTAAACCTGGGGAATTCAGTCGAGACACACTCTGTGCTGTGTTTAGTGCTCAAACAGCCAACCACGATACGATCGATTTGCGCTATCAAAGCGTAAAAGCTACCAAACACTTCTGCATTCGAAATGTTTCAAAGGGAATTGTTCTCTTTACGTGCTGTATACAAATTAACTATCGAGTAGGTCTATTTACTGCTGATTATTATCATGAACTCACTAATATAATTACAATATCACGATTCTGTAAAACGTTCTGTATAAATGTAACTTTGTATAAACGCAACCATGTCAATTGTTGTGTTGAAATAATAAACATTTAATTAAGAAAAATGCGATCTTCCACGCAGCTTAAGGTGTCGCCGCGTTAAAGTAAAAAACCGTGTTGGATATGTTTTAGATTGCCAGCTTTCTATGAGAGGCCGGCCCTGCAAAAATCAAATGGAGCAGCAAGAAATGGAAAGACGACCTCTGTGGCTCAGTGGATAGCACGTTGGGTCGCGGGTTCGAGTCCCGCCGACGGAACAAAAAGTTTTCAAAGTTCCTGGGTCATGGATGTGTATTAAATATATTTATCATATAATAAAAATCTTAAATATATGTATAGTATAAAAGTATTCAATATATTTCCGTTGTCTGGTACCCGTAACACAAGTCCTTCAGGTACTTACCACGGGGCCAAATTGACGTGGTGTGAAGCGTCCATAGATATTATTATTATTAAAGGGCGTAAGCGACAAAATTGTTTTTGTCAGGTAATTTAAAAACCAAAAATATATTTCATAAAAGCTATGGGAAATTAAAGTGTATACATGAACCAATCTATGTTAAAATTTTGGAAGCTTAAAACACTCTCCTCTGTTGGCAAAATTATAATCCCTTCTTTTACAGAGGTCTTTTTGATTAATTATTCTGTGTTATTCAAAGACATGATGAATACTGACAATTTCTTAGCTTCAGTCATTGCTGAGAAAAATCGATATCGCTACAGCCAAATCATCAAGGTGTCGCCTTAAACATATTCCGGTAATATCATACGATTATAATATTACTAGCTGTCCCGGCAAACGTTGTTTTGCCACTTAGAGTATTTCTACTTCATCAGTTGATACAAAATCTTACCCCCTCTTTTGTCCCCGAAGAGGGGTGGAGGGAAAATTTTTATACACCAGATGTTAAGTTGGAAAACACAGTTAATAATATGAAGTAAGTCCATTAAAGAAAAGGGACCTCTTTGGTCCCCTTAGAGGGAGGGGGGGATTTTTATACACCAGATGTTGCGTTGGAAAAAGACAAATATATTTGCGAAAACCGTATGCAAATCGGATCAGTAGTTTTCGTGTGATAGTGGAACAAACATACAGACAGACAGACAGACAAAAAACTAACCACATTTTTGGCTTCTATAGCGATGTAGTGACATCCCCCGCTTATTATTTTTTGAATATCTTTAATGTACAGAATTTTAATTTCTACAGTTTTATTATAATTATTATTATGTATAGATTATGTACATTGTACAATACGATTGTTCTTTAAACTTATTAATGTTCAGCTGTTGCAACTCAAATATACTGATTGAAAATACATTGCCGGGATAAACGAAATGTTTCAGCTGTTTATTTCATTGACAGTGATTGAAATATTGAAAAAAATGTACATTATTTTTAAAAACTGTATGTATTGAATTTTTTGTTTGATTAACATTTAAAAGTTGGTGATAAAGAACCGTTTTCGCTATAAATATGGATGTTATTTTGGATATGCAAAATCAACTAATCTCAGAACGACAGAAGCCACAAAATTGGGTCTACCTGTTTCGACGGAGTTTGGTAACATCCGGGACATGGGAATTTTATTTCCTGCGACATCATATGCACAAAACAATATTTTTAGGTAAAAGATTATGTACTCAGTTCGTTCCACTAAAAGTGGCTCATACCATCCCCCGTGATGGGTCTGCGAGTTTCATTACAGTCGGTGTAGCCGTTTCTGAGCCTACTTACTTAAGGGCCTTCCCTACGGAGAATCCGTAATTTACCGTATTTAGAGCCTTACAAACTCATAATTTGTAAGCTACAGAGTTATAATAAAAATACAACAATAATCTTCAGTATCTCAACATTCCTTTCCCCGTTTTAAATTTTCTATTTTCGTTTATAATACTCATGATATCAGCTTCCAAAGTAAAGCCAATTTATTAAAATTCAAGCATACATTCAGCATCTCCTTAGTATTTACAAATTACTTTTATTTGAAACACACGCCAATAGATCGACAATATCATAAACTACATAATATTCCCCGTTTTAAATTTTTAGATCAATTTTGAACTAAGATAAGTAAAAAAAATACGGTTGTGGTGCGATCTCGGCAACGCGGCAAATGTATGGCCAAGGTCGTTTGCTCGGGGGACGGCCTTAATGCTTTATACATGGATATAAAACAAACTAAATAATATATTTAACCTTTTTAACATTTCTAAAGGTCGTTGTATTATAGAAGTACATACGAAAGTAGGTACATACGCTAACGTTAAATTGTATTGTACAATTTTACGTGGATGTTCTTCTTTTACTGCCATATTTCGATATGCCATGTTTCGATCCGTTATCCGCTCTACGTATCGGATAACGGATCGAAACGGATGATTATATAGTCAGTATCGGCAGTTATCTGGCCCCCGGGCGTTATCGAGTCGGAGGAGCTAGATAAAGGGGTAAATCCGCCAGTCTGTCCAGAGCTGCAGTAACTTTATGATAATCTGAAGCAGATTTCCGTAGAACTTATCCAGAATTACAGTTTATGGATGCCTGCATTAATACATATTATGGTACTGTGATTATGCTTTCTCGAGTCAGTGGTAGGCATTGTGCAGGATAATAATTCAGAAAAGGTTAGTTTCTAGGCAAAAAATAAGTATTTTGCATGTAATGGTTAGTTTCCCATTAGGTAACAGTCGGGGAACAATAATAGCTCCCACACCGGTTCCGGTGACGGTGGCCGGTTTCATTGAAACCAGGCCAGCTACGCAGGAGTATTTTTATAGTGCCCAAGTGTGTGCGCAGTACACAAGAGCACTCTCTATTCCTTTACTCTCATAACCCGGTGGGACGGCAGACCGACACGACCGGCGAGAGATCAGGCGCAGGACCGACTTTTTACATGCCCATCCGACGCACGGATCATCTTACTTGTCAGACAATCAGGTGATCAGCCTGCATTGTCCTAACCAAACTTGGAAATAACATGTTTCCAACGCGGGAATCGAACCCACGACCTCCGAGTCAAGAGCCGCGCTCTGTACCACTAGACCACGGAGGCGTCGGGGAACAATCCATCTACATTAGATGAAGTTGTAGTTCTCTTACTTACTTGCGTCTACTACTAATATTGTTAAGAATTTACTGAAGTCACATAAGTTCATTAAAAATAAAAGGAAATAGAAATAACAACAAAATAATTAGCTTTTCTGATAGCAAGCACGGCTGACATAGGTAATAAATATCTTCGTTGTCCACTCAACAATTGAAAACTATCACTTGTCGTGGACAATAGCTGTGTCCATGTAGTTTTGCCGGGAATGTGAAAGAGTGATGTTGTGATTTTGTATTATTTTCCTAAAATTGTGTTAAGTTGGGTTTTTAATGTGTAATATTGGTAGAATATTAACCATTAGATATTCGTTATCGTGCACAAGTGTAGGAAAGTGATGCATTATCCAGAAACGTGCGATTTTGTGTTCCCTCCAAAACTCCATTGAAAGTTTCAGTAAAGCGTCTACCACTGTACTGAAACGACCGACTTGACTCCTTGACTGTATTGACTTTTACTTAGACTTTGACTAGACTAAATGACCTGATGATATTACATGAAAACGATGCTGAAAATTATTATAGGAGGAATACGGTTTTCCCGCCATATTCCTTACCTTTTTACCTTGTCTGTGGCACAACATACACATACTTTGTGTCAAGTTGCCAAAAACGAAGAGAAAGAAGAAGCTGTGTCCACATTGTGCACTTTCATCTTCAATTTTCATCATCTTTTGACATTCAACTTTCATATTGGCGCATTCAATAATTGAATGCGAACGCAACGGCAACATTGTTGCCAGAACAAAGCGAAAGTCAGAGGGCATGCGTCGCGGGCATGCCTCACGTGCTCTGTTGACTGTGCTATGATGCATGCCCTTAATGAACAAAAAAAGCACAGTGTGGACATAGCTAATTAGCTTTCTGTTTTCCGTTGAAGTCCATTAATATTATCGTTTACAGATTTGTATTCTGTAAACCCTGTTTGTAAACCCGATGTAAACCCGACCACACAAACGTGACAAATTACAAATAAAGCGAATCCCGCCCACATGCAGGTGTAAATTGTAATTCGCAAATGTCGGCGCGGATTGTACTCCCACTGCGGATATTGTCAGTATTTACCCCGAAATTGGCTCTTACAGCTATATCGACACCCAGATTATTTAGCTGGCGTAAATTCGTCGAAGCCAACGAAATTTTACACAAACTCTGGCAAAAACATGATTTTTACTCGATTTTCTTATATTCAATAGGCAGAATAGATTTGTCGTGAATTCGGAGCAGACTTCTGCGATAGTAGTTTTGAACAAAGCCCCCTTTTGAGCGCATGCAGAGTGTTCGGTGAAGATTACCACCAAATACCAATCCATATTATATACAATTTTATGGCAATGATTTTACCCACCTTAGGAGAATAAATAGTCAGTACTCAAGATGCATCTCGGTCTCAAGACACGGTTCAGGCTCTGTGATTGGTTGGCTGTCAAAATTTGGACCAATCACAGAGCCGAACCGCGTCTTGAGAGCGGGTCGCATCTTAAGTACTGACTATTTATACCGGCCTTAGAGTCTGTCTCACCACTTTCTGATAAGTGCCTATCCGGCTATCCACAACTTATATCTGATAGATTCTCTATCAAGTTTAAGTTGTGGATAGCCTATCCGGCACTTATCAGGAAGTGGTGAAACAGGCCCTTAGATTCATATAAATGTGGCTTATACAATTGAACAGGACGGTCGCACGCGGCCGCGGCTGGTGCGGTTCGCGGAGACGGCGACGGCGACGGCGACGACGGCGGCGGAGCCGGTGAGGCGCGCGCCGGCGTGACGGCCGCCCGCGCGCTTGCTGTGCGCGCGACATGAGCGCCGCCGCGTGCTCCACCACGTTCGCCGCGCGCAGCTCGACGCCTCCTCCGTGTGAGCCAATATGAACCGATGTCAAACCGGTGTGATCCGGTGTAAAGTGGTGTGAACCAGAGTAAACCGAATGGAACAAGAGATTACCGCCTCTTACCGTGTAAGCCACCGATATATTATATTATGTGCATACCATGCATATTTTATTACCTGTAATAACAAAGATTGACATTCCTAAAGGTCAATAAATGTTTTTTCTCATTCCTCTCCGTTCGTCTTTGGATGTTGTTAGCTATAGTCATACTGTGGTCATCCGCCATACCAAACGATGTCATGGATTCATTATATTATTCTATCCTATTCATTATTATTACTTAATTTATCTGTTTTATCGGTCCTTTTATAATAATACACACGTAATAAAGGAAATCCTGGAAACCACGCTGGTGTTGCCGGTGTGATATCATCCGATAGTAATAATATTATTATCGTTGTATTTGGGTATTCGCACGCCATCGTTCATAATGTGATATTGTGTAATTGTGCACAATCAGTGCAGCGCTATTCGCTTATGAAACTCGCTTCGTTAGTGCTAAATTAAATTTCGTGATTTTATTAAGAAGGAACTGCAAACTTACATGCAGTTCCTTCTTTAGAGTCTTACTTAGTAGTTAGAAGTTGATCTCCTAACTTTAGGTCATTTTATAAAGATTTAAGATAATTTGAACTTTGTGTAAAGTGAGTGAACTATTTTTTTAAATATTTTATCTCCAAATTTTTTAATAATAAGAATAATATTGAAATCAAATGATGTATTGACTGTATAATTATAATTGTCTGTTTTTATAAAATAATGTGTATTAAAAAACTTATTATGATTACTCGTGCACAAAATATTATAATTGTTAATTATTGTTTGTAAATATTAGCTCTATATTGCGTAAAAAATGTACATAAAATTACTTTTGATATTCGTTGTGATGTTGTGAATAAACAAAATACAGCGTATTTACATCAATTTTCCCTTTTTGACTTCAAAATACCCCGTTTAGTGGCTAGCTTTCCGTGTTGACAGTTCACAGTTATATTGCCTCTGACAGGACTTTATAATATAAACGGCATAGGTGATAGGAACACTCTCTTGTAAAAACTCATAAATAAAATAGCCCTGAACTAGTACCGCTAGCGCGAACCATGGTCTAAGAGTCCTTGGCTTTTTTATTTTAAGACGCTATATTGATAATAACGTCCTTTTTATGGTTCCGTACCAAAAGGGTAAAAACGGGACCCTATTCATCAGACTTCGATGTCTGTTTGTCCGTCTGTCTGTCTCCAGGCTGTATCTCAACTCTCAAGAACCGCTATAGCTAGAGTTCTGAAATTTTCATAGATTGTGTATTACCGGTGCCGCTATAACAACAAATACTAAAATAAAAATAAAATTAATATTTAAGGGGGGCTCCCATACAACAAACGTGATTTTTTTGGCCTTTTTGCTCGTAATCAATAATGATAAGAGGTAGGCACTTGAAACTTTCACAAAGCCTTAAATATAATTTTACTTTAATAATTAATAATAATATTTAAATAAAATAAAAAATTAAGGGGGGCTCCCATACAAAAAACACAATTTTTGGCCTATTTTTGCTCTATAACGGTACGGAACCCTTCTTGCGCGAGTCCGACTTGGCCGATTTTTTATTGAAGTAATACTATAGGACCCTCAGAAATTTTACAAATCTTGTAATGAGATATACATATTATCATCATAGCCTTATCTAGGTTTGAGAAGAACCAGAAACACGATTAATGTGTGCCTCGATACATTTCTCGATCGAAATGACCTCTTAAAAATAAGAAATTTGAAGATTATTTTTAAACGAGAATAGATGTATTGTAGTAAATTAGTCTAATTAATAGACACCTTTGCAACCCAAAATCGTATAGAAGCATTTTGCTTAAAGGCTGTCACAGACTTAGCTATAATATATATTAATATGTTTATAGCTAGGCATATTAATATATATTTTCTATACAATTTTCGCGTGACCACACACTCAGCTATAATATATATTTCTGGTCTCAGTGTGTTTAGTACGGTATATTAATATATATAATAGCTAAGTCTGTGACGGCCTTAAATGCTCCTAGTTATTGTTTAAATACTTAAACAAAATTACGTTTTTTCACATGTTTTCCGAGCGAGCCGATAGCTTCTGGCCGCAGCGTATTCACGACTTTATAGTCATACAAATTAAGTATAAAATTGCCCTTGCGGTAAAATTACTATCAATATAGCGTCTTAAGTGCCAGAATTATTACAACACGTAACAAAGAGAAAACGCTGTTTTATTGAATAAAGTATAAACAACATCTATTCCTAGGCATCAGCGGAGTCAGATAGACGTTGGAGCGCGGGCCCCGCATTAGCGGTGAATTCGCACCGGACCCACCACAGAAATAAATCAAGATAGAACGGCTAAGCGGGTGGAGTACGCGTGTTTCAAACTTGCAGAAGTGGGCAAAATTCGTTGAACGTTTAGTCAGTCAGCGCGCACGTCTCGACTTGATTACACCGGAGGGGTTGTGCAAAAATGCCTCATTGTGCAGTGTCTAATTGTAAAAACAGAAGTACGAAAGTAAATCGGTTAAAAGGAGGTATTTCTTTCCACGCGTAAGTTATTTGTTCTAACTAAAAGCAAAGCAAAAATTGACACGCGCGATTCCTTAGCAACGGACGCGTGTGGTCGTTCTATCTTGATTTATTTCTGTGGGAGCCACTCTCATGCCACTTCGAAGTTCGAGCTCGCACATTGCTCGCGAGTTAGCCGGTCCCTAGGGCCTAGATGAGCAATTTTATTGCTGTTTATTATTTATTTATTTACTTTTTACGCTTCAATTTTATAGAACAGTTTATTGAAGGCGCGCTAAGTTCAATATCAATCCTAGACGGTCAATAATATTACGCAATACGTGATATCAATAACAATAAAATTGCTCGTCTAGGGGCCGGCTTAGAAACTACATTCGTGGCATGAGAACAGACCCTTCTCTGTACAGCTGTAGTACAGTATACGCGAAGCTTGTGCAGCTCCAAATTGAATATTTATTTGCAAACTTCCTGTCGATGCGCCTGCCGCTTTAAACTACATTTATATAAGCTAACGTTTTTATTACATTAGTTTTAGCGAAAGCAATTTAATCCTCGGCATGAACGGGTAACTTTAGTAAAAGGTTATTAGTACAATCACAGGTACAATATAAACAATAATATTATAAAGTAGACCATCTTCATACTGGATCACCTCAATTGGACGGGCATTCTCACACTCGCACATAACCATCATTTCAGGTGAGTTGAAGTAGCTAAACATTGTATCGCTTGTGTTTAAAAGTTTTGGTTTACTTTGTTAGTTAAGGTACAAGGTTGGAAGCCGGCTACATGAAATGGCAGCAGACGACGTGTAGTGTCGTCGGGACACTATACTGGTTTCTATGTATTTCTATGAATAAGTGTCGCTAGCTGTGGAGGGTATTTCATAGAAATATACAGTACATACAAACCAGTAGTGTCACTGCGACACGTCGTCTGCGGTTGCTTACTCGCTCGCTCCTCCGCTGCCAACCGGCACCTTTAGGGTTGATTCAGAACGCAACGCGACGCGTAGATGCATTTCTAAATTAGCATGGATTTGACAGATTCCCAAGACGTCTCACGCTGACGACATCTGTCAAATCCATACAAATTTAGGTCGCGTCGCGTCGCGCCTCGCCTCGTCGCGTTGCGGTCTGAATTGACCCTTCATTACAACTTGGCTGATATACTCTATAATATTTAAACTGTAACAAAGTGTATTTTATTAAATTTGCTGTAGTTAAAGCGTCCTAAAATTTTCAGGTACAAAGGGATGACAAAGGGAACAAAATTAACAAAACTAACGAAACATTAAGAATTTATATACACCAAAATGTAGCAGCGTAAACTATGACTATGATATTTAGGCGGACTTCCGTAGATCTGGGTTAAAGTGAACTCAGAGTTAACTTTAACTCAGATCTGCGCAAGAGTATCTAAGTTAGAGAATGTTTTAACTTATAAAGAAGTATGTGAAGTTATTCCTACTCCCTCATTAGTAGGAAGTAGGGTCCTAGTACAAACACCAAAGACAGCTAGCAGATTTGGAACGAATTATGACTCCTTTAATAATATTTTAACTTGAATATTATTCGTTGCAAAATGCGGGATCCCTTTATTACAATCCCACTGCTGGGCAAGGGCCTCCCTATTTTCGTCCGCATGTTATAATTAAATTCCAATGGAAGCCTCAATTTTCAATCCAAACCGTAATATTATACAATTCATGATGTTATTGTTCAGTTTTGCCGACGTAGGAACCCAATGGGGCAAGTATCATAATAAATAAAATAAACAAATAAACGTTTATTCAACAAAAAATAAAATTACAATATTATTTTTCAATTATTCCGCAAAATATCCCATGCCAGTTGAATAACTGATGAGGCAAAAACACAAGCCATGGATGTCGCAGGCCGCAGCTGTGGGAGAGACTATCCCACGCCATCCCACGTCACCCCGCTCTACACACCCCATCACACGCTCTTCAGTCTACGTCATGTGAGACCTCTCATCTTACACACGCTCTCGTTCTTGTCAGCTGATCATGAGATATTTTGACAAGGAACATGATTTTAAAATGTGAAGAAAAGAGCCAATCACCATTCGAGTATCGGTCATCCATCTATGACGAGAAGATGGCCGCGTTCCTTTAATAGTTGATTTGTCTAATTTCGCTAAAAACATCTCCTTCTGCCGTTCCGTTTGGCGACCGCGGTCGTCTTGATCGCGGCTATGACGTCACTCATGACGTCATCATTTTCGCTAAAAACGACCCTCGACGAAGTATGGGTCAAAATTAGCGTTCTAGTTTTTTTTTTCTTTTAACGACTATAATATCGCGAAAGCCATGTTCGGAAAGTTTTCAGGAGAGACTAGAGACAAAAAAACTTCATATTATTTCGTTACAAATCATATTTTTACTGTAAATATACTGTATAACATTGAATAAAATATTTTGATTGGAAAAGAAATTGTTTTAAATGAAATTTCAAATGATTTCTTATAAAATATAATAGGTACCTACTAATTTTCATCTCTTCTGTACCTGTTGGCTATGTGGTTTTGTTATCATAATATTAAGATTCAATTTGAAATATTATAATAAAAGTTTAGCCATAATAAAATATGTTTACTTACTTAAATGTTCATAAAAATTTTAGTAAAAGTAAGAGTAAAAAAATGTAATTAGTACTAAAAACGAAACAAATAATAATTAATTAAGTATGTATTTCATTTGTAAAATAAAATAGAATGTAACTATAAATCATTGACATAAGAAACAGCTTTAATTTATAAACAATTACTTTTATTAACGACTTCAAGGAAAGGATCCAAGTTCTGTTCAATGTATGTATAAAAAAATTATATGTTCCTTTTTTTAACTTCTCTCAAAACGCTGAAAACGCTCAAAAATCCGTTCCACTTGGGTTTGTATCACTGACGCTCACATGCTAATGGAACGGGAAAAACTACAGTCTTGAGCGTCGGACTTCTGAGCTTCTAACGGAACGTAGGGTAAGTGTATACATTGGGGCAGTATAAAATTACTCTATTGGCTTGGATTAACCTCAATCATGCGGCACTGAAGAGCCACGCACTCCTATATCACACGACAGTACAAGTCCTCGTGTGTACAATTGTACATTTCATAACATTTTTCCTCACGTTTTCCACGTTTCCGTGGTATTTGAGCGGAAAAGACCCGGAAATATCTAGATATTTTCACAATATCATTGCATTGTTTGCACGTCTCGTGAGCGATTAAGTTTTTGTTTCTCATCCCACCCCGTCTGTATGCCGGCAGTCGGCGTTAAAGTTTAATCGCAATGAGGATGATTTTTAACCGACTTCAAAAAAAGGAGGATATCAATTCGACGCGTATGTTTGTAATATTTTCAGAACTGCCCAGTTTTTGTCTATTTCACAGTCTGAACAAATGTGTGTTTATATGTTTGTGTTCGCATATCTCCGGAACGACAAGTCTGATTAAGTGATTCTTTTTTGTTGTACTAAGTATTGTTCAACTTAGGGAAAAGTGCAAGTTTATTCAAAATCGGTGCAGTAGTTTTGGAGATAGGGCTAGTTTTAATTCTCAATTACATACAATTTTGATCTTTTTTATAAAATACAGTTGTTAGGTAGTTTTTACGTAGCCGTACTATACACAATAATAATGTAGCCGTATTTTATTCTCCACTAGTTGTCCCGGCAAACGTTGTTTTGCCATATAAAGTATTTCAAATGTTTGATACAAAATCTGACCCCCTCTTTGGTCCCCTCTTTGGTGGGGGGAGGGAATTTTATACTCCAGATGTTAAGTTGGAAGCCGAAAAATATATCTGTGAAAACCGTATGCAAATCGGATCGGTAGTTTTCGAGTTATATACAAAAGTTTGAAACAAATTCTGACCCCTCTTTTGTACCCTTAGAGAGGTGGGGGGGAAATTTTTTATACACCAGATGTTAAGTTGGAAGAAGACAAATATATCTGTGAAAACCGCATTCAAATCGGATAATACTATAGCGATGTAGTAACACCCCTTGCTTATTATTTTTTGAATATCTTTAATGTACAGAATTTTCATTTCTACAGTTTTATTATATTATGTATAGATTTTAATTGACTTTGGTCTAAAAGTTAACCAAATTTAAAAAACTCGAACTAATAAAAATACACCGTTGCGTTTCTTGAATTTAATTTAAACGTAGTAATGGATTATGAATCGCCCTCCGGCCCATAAATAATTCAAATTTCGTGTAAAATAGTAGATATTTTAGTTGTATAGTATTATTATTATAATCATAACGTCACCCATTATGCTTTTTTGTTTTGTTGTATGCTCGAAGCGATTAAGAAAAGTCTTGGCTAAAGGGCCTTAACTGTAAAACAGTCAGTTGCTTGTGTCGCTCAACGTCCCAAGTTCGATTAAATCTAGTATCGAATTAAATCGTGTGTAGAGACTAGAGTCCCTTGCTTAGTTGTGTATAGTTATATAAATGCTTTATAAACTTTCGCTTAAGTATGGAAAGTGACTTTCCAGAGGCAACTCTATGCCCGGCGCCAACACATGACTAACTAACAAGAGAGTGCTGCTTGAGAGCTCACTATAAATAGACTTGTTGTTCTCAGCGCGAGTTTTTGTCGTTACTAGCTATAAAGAAGTTAACTTCAGTTTGTATGGCATCGAATCGAATTAGTTTCGTAACCATGTTACTGGGTTCTAGTTGGTACCCTGTTTTGGTACCACACTAGAAGCTTTTCCGAAAGCTATAAAACTCGCCTCACCAGTGCATGTGTTATAATTATTATTTTACGATTTTTTAGACTACCCAGAATATTTTTCAAGTGCCTATACGATTTAGTAAATCCCTTAATTTTACTAGATAATATCGAAATATAGCGAAAAATACTTGTGCAGACTCGGTTCAAAAGAAGTCGGAAATCGGAATTCTTAATTTACCTTTCACACGATGTGTTTTAGTGGCTGTTATTCTAACAATAGTAAATAGGTTTTCACTAGTAATTAAATTGACTAAATACTGAGTAGTAATAATTCGTGACTAACATTAATATGAATATTAATTTCCTATTTTATCGGTCACGACGAGTGACGGGCTAGGAGCGTTATCGGCGCACAGTTTATATCACATTATAATATATTTCCGCCAGAGGCTGCACTCCGATATTCTATTCAATTATACTCAGTAAATACAATACCGTGTACAGTCGCAAAGGTGAGTCGGTTTTGTTTTTGCAAAGAGAATTGTACGTTTCATTCATATTAAATAGTATTGATTCAATACCTTCGATTTGTCCGGCGGCCACATATTTGCGTTTGATCGGTTTGCAAATGAAATGTTTACATGGCTGTTTTTTGTAGTTTTTCGAAGATCATTTACCACGGATCGAAACGATCCATCGCTAGGGGCCGCCCCAATGTCTGATAGAGACGACAACGACAAAATCTATCACGGTCTAGGCTACACAAATAGATCTGTAAAGATTATTATTGGTTACCTACGACATCAGCAGACCGAGTAGACCCCGGCCACGGCATGGTGTGGGTGGCGGTGCTGGTGTGTGTGGTGGTAGTAGCGTGGCTGAGGCGCCGCGAGCTGTACCGCGACCTGCCCGGCCCCACCCGCCTGCCGCTCCTCGGCAGCGCCCTCGCCTTCCTGGGAACTACTCACGGTATGCACTATCGGGGAAATAGAATAAAGTACATGATGAGTCTTGCCTAGAGGATTCGATCCCGGGCGATTTTTCTAATCCCGGGATTGCGTGATTATCTACAATGAATCCCGGGATCCCGGGTAATGCCGGGATTATATTGGTAATAGAAAATGACTACTAATACTCGTCGTTTTGGATCTATATTGACTAAGACTCATCAATACACTGTTATTTTTAGGGCTCTGTACTTAAACGGTAAAAACGGGACCCTAATACAGAGACTTCGGTATCTCTCCGTCTCTCCATCTGTATGTCTATCTCCAGGCTGTATCTCAAGAACTGCTATAGCTAGACTTCTGAAATTTACACAAATTGTGTATTTTAGTTGTCGCTGTAACAAAAATACTAAAACCAACATAAAATTAATACTCTCATTCCACAAATGTTATTTTTTAATTTTTTTGCTCGTAATTAATAAAGGCAACAGGTAGGAATTTGAAGTATTCACGAAATCCTTAATTATTTTTGTATTTTAATAATAATTTATAATTAAATATAAATAATTTGAGGACGACTCACATAAAGCACAATTTTTGCCTACTTCCTAACTACTTCTGACCTTACAATGGTTCAGAAACTCTTCGTGCGAGAGTGCTGACTCGCATTTGGCCGATTTTTTAAAATAAATTCATTGATTTTCACTAATTAACACCAATATCAATACTCGCACGACGTAAAGTGTGGTTCTTACACAATTTTACACATAAAACGATACGGTCGGTCGTTAGCAATAACAAATGAAATTAGGTGTATTAACAAGATGGCCGACATAACGTCAATAATCGGCCAAGTGCGAATCGGACTCGCGCACGAAGGATTACGTACGGGCGTAATTATTATAGAGCAAAAGTAGGCCAAATTCACTAAATTGTGGTTTTTGTATGGGAGCCGCCTTAATTTTTTATTTTATTTAAACATTATTATTAATTATTAAAATATACATAATATATTTAAGGCCTTTAGTGAAAAGTGCCTACCTGTTGCCATTATTGAAATCGAGCAAAAAAGGGATCCCGGGATCCCACCGGGATCAGCAGTATTTCCGGACCTATACGACCTGCAAACTTTCAAGAAAAGAGCGTATTCCCTCTTAAAAGGCCGGCAACGCACCTGCAGCTCTTCGGATGTTGCGAGTGTCCATGGGCGACGGTAATTGCTTACCATCAGGTGACCCGTTTGCTCGTTTGCCCCCTTATTTAATAAAAAAAATCCCGTGATTCGGGATCGAATCCTCCAGTCTTGCCTAGTTTCAACCATTCAAATACGGCTCTAGTTGATGTCATAATAATCGGCCAAGTGCGAGTTACGGTACGTACCGGTATAGAGCGAAAGTAGACAAAAAGTTGTGTTTTTTGTATAGGAGCCCCCCTTAAATATTTACTTTATTTTAATTTTATTATTAAAGTACAAAATACAATTGAGGATTTTGTGAAAATTTCAAGTGCGAAGCTGTTACCATTATTAATTACGAGCAAAAAAGGCCAAAATAATCACGTTTCTTGTATGGGAGCCCCCCAAAATAAACTTTATTTTACTTTTAGTATTTGTTGTTATAGCGGCAACAGATATACAAAATCTGTGAAAATTTCAGAAGCCTAGCTATAGCGGTTCTTGAGATACAGCCTGGAGACATACAGAAGGACGGACGGACAGACGGACAGACATCGAAGTCTTAGTAATAGGGTCCCGTTTTTACCCTTTGTGTACGGAACCCTAAAAACGTAGCCAAGCAATGAAAATCGTAGAACTGATCCGAGTACGACAACCTGACTTGTGCATTTTTATGACATTTTATGGAACAATTTTTAGGGTTTTGTATTTTAATTCAATCAGACCTTTTCTTCGCGCTTAAACTGCTGAACTTGTTGAGAGCTTTCAATCAAGACAAAGCATCAGGATAGTTTTTATTCACAACGAAAATTGAGTTCCTTACTTATTTTTCGATATAAATGAAATAACATTAATTAGTAATTGAGTATCTAATTCCCGAGGGTGTAAGATTATCCTCGCAACATATTTATACACAAACATTTACAAACATAGATACTTAATCAAAATGTTACTCGACTGTTAGTAAACGACGACTTATTTGGAGCATTTTATGTATTCTGCCCCCAGGGGCAGGGATTACTCTCGAAATATTTCTTATTAATTACTAGCGACTTCAATATTTTTAGAATTCTAAGGGCCTGTTTCACCACTTCCTGATAAAGTGCCGGATATGCTACTTTTTTGACAGATTCTCCATACTTCATCTGTCATGTTATGTGGTGGATAGCCTATTCGGCGCTTATCAGGAAGTGGTGAAACAGGTCCTAAGAATATTTTTTTAAATCGTAATACTAATGAAACTCTTTTGGTTCTATAGTATTAAATACTATTGGTAAATACATTGAACTAATAAATTGAAAACGCATAGTATGGATAGTTAATAACTGCTCTTAAATATAATAGAAAGTCAGCAGTCCCTAATATTAGCTTAAAATACAGTTTTAGTTCAGATTAGTTATAGCTTTGTTTCACCTAAATAGAGGCACGTGGAACTGCTATTATAAACGTGAATTAAATTTATCTATGAGTTGTAAGACACGACTGCAAGTCATTAAAACACCTACAAACTGCGAATTATTGTATTTTTAATTTTACAGCGACGCTGTATTAACATAGTTTTATAGCAATAGAATATCGACATTCGACGTAGAAAACTCCACTAATGAATGAATGAATGAATGAATGAATACTTTATTGTGCATAATCATAGTTACAGTAATAACATACATAAAATAAAAACTCCACTAATGTTTCTACATTACCTCGTTCATCTGACATGTAAACTTAGTACTTACTATTCCTTAATTTCATTAAGTGCTTTGGCTCGTCGACGACGGACTGAAAAAAAAAACAGAAAACAAGATAACTGTTGAGAATTAAAACTTCTTATCTCCAAAACTACTGAACCGATTTTGATGAAACTTGCACTATTCCCTAACATGAACAATACCTGGTACAATAAAAAAAGAATCACTTAAATCAGACTTGCAGTTCCGGAGATATGCGTGAACAAACATAAAAACATACATACATACATACCTCAGACCAATAAAAAAAGAAGAAATGAATATGGGAGTTTGGCAATCAGAGACACTGAGTTGGCAACATTATTTTTAGCACGCACGCAAAGATATTTTACAACTAGATCGATAGCAATGACGTCACGAATTGTTAGAAAGTGATAGCTCAATACAAATCAACTAATGTATGAAAGAGACGCAAGATTTTTTTTGTCCCTTTCGGTATGGCCACTTTTATATGTTTGGCAACTATCACAGTTGACAATTAGTTGCCAAACAAATACACGCGCTGTGATTTTCAATAGTTTTTTGTGTTAAAAGTGAAAAAGGAGCATTAAAAGAGTTATTAAATTAAGTGGCCAGGAAAACTCTATCGATTGTGATGGTGGGGTGTTCCATTGTTGGCTGTAAAAGCCGTAGCGAACAACAAATACCTGGATTAACATTTCATGCGTAAGTACCGCTATAAATGTTGTTCTTCTTTAGAGTTTAACGTAGTAATTAGAATGAAAGTAATTATTTATTTAGTTTCTGACAACTCCTTAAAAAAATTCACACAGGTCTGCTTTATTTTCGGAGATAGGGAATTTATCATAACCTCAAACCTCGTATTATTATTGAAAGCTGTGTTGCCATGTCGACAAAAATTATCTCCCGAAGAAATTATAAATATTGTGTTGTCTTTGTTATTATTGAGGTATTACCTAACATATACCTAACATCGTGGATGGATCAAACCAAACAATCCGTGTCGCGCCATGTAGAAAACATATTAAAAAACGGTTAAAAACGGTTTATCTCGATTTCCGGCAAAACTAAAAGTCCTATGGAAAAAAGTTAAACGGCAAAGTTGTAGGTTATAGAAAGATCTAAAACTTTTGCATTCACGATTTTTTCACATAACCTCAAAATTTATGTTAAAAATTAAAAAAACGCAAGTTTTTGGTTTTTTATTTATTAAATATCTTTTACAATTTTTTTTACGAAATTTGTTGAAAACTTGCCTTTTTTGTCCCAAATACGCTGTTATTTATTTGATTAAAAATAAATTAGAAATTTGATCTTATTTTTTACCTTATTTTGAATTTATATCGAAAAAGTCCCCTAATTTTCAATCGAAAATTCGTCCCTTAAAATATCAGATTTTTTCAAAAGGTATGCTTTGTGTTCGTTGAAATCTCTACTTTCCGATGGTGAAAAAAAATTATTTTTCCCATCATCTCAGAAAATGCAAAAATCTAAAAAAACTCGAATTTGAACAAATTTTTTCATAGGAATACTAGTTATGCCGGAAATCGAGATAAACCGTTTGTCCCCCTTAAAACCCTTCCACACACCCTTCCCGACCTCAGATCGCCCGTAAATTATTTTTCCCATATTTTTTATAATATTCTCCTCATTTTCTAATAGGTTTCATCCCACTATAATTATTTTTTGGTTTATTAGTTTTCCCACCGAACCCAATGCACGGAGTGTATGGGTGGCAGCGACTGGACGTTCAAACTGGCAGCCAAAAGGAACTTCAAAAGTGTGTTCAATACATTTTGAAGATGGATTAGTGATTACCTCAAAAAGGAGAAAATATTTAAAACCAGGAACTAATCCTGAAAAACAAATTCATGTAAGCGCTCAATTTGATTTATAAGTGATGAGTGAAATATTTTAACTCTTCTTATAAAAAATAAATAATTTTGTTTGTTTTTATTAACATTTAGTTTACTAACTTTATTATTTTTTATTAAACTTTGTAACGTTTCAAAATTTTGCAATCAAATAGGTAATTGGTTTTGTGTAAGTTTTTTTGTGTTAATAACTAAATAATTATTTTTGCAGATGAAAGAAATTCCAACTGATTCTTCTACTGCTTCGGTGCAAACTACAGTAAAAAGAAAGGCTGATTACGTTTTGCAAGAGAGAAGACAGCCAAAAAATGCATGTTTGGTAAGAATTCATGCAAATTTGATGTAATACGACTAGAATGCAAAGAAAATGTCATCAAAACATGGTAGTAGTAATAAAAATGTTTTAAGTATATTCCTTCATAGTTTAAAGTATTAACATAATAATTGGTATCTAGTTACTTACAGCAATAGTGTAAAATGATTAATAAAAAAAATTATGATTATTTTAGGAACCAAATGATTTTTCTTCTAAACCGTCAACAAGTCAACATGCTTATACCATAGAGAAGAAAATAATGAAGAGCCAATGCAAAGAAAACGTCAACCCAAACATGGTACTATTTTTATTATTGTAGAGAATGCTTATGCTCCTTAAACCGTAATTCAGCATGACATGCGTTACGTGATGTCACGATTTCACGAACCGCATGATGATGATTGTTTGTTGTATTATTTGCTGATTATTTGACATGATTATATGCTAATGACATGCCAACTACGTGATGTTCATTGATTGACAAGTTGTTTAATTTTTCGTCCTGCAATATTATGTGCATGACTTGCACGCACGATTTATATCATGCTGCAATTACCCTCTAGGGAGCGTATTAGAGATCAGTTTTTTTTTGTTTTGCTCTTTTTTAACTCCATGTTTTTGTATGTTTTAGAAGCCGGTATCAACAAAACCACAAAGTTGTCTCGAGACGAAAAAGTGTGATGTTAATCGCCAGTTGAGAGATGTTCAACTTAAGGTGATAAGAATATATGCCGTCAATACATGGAAAAAAATCATAATATACAAGTCGTAATAATTGCCATTTATTTTCAGCTGGAAAGGCAAACAAAGATTTCGGCGACACGGTTGAAGAAATTACGTGCAAGTCGAGAGTCGCGGAGAAGACTGCAGAAGAAGGTTGCAGTTTTAGAAAATATTCTGGCTGAGTTAAAAGCCAAAATGTTGATTAACACTGAAGAGTCAGACAAGTTACTCAACATTGATGTCGAAAACAAAGACTTTCTAAAAAGGTACCTTCAGAAAGAAAATTGTCCTAAAAAATATTCTCCGGCTTTGCGCAAGTTTGCTCTTTGCCTCCACTTTATAAGTCCGAAAGCGTACCTTTTCGTTAGAAAGAAGTTTAATACGTGCTTGCCTCACCCGAAAACACTTTATAATTGGTATACTTCTATTGACTGCGAACCAGGGTTTACGCAAGAATCTTTAAATGCTATTAAAATTCTGGCTAATAAATCATCTGCGCCAATTATTTGTAATTTGTGCCTTGATGAAATGTCCATAAGGCAACAATTGTTATGGAATGGCAAAAAAACAGTCGGCTATGTTAATATGGGGGACCACTTAGACACAGATTGTCAAAAAATAGCTAAAGATGCGTTAGTATTTATGGTGACGGCAATAAATGGAGTATGGAAATTGCCAGTCGGGTATTTTTTAACGAATGGGGTAAATGGAGAGCAAAGAAGTGAATTAGTAAAGTCTTGTGTCAGTTTGCTTACTGAATGCGGTGTTGTCGTCGCCTCGCTAACGTTTGATGGGTGCCCATCCAATTTTGCCATGGCCAAAATATTGGGGGCATCGTTTGATAACATCGAGAATTTAAATAGTCTTATTAATGTGGCGGGCCAGGAAATAGTAATTTTCCCAGATCCTTGCCACATGCTCAAATTGGTAAGAAATACCTTTGCAGAGAAATTTAAAATTACTAATGCTTCAAACGAAGTTATTTCCTGGGAATATATCCTTAAACTTCACCATTACCAAGTGTCAGAGGGCCTACACTTAGGCAATAAGCTTAGGAAAAGTCACCTTGAATTCAAAAAACAAATAATGAAAGTGCGCCTCGCAGTGCAGACTCTTAGCACTTCAGTCGCCAAAGCACTGCTTTTCTGTAAGCAGTTAAAATTGGAAGAATTCTCCAATGCCGGACCTACGGCTGAATTTATTGAAATGTTTAATAATGTCTTTGATATTTTGAATAGCCGCAAATTATTTGCTTACAAATTTAAGAAACCTATTACCAATGACAATTTTGCGCAAATCAATTCTTTTTTTGACAAATTTGTAAAATATATTAAAGATTTGAAAGTCAATGACAGTTCCATCTTAAGATCGGGGAGAAAAACGGGATTCCTAGGGTTAATATGTTGCGTAGATGCAATTAAAAACTTGTATAAAAAATTTATTTGTCCTCCAAATGCTCCTTTAAAATACTTGTGCACTTACAAGATGTCACAAGATCACCTTGAAATTTTTTTTGGATACATTAGATCTAAGGGCGGATATAATAACAACCCAAATGTGTTACAATTTATGTCAGCCTACAGGCGACTGCTGATACATGGCGAGTTAAAAAATATTGAAACAGGCAACTGTTTGACGTTAGAAGACATAAATATTTTAACAATAAATAAAAACAATTACGTCAGAAAAATTAATTCTAATCTTATTGCATCAACTACGCTTTCAAATGAGGACGATGTTCTGGAAGAAAATTTGGGTGTAATTGATGTTCCAGAATCTCACGATTATTTAAATAATAATCAGCTCAGTGAATTTTCTAAAGAAATAACAGCATACATCGCAGGTTTTATTGTGAAAAAACTTAAAAAGGTAATTAAGTGTGGGGACTGTTTGTGCGCAATTTTAAATTTAGAACCAAATTTGAAAAGTTTTATTGCTTTTAGAGATGTGGGAGGACTGAATTATCCTTCACAAGATGTTATAAAAGTATGCGAATATACTGAACGACAATTCCGCTTGTTATTAAAAACACATGGGCCTCAGTTTTTTGCAAATAGTCAAATTCCAAAAATTGTATTGCAAATTTTCAAATATTTTTCTAAGACAAATGTTTTTGCAAGTTTGTATGACCATATAAAGGAGCAAGATTATTTAAACAATCATTTAACTCTTCTAATAAAAACGATAGCACTAAGATACCTAGAAGTTAGAATACATTACGTATTAAAAAGTGACTCAAATGAAGTGCAAAAAGTACGACATAAATATACAAAGTTGATTTTGTTCAAGGGACAATAGTAATTTGTTAAAAATATATGCGGTCTTACCACAAAAGATTTAAACACCTGTTGAACAGTTGATTAGAGAAAATAAAATATATACAGACGAACATATAACCTCCTCCTTTTTGGAAGTCGGTTAATCAGTACAAAATGGTTTCAAAACAACTGTTCAGCAGATGTTTAAATCTTTTGTGGTAAGACCAATGTTGTTTATAGAAAATAAAGTGTGTGTATTTGAATAATGAGTTTTAATTTAAATATCTATTGTTTCATGTTAGGGTCACTGGACTGGAGGTCCAGGGTATTTAGTAATCGCGTAACGATAAATCTCCTCGTTACGTGATTATTATTTATGATATGGGTCATTATCCCCCTTACTAATAAACGCTGTATAAGCTTTGAATAGTTAAACAATGTTTTGTCTTCTTCAATCCAATTAAAAATGTCACTTGTGTGACAGGAACAAAACACTGTATAACTATTCAAAGCTTATACAACGTTTATTAGTAAGGGGCTAGATCTTTTGAACATCTAAAAGGGACCCTAGACGATGCATGATCGTCTAGGGCCCCTTTTAGACGTTCAATGACATGCGTTACGTGCTGTCATATACTCATGATCATTAATTATTGTATTGATTGATGCGAATGACGTGCAATGCAATCTACGTGTTGCACATTGATTGACGATTTGCTTAATTTTTCGACCACAAAACACGCATGACATGCGCGCATGTTCGTTTCGCGATCGACATGTCATGCACCAGTTAATACTGTCACGGAAATACGTATTATTCTGCATTACCGTCTAGGGTCCGCTTAAGCTTTGCCTGATCACAACACGACGAGGTTATGTTAACTATCAACACCATACCTATACTTCACAGTAATAATATTATACACTTTTCATGCACTTATTCTACTTTAATTTATTTATTTTATTACAATTATAATTATTATGTTTCACACAACCAATTTCGGTAAAATCATCATCATCTATATGGAATAAGTGCATTCAAAAAGTGTTTTATAATATTATTACTGTGAAACATGAATTTCCACCAAGAAGTTACAGTAAGTGCATTCAATATCACATATAATTTTTACTGAGTCTACTCTAACTAAAAGCGTGTCGAGTCTCGACCATCACAAGACATGCAATATTTCAAATCTTTAAATATTTTAAATTGAATTATTATTATCTACAATTTCATGAATATTTATCGGCAGAATTTACCCGAGACTTAGGGAAAGATTTTTAAGGTAGCAACACAGTAGGGTTGAAGCGAGAAACACTGTAGTGGCCACGCTATCACACCATCTAGTTGTACAATATCTTTGCACGCACGCCTTGCATAGATGACGTACACTGACGTACAAATTGATCGACAGCGGCTTCACGACATTAGCTGCCAAGACGGAGTCTATCTTTTTTTAGGGTTCCGTAGCCAAAATGGCAAAAAAGGAACCCTTATAGATTCGTCATGTCTGTCTGTCTGTCTGTCTGTCCGTCCGTCCGTATGTCACAGCCACTTTTCTCCGAAACTATTAGAGCTATACTATTGAAACTTGGTAAGTAGATGTAGTCTGTGAACCGCATTAAGGCCGTCACAGACTTAGCTATAATATATATTAATATACCTTAATATACCGTACTAAACACACTGAGACCAGAAATATATATTATAGCTAAGTGTGTGGTCACGCGAAAATTGTATTGAAAATATATATTAATATGCCTAGCTATAAATATATTAATATATATTATAGCTAGGTCTGTGACGGCCTTTAAGATTTTGATGCAAAAATTGAAAAAATATTAAAAATTTTAGGGGTCCCCATAGGTACAACTGAAACAAAAAAAAATTTTTTCATCTAACCTATGCGTGTGGGGTATCTATGGATAAGTCTCCAAAAATCATATTGAGGTTTCTCATATCATTTTTTTCTAACCTGAATAGTTTGCGAGAGAGACTCTTCCAAAGTGGAAAAATGTGTGTCCCCCCCTCTAATTTCTACAGTAGGGGCATGATAATTCTAAAAAAAATATATGATGTAGATTACTATAAAAACTACCAAGCAAAATTGGTTTGAACGAGATCTAGCCAGT
The DNA here is from genome assembly GCA_905404155.3 of Plebejus argus. NCBI lineage: Eukaryota > Metazoa > Arthropoda > Insecta > Lepidoptera > Lycaenidae > Plebejus > Plebejus argus. Next base: position 13,292,076 of record FR989944.1, read on the forward strand.
AGTTTTTTTATACGTCATAAATGGTAAACCTTAATCTAAATTTCATTAAATCGACTGAAATATAAAAATAAATCAAAAACCTTTTAATTTCATAAAAATAAACCTTATTGCTGCTGCGGAACCCTTCATGGGCGAGTCCAACTCGCACTTGGCCGCTTTTTTTATTGGTCTGAGATACATACATACACTTTTGTTTGGCACATTTGTTCAGAAGCTGTTATAGATTAACATATGCCAAAACTGGGCAGTTCTGGAAATATTACATACATACGCGTCGAATTGATAACCTCCTTTTTTGAAGTCGGTTAAAAATATTTCTTAGCTGACAAACCGTTCCTCTGAATTTCTAGGTTTGAACTTTGATCCATATGTCATCGGTACACGGGTCCCGCTAGATGTAAAACACTTCTAAATGATCCTGAGCTCTCTACGATCCTGAGCAGGTAGTGGAGCTGCCTGTAAAAGTTGAAATAACTCTAAAGGACCTGCTTTACGATTCAGAGCAGCTATGGGAGCTGCCGGCGAGCATGTTCGCGCGGTACGGCGGGCGGTTCGCGGTGAAGGTGTGCCACCAATACGTGCTGCATGTGCGAGAGAGAGAGGATGTAGCCGCCGTGCTGTCTCACTCGCGCAACATCACCAAGAACATCGCATACGACTTCGTGCGCCCTCTCCTCGGCGACGGTCTACTCACTAACACAGGTCAGAGATACCCATAAAGTTAATATACCTAGCGACAAACTCGAGCTGTCAAACGTTACCGAAATTGGTTTTCATCTGTGTGAAAAATATGTGTACGTATACACTTACAGATGCATGATTGAACATGAATTCTATGAGATTAAATTGTCAACGGGGCGATCCGGGCTGATGGACGTCAAAAAAAGAGTGATGCTGTCATGTATCACACGTCTCTTTTTACCACGCAGTGTTACTGATAGTGACATCTCGCTTGCTCAGGCCTTTGTTTCTCTATTCTGCTAGGTATAATAACTTTATGGAGATACCATACACAAATATCAGCCAGTTTTTACCTAGAAAATTTTAGACGACTTTTATTCTTCAAAATGTATCAATTTAGTCTCAAAACTATTGGTCGAAAGCGAGTCTGCCGTCTTGGTCTCGACGAATGGTAATGATTCAGTGGATTAGATTATCTTACTGACCTACGTGTTATGCGTCAATGCAACGTTGCTACTATTCAGGTAAAACGTGGTTCACCCATCGGAGGTTACTGACGCCCGCCTTCCACTCCTCGGTGCTGGAGCAGTACCTGGGTGCGTTTCGAGTCGCTGGTGCTGAGCTGGCGGACGAGCTGCTACTACACCAGCAGTCGCGGCCTGAGGGCGTCAACATGCTGCCCATTGTCAGTAAACACATGCTCCACACGTTGTGCAGTGAGTATACGTATTAAACTTCGATACGTTGTGTTCGTACAAGTGGGGACCAACATAGGTAGAAGTATTATGGAATAATTACATTTATATAGGTCCAGCTACGCATAATAAACACCATACTAAAGTGCAGCTATATAGTAAAGTTAAAAGTTGTAAATAAACCCATTGGTACAGAACTAGTCTTTTTCAATCGTGCTCGAATATGTACGAGTATTAAAGCAGTTCCAATATAATATTAGCATTCGTGCGAGTTGTAAAAAATGTTTTATTGTTTCGTTCTTTTAGTTTTTAGGGTTCCGTACCCCAAGGGTAAAAACGGGATCCTATTACTAAGACTTCGATGTCTGTCCGTCTGTCCGTCTGTCTGTCTCCAGGCTGTAACTTAAGAACGGTAATAGCTAGGGAGTTGAAATTTTCACAGATTATGTATATCTGTTGCCGCTATAACAACAAATACTAAAAATAAAATAAAATTAATATTTAAGGGGGTCTCCCATACAACAAACGTCATTTTTTTACCTTTTTTGCTCTATATCAATAATGGCAAAAGGTAGGTACTTAAATTTTTCTCAAAGTCCTTAGTTATATGTGTACTTTAATATTTAATAATAATATTAAAATAAAATAGAAAATTAAGGGGGGCTCCCATACAAAAAACACAATTTTTGGCCGAATTTTGCTCTATAATGGTACGGAACCATTCGTGCGCGAGTCCGACTCGCACTTGGCCGATTATTTTTTATTTGCGCCGCGACCACTTTTGTTATATGTTTTAAAGCAGGAAGGACATATTATATGTATAAAATTAATGTAAATCTCAAAGCCCCTACCTCTAATCACCGTATGCAGACACCGTGATGGGGCTGGACGGGGGCTCGCTGAAGGGTGTGGAGGAGTACGAAGAGGCGGTGCGGGACATCGGCGCGGCGGCGGCGACGCGCCTCGCCAACGCCTGGATGCACAGCGACCTGCTCTACCGCCTGTTGCCCGCCGGGAGACGCTTCCGCCGGGCCGTGGAGGTCGCGCGCCGCTTCGCTGACCGCCACATAGAGGGCAAGGCGGGCGCGGGGAAGGGGCGGGGTGCAGAGGGAAAGGCGGGGGAGGGGCGGACGGTTCTCGATCTGCTGCTGGCGGCGCGGAGGCGCGGGGAGATCGACACACAAGCGGTGCGGGACGAGGTCAATACGTTCCTCTTTGCGGTATGTAGGGGCTATCTCATAGTTAAATTTTTTAAATTGATGGTGTCATGACAATCAGTCCAGTTTTACTGGGAACATTTTCGATGCAAGCGAATCTTATTTTTTTATCAGCGCAGCTAATAGAGTAAAGATTTAGATAGACAATAATATTAACTGTGTATCCAAATATACAATAAATAAATAAATATTGACCTATGTGATGTGTCTTCGGGTGATTTATCGATGTGGGATTGAAGATTGCGATTTTCCCAGAGCTATGTACCTAATTCATAAGCACAGCTTACGAAGAAGTAAACAAAACTTAATTAATTATTACGATCGGAAACCTCTAAGTTTGTTTCGGATTATCTCGGTCGACGGTCTTGGGTGCTTAATAAGATGTCTGTTATATAAAATAACTAGCTGTCCCGGCAACATTATTTTGCCATATAACGTATTTCTACTTCATCAGTTGATACAAAATCTTACCCCCTCTCTTGTCCCCTAAGAGGGGTGGGGGGAAAAATTTATATACCAGAAATTAAGTTGGAAAACACAGTAAATAATATGAAGTAAGTCCATTAAAGAAAAAGTTTGATACAAAATCTGACCCCCTTAGAGGGGTGGGGGGATTTTTAGGGTTCCGTAGCCAAAATGGTTTTTTATATAGCAGATGTTAAGTTGGAAGAAGACAAATATATCTGCGAAAACCGCATTCAAATCAGATCAGTAGTTTTCGTGTGATAGTGGAACAAACATACAGACAGACAGACAAAAAACTAACCAAATTTTTTGATTCTATAGCGATGTAGTGACACCCCCCCCGCTTATTATTTTTTGAATATCTTTAATGTATAGAATTTTCATTTCTACAGTTTTATTATAATATGTATACAACGTGAAATTTTAATGCTTGTTTTCCCGCAGCAGGACGATTTACCTATAGTGGTACTATCGAATCATGCAAGTTATGTTTTGAAAATACAAAATATTTTGTATGACGTACTATGGCAACTTTATGCCGATAGCCGCGAGCGGCTGAAACTTCACGCAGTATAGATAGATTAAACAATATAATTATTATAAGGTCATTATTACAAACCATGATGCAACTGCAACGAACGCTGCATTATTAATAATAATAATATGGTAATTTTGGTTTTTTTTGTTTTGTTTATGTGTCAGGGGCACGAGACCACGGCCGCCGCCATCACGTTCGGTCTCATGCTGCTGGCGGAGCGGGAGGACATTCAGGTACGTCACCTCTTATGTTACGAAATTATTCAGTTTGAATCAATGCACTATTCTTCGCGAAAGCAAAAGTATAGACGCATTGTCACTGTAATAAAAGTTTATGCAAAAGACGAAGCGTATCACAGGAGCAGCTGTACTCGGAGTACGCCACTGCGGTGGGCGCGGGGCCGCCCTCGGCCGCGGCGCTGGCCGCTATGCCGCTGCTGGACGCCGTGGTGCGCGAGGTGCTGCGCCTCTACCCCAGCGCGCCCGTCATCTCGCGACTCGTCGACGAGGACTTCGATATGAGTGAGTTTCTACTGATATCGCGATAATAATGTAAGCCTGTCCTTGTCTGATTAAATTAGCACCACTACAGTGTAATAATTACAAACAACGTAGCAGTGCTACAGCAACGTAGCAGTCCTATAACATCGTAGCAGCGAGACAACATCGTAGCAGTGCTACAACAACGTAGCAGCGCTACAACATCGTAGCAGTGCTACAACAACGTAGCAGCGCTACAACATCGTAGCAGTGCTACAACAACGTAGCAGCGCTACAACATCGTAGCAGTGCTACAACAACGTAGCAGCGCTACAACATCGTAGCAGTGCTACAACAACGTAGCAGCGCTACAACATCGTAGCAGTGCTACAGCAACATAGCAGCGCTACAACATCGTAGCAGTGCTACAACAACGTAGCAGCGCTACAACATCGTAGCAGTGCTACAACAACGTAGCAGCGCTACAACATCGTAGCAGTGCTACAGCAACATAGCAGCGCTACAACATCGTAGCAGTGCTACAACAACGTAGCAGCGCTACAACATCGTAGCAGTGCTACAACAACGTAGCAGCGCTACAACATCGTAGCAGTGCTACAACAACGTAGCAGCGCTACAACATCGTAGCAATGCTACAGCAACATAGCAGCGCTACAACATCGTAGCAGTGCTACAGCAACAATAAAGCCACGCTTCACTTTTTGCGGGCCTGCTATCTATCGGTGGAGCGCGGTTGTATGTATATTGTATAATCTTCAACAAGTTTCAAATCGAAGGAATTCTTGTGGTTAGTTAAGATGCTCAATGCTCGAAGAATTAATGTCTCGACAATTAATAAATCTTATCAACTTTAATGGGCACACGATGTGGCTGTAGTGCTCAGCTCAGTGAACAAACAGAGCAACCCTGACTCTAAATGTCACGCGTTGCTCTTATCAACAATTGAATGAGTCTTGCTTAGCGAGAAGTGAACATTGTTCAACTGAACTGAAATAAACCCGTTGAGACTTTCACCTCAAACTGAATTAACCATTATTTCATAACATAATAATATTATGCCGGCTCCAAACAATATAGAGGTATTGTAGGTAGTTATAGTATTGTAATAAATATTTACTAGCTATTGGCTCCAGCTGTGTGTAAGTATTACTTAGTCTGTCAAAATACTATTATGATGAGAGTTTTAATAAAATTACATTAAAATCAGTTTATTGTAGAGGTTCAGGCCTTAAGCATAATAAATATGTTATAATTATTTATTTATTTAATATGTATATTTCATTTGAACACTCTTGTGTGTCTTCATAAAATAATGAAAAGCTTTTATTTCTAACATAGATTAAGAAAATAGCTCTTAACCCGTCGATACCATCTCTTAACAATAATAAAACCTGAATAAAACGGAAAAGAATAAAGTCCACAAAACAAAATAAAATCTCTCTTTCGAGCGGCTAGGCTGTCAAACGCAACTAAAGTTTGCAAGTGGAAACCCCGTGTGGATTGTGAGAAGATGAGATTTTCATTCTATCACACAGCATACAACACACAACACACATCACACATATTGTGACATGATACACGGATATTGGAGTAAAACTACAAAGGCTGTGTTGAAAACGCTTTGTTTTACTGTTGCGCTGCTTAACCTCTCTATATTTTAGTGCCAACGCTATGTGCCAGCCGCGCACGTATTTAAAAGTAATAATATGTAACTTCGAACGTGAGCCGTTCGTTCAGTTGACACAAGTGAGTGAGTAAAATATGTTTGGTGTCTGCTAGCAACAGATATCATTTACACCGAAATACGACTGTACAAGTAATGTGTGACACCTTAAAGCTGGTAATCAATATTTCCGCAACGTTAAGAAAACGTTCAATATTTAATAATGAAAATTAACCTCTATACTTTAGTACGTTACATTTGAAGCCGGCAGTAATAATACAAGTATCTAATAATGATTCCCTTGCCGAACGCCCCGAGCATAGATAATACAGATTTTTTTTTTTTTTATAATGAAAAAAATTTCAGTATGAAAGGGTCTCATCTATTATTATTTAATTTGTGTAATTTAACTGTTTTTGTACTTTTTATAATGACAATGTTACCATTAATTATTTTAAGTTAAGATAGTGTTCAGTTGTAGTTAATTATTGTAATTGGGGTAACCCGTTTTAATTAACTTTAAATAAAAAAAAAATAAAAAAATAAAAAAAAGATAATACAGATATACTCGTATATGAAAAAGACATCAGATCTAATGTAGAGACAAGCTTCTGAATCTACGCGACCTAACTCCAACAAATTCTACATATCAGAAAGTATGTATGTATCTCGTATGTATGTATTGAGATGTGCGAGGCGTGGGAGTCCAATTAAAAATGTGTTGTCCTTACGAATGCCATTTATTGAATGCAATCAATTATACTTACTATTGCCAAATACACAATATGAATAACACACACATATAAAGTAATATAAGGGAGCTTACACACTACATCTGGATCTGTGTTTCTTTTTCACAGGGAAAACATTTTGTGGTCGTCGAGGTAACATTTTACATTAAATGTTTTTGGTGGATTTCAGTCCTTTTTTTAAGTTGCTACTTGCTAGGCAGTCTTTAGTGTTTTTTTTATTTTTTAATAATAATAATATAATATCTATGGACGCTTCACACCACGTCAGTCTGGCCCCGTGCTAAGTACCTAAAGGACTTGTGTTACAGGTACCAGACAACGGAAACATATTTAATACTTTTATACTATACATATATTTAAGATTTTTATTATATCATACACATATTTAATACACATCCAGACCCGGGAACATTGAAAATTTTTGTTCCGTCGGCGGGATTCGAACCCGCGACCCCCGGCTTGAGCTACCGACGCGCTCACCACTGAGCCACAGAGGTCGTCAAATTAATTTTATTTAAGTAATTAAGTAATAGGTTTTTGGTTACTGTCTACAGTCCCGTGTAAAATTTCATATCCTGATTCATAAAATTGGTGAAAGTCTCATATTTAAACTTCTATTACTAAACTTATTTTCACGGCGTATTTAGATATCAATAAAATCTAAAGTATTAGACTTTGTATGTTTAATAAGTGTATTATTGACAAATGACGTCATATCCTGAGAATATAAAGTATTGTGGTACATCGGAAACCAAGTCTTTGAGGGTCATAGTCCACCCCCCCTATATTTTAGGGGATAGTGGGCGAAAATCACAAGTTTATGAGTTTTTGTTTTGTTGGTTGTATTCTAAATTTAGATTACATACTAATTTCAGCTTTCTAGCACTTCAGGAAGAAGCCAAACATTTTGATGATTATCAGTGTATCAGTGACGAAATCGGCGTATTTTAGATATCAGCTATAAAATCCAAGTATCAGATCTATTCAATTGAGACTTTGCATGCTTAATAAGTCTATTGATGACATCATATCCTGAAAATATGAACTCTCTGCTATAACGGAAACCAATTCTATGAAGGTTCGAAAAAACGGCGAAACACTTCGAGAAAAGGTAGGTTAGGGACACTTCACACTACCGTGTCCCCAGATTACGAAGGAGCTTTGTACTTTTGATTGTCATTTACCAAAACAAATCACAGCATGATTGAACTCTACCCTAAAGAATTTGTAAAGCAAAATTTTTATTACCTACTGTTTTAAGTTGATGCTATTACTGGATGAGAAATTGTCTTCTAACCCCTTTAAAATAAAAGGCAGCTTTCTTTTTCCGCAACAAAAGGACTCAATGAGTTAATGCGGAGCTCAGACTGGGTAGTACTAAATCAAATAACAAAATAATAACTGATATCTTATGGAAAATTACAAACATCATAACACTCACTGGTACCCAACGATAGCCGATAAGTCAGTAAGTCAATAATGTTGATGATATTATCCAGACGGCGTGGTGGTGCGGCGCGGCACGCACGTGGCGGTGCACCTGTACCAGCTGCAGCGCCAGGCGCGCCAGTTCCCCGCCCCGCACGCCTTCCGCCCCGAGCGCTTCCTCCGCCCCGCTCCACCGCCGCCGCCATTCGCCGTAGTGCCCTTCAGCGCCGGCCCCCGCAATTGTATCGGTATCCGACTCTGATTTCAATTGTCTAATTTGGAGTTGCAATTTAATAATTAACAGTAGATGTCCACGGGACGAGCAAGTGTCGATTACGCGTGTCAGTACGACAGCACGTCCAACAATGCCTTTGGAATATAAAATATCCCCTAAAGTGCGCGAGCCGGGCGCAGGCGAATACTAAACGCGTTGATGTCTCATAGTCTGTCTATACGCTCTCAGCTACGTGCTTGCTACGCTGCGTGCTTCAACTTGACCTCTACGAAAGCGCTACGCCGCGCAGCGCGCTCTAAGAAACTACTTTTTGTTTTCTTTCCGTTCTTTACAGGTCGTTAGCTGAAAACGATATTATGTTTGTCACGTTCGCAACTAGACAAGTATGGTCGAGTTCATGTATGTGCAGGTCAGAAGTTCGCGCGGCTGGAGCTGAAAGTGGTGCTGGGCGAGGTGGTGCGGCGGCTGCGGGTATCGGCGCCCCTCCCCGCCCGCCCCGCCCTGCGCGCCGACCTTGTGCTGCGCCCCACCCACCCCGTGCGCGTGCGCCTGCGCGCCCGGTGACGGCACCCCTCCCGCCCGCCAAGCGCTGCGCGCCGATCTCATTCTGCGCCCCGCCCACCCCGTGAATATTCATGTTAGCAATAGCGTTGGCTTCGCAAAAAGCCTTTCCGATTTCTTTTACAAGCATAAATATGAAATACATTTTATTATCGTTTTTCGTATAAGTATAAAAATATTAATGTAAATAAACTTTAATGAATTGAATGCAGTTTACTTCACAATCACAGAAGACTTATCATAATCCGTTCAATTGTTTTTGTGTTAAGAGGTAGCAATCATTATTATTAAACTTTAGGGGTAATATAATATCCCACCAAAAACATACCTGTAAAAAATAGGGCCAAGTACCTATTGGCTAATTATTCGCCTTAAAAAAGAGTTGAAATCCAATCCAATGCCAAGTTTGATGCACTTCAAAATCGATCATAATCATCATCATCAACAGCCTGATCCTTAATACTTCTAATTTGAACTTGGCAGGTTGATTTAATCACATAAATACCAAATACTTAAATTTAATTATACAATTAATCAAGTGCTACGTATAGCATGAAATATGTATTGATTAGAACTTCAACTATGTAATGAAAAAAACATTGCCTTTTAAAGGTATTTATTACCGGTGAGTTCAATAATTTTGGGGACGTAAATACCATGATAATAATATTGAATTCGGACCCGAGGAATTAGATGCTCAGTAGTCACATATTAATTATTAGCAATGTTTGTGTCCAATTATAGTCCAGTATAGTATATTGAGCTATATCACTACTAATTGTCTATTTCTCTTGCGCACTGTTGGACTACACCATACACAAGCAAAGTGTATTACGTATTTACGTTACGGGTAAGTGCGTTATAGTAATCTTGTAGTGGGTATGTGTCATCGCTCTAATTTCTGTGTAGTCGGACTTGTGGCCGGAGTCCGGACTCTAGATCTAGAGGTATCGCGGCGCGTACGCCAGGCCGAGAGCGTGCAGCTCGCAGTTTTCACACAAGAAGTCCTTCATCAGGAGTTTCCTGAGTTTCTTGCGCCGGGCCTGCAAAAACATTTTACCCAAAATAATATTATTATATTATTTACATGTAGAGCAAAATAATTGTATTTTATTTAAAAAGATAAAACCGACATCAAAATTGTACGTAATTGAGAATTAAAACTCTCCTATCTCCGAAACTACTGAACCGATTTTGATGAAACTTACTATATTCCCTAAGTTGAACAATACCTAGTACAACAAAAAAGAATTACTGAAATCGGAATGGTAGTTCCAGAGATATGCGAACACAAACATAAAAACATACATAGGTACACTTTTGAAATTTGGCACATTTGTTCAGACGCTAACGTATAATATTATACGAAAATTGGGCAGTTCTGGAAATGTTACATAGTACATACGCGTCGAATTGATAACCTCCTTTTTTTAAGTCGGTTAAAATGATATGTACTTTAAGGTGCCCGTATCCGTCATCCCTTATATGTATACTATATAGTGATCACGTTGCACCACCTGCAGCCTGCAGCTGACCATCACTACGGACCACACGCTGACAGATCTGAGGGGTTAGTGCTAGTTTTATTCGATCATACGCATCCAGCACGTTAACGCGAATTTGTATGGGATCAAAGCGGTATCCACGTTAGCCAGTAGATGGCGCTGCTTTGATCCCATACAAATTCGCGTTAACGCGCTCGATGCGTATGATCGAATAAAACTCGCACTAACCCCTCTGACAGAATGTACTGCATGATGATACTCACAGCCATAGTGCGCATCTCAGCGTCTCTCAGCTCCTCCCGCTCCGGCTTCGTCTCCGGCGTCTGCACGACCATCACCACTCACCGCGCTCACCACCTGACGACAGTGTTGACACACCCTGCTGTTATAAGCATTTACTAAAGGTTCGGAAACCTACCCCAAAATTGATGGGGAGCGGGGGTGAGGGTGGAGGAGCGGTATACACCCCCGTACCAAATCCACACTGAGAAACTCTCCAGTTTTGGAGCTACTTACTTTTGAAATTTTCGGAATTCTGAGGCTACATCATAATAATATAAAATTTTATTCTCGGCAATTTGCATAGTGTTTTTAACGCCTACCTACCTAATCTACAGCGTGTTTTGTGACACACAAACACAGCACAGTCACAGTTCTAACCTAACCTACTTTTGGACTTTCTGGATTGTGTTTGTTATTGTTTTGAAATGAAATGAAATAAAAATGATGCGCTTGATACGGTGCCGGCATCCATTTCGGCAACCGGCCCCGGCAGCGGAGGCACTCCCTAGTAAGTAAGTAACACATAAACACCAGAAAACAGATTAGGTACCTTATCTCAAGATTACGAAAATTTCAAATGTAAATTTCTCCTAAATGGAGGGGGGAGGGGGGTTCCGGGGGTGGAAGTGGCACGAGGAGATTTTTCTTACCCAAACATATTTCCTCCACCCATGTGAGCACCAAAAAATTGGGGTAGGTTTGTGAACCTTAGCCCGATCCCAATCCTTTCCCAGATGACGATACCCATTTATAATAGCAAATAGGTATAGGTCGACCAGAATCTGATGGCAATTTTTGACAACAGTTTTCAAAAATATAATGTTGTGTTCATAAAGATATACCTAGCGGAATAGAGCAACAAACTCGAGCTGTCAAACGTAACCGAAATTGGTTTTGTACGTATACACTTACACAAGCATGATCGAACATGAATTCTATGACATTAAATTGTCAACGGGGCTGATCCGGGCTGATGGACGTCAAAAAAAGAGTGATGCTGTCATGTATCACACGTCTCTTTTTACCACGCAGTGTTACTAATAGTGACATCTCGCTTGCTCAGGCCTTTGTTTCTCTATTCCGCTAGGCGGTAGGTTCTATCGTACCCGCAACTCTGCCTTAAGCGATGAGTGGAGCACCATGGGGTTTTAGTGGGTAGTCTACCAGGAGTCCCACATACCCCAGCCGATATCCCCAACCTGCCGGGGATGCGTAAAGCATTTCCCCATGTAAAAAAAAAAAAAAAAGTATATTAACTTTATGGTTGTGTTAAAGGTTTTCCTATGCACGCTTTACAACAATAATACTAAACTTAATCTAGCAACTACCCAAAAATGGTATAGTTGGTCTTTACAAATTAATAACTGTATTTTAATAACTGTATTTTAAAAAGATAAAACCGACTTCAAAATTGTACGTAATTGAGAACTAAAACTCCCTATCTCCAAAACTACTGAACCGATTTTGATTAAACTTGCACTTGAAATAAAACTATCAAACTCACTGCTCACTTCGTTTATTCATTCAATGATTCTCTCTTTACAATTCACACCAACACATTTCACTATGTTCACACTGTTAAACACTTTAACTTTTTCACCGTTAAACACTAATACACCGGAGTCACAACTTCCATGAAATCTAAGATACTCGCCACGATCCAACTCGATCGACTGCTCACACTCGAATGAGCCCCTCAAGACTGTCAAGCCCTCTTAAGTAAAGATGGCGCCTCGACCCCACTCAAAGCACGCGCGCCCTCTGCTCTGATTGGTCCATTACAATTTAATTCAAACCAAGATATTTAGAGCTAGTAAAAATATGACAAACTAAATTAAATTTACTAAAGAATTTTACAATGATCACTGTATTTTACAATCATTTCTAAAGCAATATAATCGTGAAGAATCAACACTTCAAACAATCGGAAAATAACTAGACTCATGACACTCATGACTTCCTCTGACATTTAGGAATCAAAAATAACTAATTCATGACTTCCTCTAAAATTCAGCAATCAGAAATCAACTATACTTCATGACTTCCTCCGACATATCTAACATTCGTCCATCCTGACAAATGTCGCGACCTCGCGAACATAATATTGTGATTGGCCATTATGAGTACAGACCAAATTATTTACCTAATTGTGTCATGCGCACCTTGCACGTTCATAAAGTCATGATATTATGTACAATGTACATACTTTACAAAATTACAAATGAACATTGTATACTTTGCAAACTAATAGTTGTAACAATATGTGCACCTTGCTCGTTCATATAGTTATATTATGATGTTATGTACACCTTGAACATACTTTAAAACTGAACACCTAATACTTGTAACAATATGTGCACCTTAATTGTTCATATAGTCATATTATAATATTTTATTTATTTATTTATTTATATCGGGCTACATAGACCCATACAATATATACTTTAAAGACTAACATACATATAAATTATAATATACACTTAATAACTACACTTTATCACGAGTTAACGGCGACGTGACGCGCGCTTCATTCCGGAGTCTCCCCCGGAACCTTCGGTAAACCCACACCAGTCGGCCAGAATTCCTCCGCTTCAAAGGTCGACAGAAGATGCGTCGGTACTCTCACCACAAAGAAACTGAAGTTGACCTTGTGGCGAGACTGCATGTCTTCTCACTGATGTAGTCCACGACGTCCTCGACCTCCATGGACCAGTGCAGGCGGGATATGTACAGGGGCGTCGCGGGGACCTCGCCCCGCAGACGCAGCTCAGGTACATATGGCACGGTGCCGCGATGGTTGCGGGCGGCGGGCTTCTTCTTCCTCTCCACCAGTATATTATGTACACCTTTTACATACATACTTTACAAATGAACACTATACAAGGCCTGTCACACTCGCGCTGTATGCATCGAACTGTAAGTACCCCCCGAGAGGGGCACATCATAAGGGACTCATAAGCGAGCGACGACGCAAGCGCAATATTTTTCATCGCGTATCGACTATATACTGATCATAGAGGAATTCAATTCATGATACAGGTTTAATCGCTGTGACAAAATCGTTTTAAATCTTATAAAATGAACAATTAAAAAAAAGGCCAATGAAATATGTATTTGAATAAAGTATTTAAATACAAAAGTAGACAAACATAGCAAATAAACCAATTTCATACAAAAAAATACACAAACTACACAGAAATAAACTCAAGTTACTATGTTCAAATTCCTGCACCATAATCGAATATAAAAGTACTATAAAATATAGGCCGGGTTACTAAAACTTGATATTACTACAAAAAGGTTTGCTACTCGTACCAATCAAATAGTAATCAAAAAAAATATTATTTTGTTTTTTTTAAAAGGCGAAAACCTTGATTTCGTAAGAAAAGGTACGCGTTATGCGATAGAACGAAAGCGGAGATGTAGGTAAATATTGTAGGCGCCTAGCACTGCGCGGTCGGAATTTGAACCCCATAGTATCGTAATATGAGTCGTTATTTCTTTAAACCGGTTTCGTTAGTGGGAACTCAGTTGGCACCACCAATATATATTCTGTGACTATACCTTGCTTTGCAAATTAATAGTTGTAACAATATGTGCACCTTGCACGTTCAAATATCTGTACCTTGCACGCTCACACATCTGCACCTTGCACGTTCATATAATATGTGCACCTTGCACGTTCATATAATATGTGCACCTTGCACGTTCATTTATTACAGTCATATTATAATAGTCGCGCTCGTTTCATTCTTCAACTACGCATATGCGGCCTTTTTTTCGCAGTTTGGCAACTGACTGTCAACTTCATAATTGTGTCATGTTCATACAATCTCTGTCAGATCAGCAACTCCCGAACCACCATCGCGTTGCAAAAGTCAATCAAGAATCGGACCGTCCACGCTCCATAATATAAAGATTTCAAAACGGGGCTCTGACAATTTCCAGTGAATATGTCATAGTTTCAAATTCGTAAGTAACAAGTTAACAACTCTAGCGACGACTTTCGCCATAATACGTCAAATTTAAAAATTTCAACATCAGTTCCAAGTCGGCATACTCTAATTCTGTCTACTCTGACTTGGGATAGCGAGCAAGAACCCTGTCAACTGTCTGGACCTTAATACCAATATTAAAAGTAGTTAAACCTGATGAACCTCTTATCACTTCCTTTCCAAGATATTTTGTCAACTTAAAGACCTTTCCTAGACTTCCACAAACACTTGAAGTTTCAAGGCTAAAATTAGCTAAATCGGCTTAGTGGTTCTCAAGTTTCAACAAGTCTTACAGAATTGAAAATTCACCTTTATTTAAATAGGTTTGATAACTACTGAAAATTCCGAAAATTGCGCCACTACAAAATCCATGGATAATTTCCTTTCCCAACTAATATGAAATAAAAGTTAAAGCAGTCAATCATAATCATCGACCTGTTTTCAGCTCATTTTATTATTATTATAGTAGCTAGCAAGCTATCATAATCCTTTTCTCAATTTCAATCAATTTTCAAATTCGAACCATGATATTCACTTAATTTTAAATGTACCCACACTTTACATTACAACAGTTCTCACAAGCATATTTTCTTGTTTCCTGGCTTCCTAAAAGCCTGAAACACCCTTTTTTTCTTCTTTGGGCGAAATTCGACGAAAATTTGGGTTCAACAACCCTCGATCTTACAAGGAAAATTTGAAAACTAGGTTAGGTTAACCTGACCCAAACCTAACCTAACCTAAACATATACCTAACCTGGTTAAGCTAGCTATAAGTTATAACCATAATAA
Organism: Plebejus argus; assembly: GCA_905404155.3. NCBI lineage: Eukaryota > Metazoa > Arthropoda > Insecta > Lepidoptera > Lycaenidae > Plebejus > Plebejus argus. The sequence goes on from FR989944.1 coordinate 13,307,382, forward strand.
AAATCTATAACCATAATGAAGAAAATTTGAAGACCTACCCGGTATTGGGCAGATGGCCACTGCATCGCCCCACCGGGTGGACAACCCACTAACACCTGCCATGGGTCACACAGGGACGTCTGAACACCAACGACCCATTGGAAGAACACCATATGGACCAGCTGCTCTCACGGCCTGCCCAACATCCAGCCCACAAAGCAAGTACCATAGGGTGGTTCCAGATGTTCCTCCATAACCTTAGAGAAACACATGTTGAATTTCCTATTGTTCAAAATTGTTTTACCTATTTATTGACAACACGTCCCATCTTCAAGCTTCCTTGCTACACCTGACAAAACCAGAAGAATGTTTATTATTGCAACAAAATCGTATTATTACAGTGACTCTTTACATTTACTTTTGTGGGTAAACCGATTCAACCATACCTCAGAAGATCTAATAAAATCCGCCATTGTCCAATACAATCCGCGATCATGGCGCTAAACAACTATAAAATTGTTAAGTGTTAAGGCCCATAAAATGTTAAAATTCATCCTAAGATCTAGTTCCTCCTCAAACATTACAGTAGTAATATTCCGACACTGCACCCTGGCACCCTGGTGTAATATTTTAGCACTTATTCCAGTATAATATACTTCCATAGTGTGGCACCAATACAACACTTGATATTATAGTTATAAACCAATTTATTCAAAAAAGATCTATCAGGTTTTAACACTCGAAACAAAAACCTCTAAAGTAAACAATTATTGTGAAGCACCACATTACATGCCCTTGACTGTGTCTGTTCAAATCCATCTATGTCCTTTCAATCCATACGTTAGGTACATAATAAATTATGTGTACCTGGGTAAAATAGCACAGAATTGTATAAATTCTTTCTATCCTTGTCTATATTATAATGTTTTCCACCAACGAGTACTGTAAAAACAATTATATCTCCATCAGCCCGTTTACTCAATCAATTGTAAAAGCAACTCTTAATCAGAACTGCTAAAAATTAAGAATTTAAGCGACAATTTAAATATTAACTTGATAGTAAGCCAAACAATATTAAACAAAAACCATCTAGCCACAGGTTATCAGACTAAACTCATCTCAATATGATAATATATTTTATTAAATCCGTGAATGACTCTTTCGTGTTAAATATCAATTTTCCAGTCTTCCAAATATTTCATTGTTTGCGTCTTTTGTTAAACTAAAAACAAAACGAATACCACTAAAATGAAGTAATGTATTACACCGCAATATCAATAGATCGTACGACAAGATTGCCACATCTAGTACATCTAGTAATACGACATCTATGGCACTATTTTTACGCAAGTTTCCACCAACTACCCGCAATACTTGCAATTTTTATTTTTTTGTTGGAAAACAAATCTGCACTTGTACTTGTAATGTAAATTTACATTAAGCCATTTCTGCAGTGTTATTTTGTGCCATTATGATATTTTTCTGTAAAGTTTCATACTTTATAATCCGAACTCCCGTACACAGCTCGCTTACAGTCAGTGAATAATAATTACTGTTGTTGAACCATTGTGTATTATTTGTGAAAGGAAACAAAATCCTAGATTATTGTAAGCACATTTACATTAAATACAAACACTTTGTAAATGGTCTATGGCTACAAGTTCTCGGGAAGAATACTCTCAATTGACGAAAATGTAAGCAGCTTATTAACACTAATGACAAATCTAATAAAATGGCCACGTCTATTAAAAACCATGATTTATATCGCATCTTCCACACTTCACAGTACACAATTTAAAATGAGTAAACTTTAGTTTCCGCTAATCAAATCCTTGTCCGTTACAAAACAAAATCGTGTTGAATTTGCTTTAATTCGTTTTAAACAAAATCGTTTAAATTACGATTCAACGGAGTCACAGTAGTACACTACAGCTTTATTAGTCCAATCTCAATTTTTAAACACCTTCACTGCGTAAGCCAATTTGTACGATCTGCCATATTGGCGTTACGAGACCGAAAAGCACTCTTATCTTTCCTTTCGCAATGACGCACTGAGACTCTTCAGATCTCGTACGAGTGGCTTCCTTAAAACCTTAACAATGAATGTATCTTGTAGTATGTGGTTCCGCCCGGAAATAGCAGTAAAAATGATTAAGAAAATAAGGGCCTCGTAATTGCACAATTCAACAATATACGAGTTCATTTGGATCCCGTAATCACATTTTGGTTAAATATCGATAAATCAAAGTGATGGAAATTGAACAATTCAAAAATATCGATATTATTTATTGAAGTGAAGGTAGCAAGTAACAAAACATTCAATGTTTTTCATTAAAATATGATGAACAAAGTTTTCTTGCATTTATTACAAAACCCTTGTTTTTTTTTTGTCGGCCTCTCTGCTCGTCATTGTCTGGCCTTCCCATAATAACAACCAACACAGCGTCCCTTTTTTACTATATTTTATTGTGTATTTATGTTCGGATACTACAATGTCTCACTATTATCATATTTTTTTGTCAAAATGCTTTCCCTTGAATTTCTGAATTATACTATCAAAAAATATCTTTTTCGATAGCACGACATACACAACACTAACTAATTTCCAGGTGCGCGTCGTACGAGTGTTAATGGAACTCGTAACGCACTAGATGTAGACTTCCACTATATTGTCGCTACGAGACGCATTAGGTCTCGTACGACCTTATTGACAAAAACATTGCTAACAATATACCTAATCAACGTATAGAAAACCAATTAACCGGGACGAGTAAAACATACAAATTCACCTCCGAACCGGATGAAAGTCACAAGCGAGATTCATAAGGTCTCGTACCGCAGCGAACGTATTAAAACAAAACTATTGTACTTATATTTTCAAGCAGAACAAAGATTTTCTGATATGATTTAAAAGTTTTGTAATTACGTTTCCAATTTTCAAAGTTCAAACCACGTTAAACAAAAGCCCTTCAGGGCCTTACCTGCCTTTTCAACCAATTGAAACTTGCACCACGTAAATTCAAAATCCACACCTCAATCTCAATATTTTGCACTATACTTCTCAATGTTGGGTTCAAAAATACATTTGACAACCTATGTCGTGAACCTGCAGACGTTGATCTTCTGTTTTGATGATGCGAGTCCACCACCGAACGATTCATCCTCTCACGTGTTCCTTCACTTTCACTCTTCAGTCATTCTTGGGCGTGAGATACCACGAAGGATCGCTTTTCCTTTGTGGCGTACCGCTTCTGAATTGAAATAAAACTATCAAACTCACTGCTCACTTCGTTTATTCATTCAATGATTCTCTCTTTACAATTCACACCAACACATTTCACTATGTTCACACTGTTAAACACTTTAACTTTTTCACCGTTAAACACTAATACACCGGAGTCACAACTTCCATGAAATCTAAGATACTCGCCACGATCCAACTCGATCGACTGCTCACACTCGAATGAGCCCCTCAAGACTGTCAAGCCCTCTTAAGTAAAGATGGCGCCTCGACCCCACTCAAAGCACGCGCGCCCTCTGCTCTGATTGGTCCATTACAATTTAATTCAAACCAAGATATTTAGAGCTAGTAAAAATATGACAAACTAAATTAAATTTACTAAAGAATTTTACAATGATCACTGTATTTTACAATCATTTCTAAAGCAATATAATCGTGAAGAATCAACACTTCAAACAATCGGAAAATAACTAGACTCATGACACTCATGACTTCCTCTGACATTTAGGAATCAAAAATAACTAATTCATGACTTCCTCTAAAATTCAGCAATCAGAAATCAACTATACTTCATGACTTCCTCCGACATATCTAACACACTGTTCCCTAAGTTGAACAATGCCTGGTACAATAAAAAAAGAATCACTTAAATCGGACTTGTAGTTCCGGAGATATGCGTGAACAAACATAAAAACATACATACATACATACATACATACATACATACATACATACATACATACATACATACATACATACATACATACATACATACATACATACATACATACATACATACATACATACATACATACACTTTTGAAATTTGGCACATTTGTTCAGAAGCTGTTATAGATTAACATAATATGCAAGAACTGGGCAGTTCTGGATATGGAAATATTACATACATACGCGTCGAATTGATAACCTCCTTTTTTTTTGAAGTCGGTTAAAAAGATAAAACCGACTTCAAAATTGTACGTCATTGAGAATTAAAACTTTCTATCTCCAAAACTACTGAACTGATTTTGATGAAACTTGCAGCATTCCCTAAGTTGAACAATACTTAGTACAACAATATTATAATATAATAAAAAGATAAAACCGACTTCAAAATTGTACGTAATTGAGAATGAAAACTTCCTATCTCCAAAACCACTGAACCGATTTTGATGAAACTTGCACTATTCCCTAAGTTGAACAATACCTAGTACAATAAAAAAAATCACTCAAATCGGACTTGTAGTTCCGGAGATATGCGTGAACAAACATAAAAACATACATACGTACATACTAGAGATGCGCCGAATATTCGTTTCGTATTCGGTATTCGGCGTATTCGGCATGTTTTTCACTATTCGTATTCGGCCGAATTATTCGGCTCAGTTACCGAATATATTCGGTTTTATTTTTTTCAAAATATTAAAAACTAGACCCGCCCCGGCTTCGCCCGTAGGACATACCTAGCCTATGTCACTCAGGGCTCAGCTCCTTAGTATCATGTAACACAACATTAGGCACTAGGCAGCAAAATTAAAGTCCAATAATATTGATGAATATACATTTTAATATTTACAATATTGATATTTAAAATATCGCGATGAAAGACTAATAATCAAATATAAAATCGCAGACGCCACACACAATAAATTTTCGATTGTTATGCGGCAGCCGGCTGCCGCTGGAGGATTGATGGGTTTTAAGCAGGATTCTGATTTTAATAAATCTTTTTAACATTGGTTTTAATATATTTCTGTTATTATTAAATAATACATGAAATCTTTTATTTATTGTTGCACAGTTCATTATATTGAAAATGTTTTACTACTTAAAATAAACCTTGTTTCTTATGTATTTTTAACCCCCGACCAAAAAGAGGGGTGTTATAAGTTTGACGTGTCTGTCTGTCTGTCTGTCTGTCTGTCTGTCTGTGGCATCGTAGCATCCAAACCGTGTTTCAGGCTGAGGTTTTCGCTATTCTCGGTTGCTCACTAGAAAGCCTGGAGATGGCCCTAGTTAATAAAAATGTTTTTATCTTTTCCGACAGTCAAGCTGCACTTAAAGCACTGACTGCCGCAGAAGTTTCCTCTAAATTGGTTCTGGAATGCATTGAGACGTTAAACATGCTGGGCAGGAACAACAACATCCGCCTAGTATGGGTCCCGGGCCACAGTAACGTCCCCGGCAATGAAACCGCTGACGAACTGGCTAGGCTTGGGGCCGAGAGTCTCATATATGGCCCGGAACCAGTCTGTGGTATACCTCCCAGTACCACAAAGCAAGTGCTCAAGGAATGGGGTCACAGTCTAAGCAGGAAGCAATGGGCTAAGACCCCTGGCCTTGAACACTCCAAGGCACTAATCCCTGGCTTCAACAAGAAATTATCAGAATTAGTGCTCACCTTGGGTAGGAACCAATTAAGAATTCTTACCAGAAGCCTAACTGGGCACTGCAAGCTCAACAAACACCTAAACAGAATGGGTATTTGTAGCATAACGACTTGCAGATTCTGTGAGGAGGAGGATGAGACACCTATTCACCTTCTCCTCAACTGTCCTGCTCTACTACAGAGCAGAAACAGGCATCTTGGTCGCCACGAATACTCATCCACAGAGGAAATTCGTGACACCAACCCCAACCACATCGTTCAATTTATGAGCAGTATTGGGCTGGGGATGATACTCTAATGCGAAGGAGTCACAATAGATCCTTATGGGTCGCAGTGACGTCAGGGCTACAGCGACCTGCCTTCTTTTAAAAAAAAAAAAAAAAAAAAATCCAAACGGGTGGACCGATTTTGATCTAGTTTTTTTTGTTTGAAAGCTGACATGACGGTGAGTGTTCTTAGCTATAGTTCATCATCATCAGCCTGCTCATTGCTGAAATATCACGGTATATCTGGTTCGTGATAGGACGATTAGCAACTTGCAGTCGTTTGATGAGTTTTATATTTTGCATCCTGGTTCGAGACACTTATGAATATATACACATTATTGGAAAGTTGACCTGGTGGTGCAGCATCACCTGGTAATCAATAGGATACCCAACTCCTCACCAACTTAGAGCAGAGGTTTCGTGTTTGGGCTCATTTTAATTGCGACAACCAGTAAGACGTAGATAAACAGTAAATATTTGCATGCTGCTGCTGCAGCATCACCTGGATTCTATAGGAGCCAAGCTCCGTATGAACCTAAAGTGGAGGTTTCATGTTTGGGCTCATATTGATGGCCTCATCCAAGAGGACATATTTTATAGATGGTATTCATTGGGATATGATTCAGTTGATAGGAATTATTCTGCACAAGTTTAAAAAGCATAAAATAAAATTAAATTAAGAAATTTAAAAAACCCCCGCCAAAAAACTTTAAAAAGTAATGAAATAACATTTCCTGACTTTAAGTTTAAATCATTCCTAAGAGTAAAGTAATATTTTAGTCCATAATTGTTGTCAAGGTGTGTCGGGGGACCGCTAATGTAGATGTTTGATTTCACATAACAATATAAATTAAGGGTCAGTTCACAGCGACCCGAATCGAGAGAATCAGCGACTATTATGGCGATACAAAATGCAAAAGTCGCTGTTGTGGTAGTTTACTTAGCGGTCCCCCGACACACCTTGACAACAATTATGGACTAAAATATTACTTTACTCCTATGAATGATTTAAACTTAAAGTCAGGAAATGTTATTTCATTACTTTTTAAAGTTTTTTGGCGGGGGTTTTTTAAATTTCTTAATTTAATAGTATTAAAGGTATGTATTCCATTTAATTCTACTTACATGAAGACAAAATATAACAATAACTTAATAGTAATCTACATGCAAATGAAACAAATAACACTGTTTTACTGCTTTATTTTTCACTTCATAAAATTTTGTAATAGAAATTTGAACCTTAGCTTATTGCTTTTTCACATAAAAAAGAAACATTTTTAGTCTATGACTACAGACAAGTCAATTTCCTTATCCGGACTCCATATTTTCTTGAGTCTTCTATTTGTAAAAATCTCTCGGAATAAACTGCGATCTGTTATATTTACAAAACTTAGTTTTATTTAAAACGACAATACAGATCACAATCTCTGCAAGTTCTTTGCGTTCTGCCACTCACTAAAACCTGGTTCTCACTTTTTCAAAGAAACTATGACATCCTGAAATGGCTAAAATGTGATTCTTAACAAGTTTAGAAGCACTTGGAAATCGTTGTTACTGGCAGGCGATGGTTGTTGCAAATGTTTCGCAACACTGCACAGGTGTTAATTGTTGTTTTTCTTGTCAATGTGTTAAACTCGTCACAGATATCTACAAACAGCTTCTTATTCAACCCTTGTAATGGGTTTTAAATTCAGAGTCAGACAGTTCCAGTGCCTGGGCTCGGTTGCGATTGCGAGGTCTTATTTAGCTGTATTTCTGGCTGCATCTCTTGTTTCTTCTTCTGTTATAAATGTTATAAAAATACGTTTTATAGTTTAAAATTTTACGTAAAACACCACTAACCACTCAGCGATAAACAAGCAATCGGAAAAAATCACTTGTTGTGATCGCTATTTATCAGTTCAAATTGCTCGCCGATTGCCATCACATTGCTGTCAAAAGCTTAGGTGATACGAAATAAATGCAACAGTATAGCAAATAGTGATAGCAAAAATAAAAATTTCTTCAAAACCCATGGATGAATATGACACAAAAATTTTACAGTAGCAGACATCAATAAAATAAACCATATTACACCATTTTTAAAAAATCTAATATTTTTTCGACGCAATTAGGCGACGTTTCTAATATTTGCTAAATTACTGGGAAACCCGTAGATGAATCTGACACAAAACGTGTCTGCACATTAGTTACTGCCCGAGAGTTTAAAATTTAGCTTTTGTGATATTGCTAATATCACAAAAGCTAAATTTTAAACTTTAATATTTTTTTCGGCCTATATTTTTTAATGGGCTTTGGCCCACCACACACTCCCACCACTGTATCTCCTGTGTCGCCAGGATCGACAGCGGTATGCAACCACGAAAACCCTTTGATATGATCTCAGGAAGCCCGAAGGACATGCTAAAACTGTCTTGGGACCCGCAACGAAATTAATCAGAAGAAGAATAGGAGGAGTAGGAAGAATTCCAGATTCCCTCCCCATACAAAGCGGGAGACAGCACAAAGTTACAATGACCGAAAGTCAAAGAACTGAAGGGGAAGCACCACGGGAATAAAAGTGAATAATTTGACTACTACGCTATAGCTAAATTAATATTGGATTTTGTTGTGTTAGATTGTTGCCAATAATAATTGTGGCAAAAACGCTTGAAGGCACGGAAGTTCCTAGCGCTGTCCACGAGATCACCGCAGTATGCGACTCCAGATGTACAGAGTAGGTTGTTTAGCATTGTAGTTCTTTCGTCCTGCCAGAGACCATACTCCCAGAGAACATAATGAGCGGTTTGTTCAAACATGTTGCCTTCGGTCGAGCACTCGCACATAGGTGATGCTACTAGTTTAAATCCATAAAGTTTAGCCTTAAAATTTCCATGACCGGTCAGGAATTGAGAAACGCAGTGGTCAATATCCATCCAATGTTTGGATAGCCGGTCTCGAATATTAGGGAAAAGTTATATCGTTCGCCCTTTGGTGGAACAGCCCCATCGCGTCTGCCATTCGGAGATGAGGTTCTGCACAGAGTCATCTAAAGGTTCAAACAATCTTGCTATTTTAATTTTATCGCGAGCGCTTAAAAAGAACGGGTTGTCAACGTTTTTATTATGATAATATATAGTCGCACGGCGCTGTATCTCAAGGTCAACGGGTAAAACTCCGGCTAACACGGGCAAGGCTTCAGTGCTTGTGGTCCTGTAAGCTTTGCATAAGAATATGAGTGCCAGCCGTTGGCTTTGCAGTAGCTTGCGACGAGCCGCGTGGATAATTGCTCTGTCGGCCCACACGGGGGCTCCGTAGCAAATGCTGCCTAGGTAAGTCGCGGTATAAATCAATTTAAGAGTTTTAAATGAGAGGCCCCATGTCGAAGTAGATATTCTAGTAAACGAGTAAAAATTACGTTTGGCTATCTCACCGGTTTGAATTATATGCTCCAAAAATGTAAATTTATTATCCAAATGAAAACCAAGGTAACATAGTGACTGTTTGCGTTTAACGTTTATATTGTCCAGTTTAATGCTAGGGGAAGAAATAAGGGAACCTTTTAAAAGAATTTGGTAAGTTTTATGCGCGGCGAAATTCAGACGATTACGCTTACCCCAGTCAGATATTAAATTAAGACAACTGTTGACTTTAGACTCAATTTCGGAACGCGAGTTTGCTTGAACGATAAGAAAACCGTCATCGGCGTAACCAACTAGTGTACAAAGCAGTGGAAGTAGAAGACTTAACAAATCGTCGAATCCGATGTTCCATAATTTAGGCGAGATTATCGATCCTTGAGGGCAGCCGCTTGTTAAATCTTTAGCGTGTGTACAATGTCCAAGACGGAGCTTAGTTTGACCGTTAGAAAAGTAAGAATGTATTATGGAATAAATATTACAGTAACACCCTCGATTCTTTAGTTTTAATAGTACCATCGGCCACCAAGGATGGTCGAAGGCCCCGAATATGTCTAATGAAATGGCAACCACGTATTTAGTTTCCGATAAATTAACTATTTTTCTTACTTCTAACGCCGCGTCAACAGTCGATTTCCCGGCGGTGAAACCGTACTGTTGACTATGAAATGTAGTACCACCGGGTAGCAGGCGAGGCACAATAAGGCGTTCTAGTAGTTTACCTAAGCACGGCAGTAACGTTATGGGATGGTAAGATTTTGGGTCGTCGGGGGTTTGTTTCCCGCTTTAGGTATTAATTTTAAGCAGCCGGTACGCCAGATTTTTGGAAATATACCTTCTGCAATACATCTATTGAAAACATATAGAATCGATGAATTGGCCGCTAAACACGCTTGCTTTATCATAATATTCGATATTTTATCCTCGCAGGGCAGATTTTTTAGTAGGCAATAGGTTCACTATTTTAGTAAACTCCTCAGAAGTTGGTAAATCTGAGGCCGGCGTATGAATGAGGTCTAACATTCTACTCCTAATGTCGCGGTGGTGTTCATCATCCAAGGAGGGCTCGTCGTCTGGAATGAGAACGTTTAAATATGCCTTCGCCGTTTCCTTTTTCGGCCTATAGCGACCAAAAAGCAAAATACCTAAATATCTCTGGAAGCTGTCGACCAAAATGACACTAAATCATTTTTTAGGTTTACCTAGTGGTCCCAAACCTATACGCAAAAAAATCAGAAACTTTAGAATTTTTGAAACCAAAAAACCTAGCGCTATCGGTCTAAGTATGGAGATTTAGCGATTTAAATGCAATTATAATAGTTCCTTGATTATTCGGCAGAGGGAGTACTGTCGCTCGATTGCTATCGTATTTTTTGGCTGTTATGTGATACGAAACTGCGATTTTGGAGCAATTATTGCGCAATAATTGCGGTTGCATTGCGCTCGCGAGAGAAGGCTCGCTCCGAGCTAGCCAGCAGCGGCACGTAGAGTACACGATAGAACCTGTTTACGCGGCAAAATAAAATAATGGTAAACCGAATAATTCGGCCGAATATTCGGTTCGGTAAAGGCAAAACCGAATAATATTCGGTATTCGGTTATTCGGTCAAATCACTATTCGGCGCATCACTAGTACATACATACATACATACATACATACATACATACATACATACATACATTCATACACTTTTGAAATTTGGCACATTTGTTCAGAAGCTGTTATAGATTAACATAATATGCAAAAACTGGGCAGTTCTGGAAATATTACATACATACGCGTCGAATTGATAACCTCCTTTTTTTGAAGTCGGTTAAAAAAAGAATCACTCAAATCGGACCGGTAGTTCCGAAGATATGCGTGATATAGATTAACATATACAAAAACTGGACAGTTCTGGAAATATTACAAACATACGCGTCGAATTGATAACCTCCTTTTTTTTGAAGTCGGTTAAAAATATTACATACATACGCGTCGAATTGATAACCTCCTTTTTTTTGAAGTCGGTTAAAAAATATCCTTGATCACTGGATTTATTTTTATATTTGCATGTCTAACACATAGAATCAGCCCCTATAAGAAAATAAAGGATCAAAATATTTCTGATGGCAAAAAGTGAGAAAATAAATTGACTAGCAATACCGGGGTTTTTGAATTTTTTTCGGTCGCGATTAGCCGCGGTAAAGATCGGAACGGCACCTTAAGTTTATGTCCACAGTTTGTCTATAATTTCGCATTTCTACTGGGACTACTGGTCGCCGTGCTAGGGCTACTGCTACTCATCCTGCTGCCGGCAGGACTTCACTGAAGTGCTGCCGGCAGCAGGATGAGTACTGATCACAGATTAGAGTATTATGTACTGATGATGTCCACTTCAGTGGCTCGCGTAAACTTTAACATAGATTATAACGTGTTCAGTGCAAACTACCAAAACTTTTTATTATAATATTAATAATAATTACCGCAATTTAATATAATAATTTTTAATAATATTATGGTTTTGAAATTGAATCCCGTTGAGTGAAATCAAATCGATGACAAGCGAATTTTTTTCGATGCCAGAGACAAAATTTGACAATTATTATTGAGTACCTAGATGGCGCAAGAACTAGCGTTGCCGATTTGTGGGGAATTCCCCAAACTGCGGGGAATTTCAAGTTGAAATTGGGGATTCATTGGGGATTGGCATTATGTGGGGAAAATGTGGGGATTTTAACATTTGGCATCTTTTTCAATAATTAGCAAATACCTATTTCATCATTCTACATAATTGACACATCAAACATTTTTAAAATCGATTGGTTGTAGTAAATTGAAAATATTGTTTATGATCAGAGTATAAATTTGCTATTTCATGTTCTTAAACGTTTGATGTCTGATGCCCACCCACATAAAATGCGTTGGCTTTGTGCAATTTCTGGCTGCCAGAGAAGGAATTTAAATTTCAAAAATTGGGGGCAGTGTGAAGTTCAAACCTTCAAGTTTGTCCCAGGCACTACAGTATTTGAGGAGTGGTTACTTCGCTCTGAAAACACTGTATAATAATTATCCACAAGTCACAACGGATGCAAAGGCCTAATTTTCACCTGAAAGTTCTTGTATGTAACGTGACACAAAATATAACATAAAACTTATTGATCATGATGACTGTTTGATGATTATTACTTAATAGAATATTGATTCATTTAAAAAAAAACTTGTGTGGGGAATTTGTGGGGAATCAGCAAATTATTGTCCCTAATTTGGGGAATTTGACCATGATTTTTGGGGAAATATGATAATCAGCATTGGCAACCCTGCAGTGAGTGAGACAGACTGTCTGTCTGTCCAAGAAGTCAGATCGTTCATCGCCACTGATCTCTATTATACAAGTACGCTGGATAGCTGATACAGACCTGCTTTTTGTGCCTATTTGAAGCGGAATCAGCGCCCCCATTATTCGGGTAGAGAACTAAATTTGACGTAACCACAACCAATAACAACAGTTGTCATCACTAGTATTAGTTCCAAATACTACTGCTGTCAGCGCCAATATGGCGGCTTTCAAACGTCATTTTTACGTCAGATTTAGTTCTCTACCCGAATAATGGGGGCGCTGATTCCGCTTCAAATAGGCACAAAAAATAGCTGTCATTTCAAAGGCTATCAGCTATCCAGCGTACTTGTATAATAGAAGAGATCAGTGTTCATCGCTCTATGGTTCCGTACCTATAAATGTTGGTCTGTGGTTTAGGTACTACCAAACCATAAACCTATAATGCATAGACCACATAGACGAACAAAGAGTGCGAGAGAGAAGAAAATCCTTTATGGAATTATAACAAGATGAAAAGAGAGAGGCAGTTTAATGTGAACTGTAACCACTTTTATTTGACAGGTCGTCACAAGTCGACACGCGTTTTTGTGCCCTTTCAGTATTTGAAATTTATTGTTTAAATCGTTTGTTATTTTTAACAAATACTATTATATATAGCAATGATAACTTGTTCTGTGAGTGATTGCAGTGTAAATCATAGGAATAATCCTGAAAAATATACATTTCACAGGTAATTAATCTTCATGTCCTAATTGCTACGATGTGTTTATTTTTGCTATATTTTGTCTTTAGTTCTGTATTTCAAATAAAATAATATCAATCCTCCCTTTTACTTTCATATTTTGCGTAACTAAAGGTACTATTGTTCTTAAATTACACAATTTTTGAAGAAAAATTTTTCATAAAAATTTTTTACATATACGCTAGTGCTTGAATCAAATTTATCGATATACTTATCGGTATTTAACAATAACATAAAACCAATCTAAAAATGTAATAGGTGTGTAAGAGTATTATGATATGTATTTAATTTAAGAATAAATAAAATACTAAGTGTGTTGTTTACTTTCAACATTATATTTGCATTTCTAATAATGTAAGGGCTGAACTTTCAGATAGCTTTTACCTGAGTAATAAATAAGTAACTTTATAATGTGTATATTATTTACCCTTATAAGAACCTCATGTCATAACATATCCGACGATTGAAAAATCACCCCAAACGACAATGTGTGTCTTAGATACTTTTCAATTGTCACCTTTTTTTCTGCCAAATAAAATATATGGTACCTAATTTGAAATAGAAAATCTGCCAAAGTTGTGTATTATTTATTTCTCATAGAAACTCAGGTAAACTAACTCGAACGCACAGTGTATTTTTTGTCCAAAAAATTGGCCATGCCATTTTTATTACCTAATTTTATAGGATTTGTGATTATAAATGCAGGACGAGAGTACCTGACTGCCCAATTCCTATAAAAGAATGCAAATTAGTACTTGAAAAAAAATTCTATGATTTCCAGAATAAAACATAGAAACAGTTATAGCTCAAAAGTTTGTTATTCTTTTAAGAATTTATTAATTGGTCTAAATAGTGTCTTAAAAGCCCTACGATAGCGAAAAACATCCAGGCTTTATTTGTTCAAGATAACGTCTTTATGACTGACTTTATAAAATGTTTTAATTTTTTTAACGTCATGTCTTTTCATATTTGGATTTGAAACTAACACTGAAATATTCTTTTTATTGATACTTATAACCCAAAAAAAATGGGATCCAAATGAGGCGGGGCATCGGAGTTATTCAATTTTATATAATTTTGGATAGGGTTGTCACCGCATAGTTCACATAGTTTAATAATATTTGAAGTAGGTTTTTATAATTATGCTCAAAAAAAAACAAAGTTCAAATGAGTAAAAAATGTTGGTACAGAAATATTGACAACCCTAAAACCATAGTTACCAAGAAAACTTTAGAAGCCTTTAATTTCGGTGCCCTTTATTATTTGGATCTAAATTTTTTTACACGAATTCTTGTACATTTAAGTAGCAATTCTGTAAAATCCAAATAATTAGAAATACGTTCATAATAAATTAAAGAAAAAAAAAACATAAATCGTAAGTAAATCTTTAAACACTTATTTAAGAAATATGTAAATCAGGTTAAATTGTGTGTTTTTTTTTATTATTGTCGATCAGAATAATCAAGAAGACAATTAAGTAAATATTTAAAAAGTTATGGCAGTTTTTAATTTTATTAAAAAAAAATTAAAAGTGTTTTTTTATTGTTCATAATAAGAAATTAACACATGTAAATACTAATAAATTACTTACATAACATTTCTGTTCAAGATTTCCAAAAAAAAGGCATGGCCAATTTTTTGGACAAAAAATACACTGTGGAACGGACTATACTATCGATAGTAAAAGATACATCACTAGCACACGCACACATTGACAGATCGAAAATCGTCACGCATTTTCGGGTTGTCAGGTGGTCTATAGGGACCGTGCAGAAACTATAGAGGGCGTCGTAATTCGACAGCAGCGACACGATGCGAGCAAAAGACGTAACTTGTGAGTGACTTTGGCTTCGCATTCTCCTTGACCCTGGCTAGTTTTTAAGTGTTTTTTTACGTTTTACACTATAAAATGATTTAATACTTACACTCCCAAGTGGCCACATGCGGCCGCGAGAACAACGACAGATTTCCAAGAATCCGCGATCGAAGTAATAAAGTTAAAGACTAGATGACGCCCGCAACTCCGTTGCGCCAAAAATCATTTATCGCGCGAGAACCGTACATTTTCCCGGGATAAAAAGTATCCTATGTCCTTTCCCGTGGCTCAAAGTAAATCCATACCAAATTTCAGCAAAATTGGTTTAGCGGTTTGGGCGTGAAGTGCTAACAGACAGACACACTTTCGCATTTATAATATTACTAGCTGTCCCGGCAAACGTTGTTTTGCCATTTAAAGTATTTCTACTTCATCAGTTGATACAAAATCTTACCCCTCTTTTGTCCCCTAAGAGGGGTGGGAGGGGGAAGGGGGGGGGATTTTATCAACAGATGTTAAGTTGGAAAACACTGTTATTATTATGAAATAAGTCCAAGAAAAAAGTTTATTACAAAATCTGACCCCCTCTTTGGTCGGGGTCGTCTTTGTTTCTAAGGGGTTAGAGGAGTGGGAGGGGGAATTTTTATACACCAGATGTTGAGTTAGAAGAAGACAAATATATCTGCGAAAACCGTATGCAAATCGGATCAGTAGTTTTCGTGTTCAAGAAAAAAGTTTGATACAAAATCTGACCCCTCTTTCGTCCCCTTAGAGGGGTGGGGGGGAAAAAGTTTATACACCAGATGTTAAGTTGGAAGAAGACAAATATATCTGCGAAAACCGCATTCAAATCGGATCAGTAGTTTTCGTGTGATAGTGGAACAAACATACAGACAGACAGACAGACAGACAAACAAAAAACTAACCACATTTTTGGCTTCTATAGCGATGTAGTGACACTCCCCGCTTATTATTTTTTAAATTTCTTTAATGTACAGAATTCACATTTTAACAGTTTTATTTTAAGTATAGATTATAATCGAGATAAATAGAAAATTGAATGCCCATCAACGAATTTTTAATCAAGATCTTTTTTATATAATAACATAAAGGGAGTGCCTCCGCTGCCGGCGCCTGCTCCCAAAAATAGCAGTATTGGGAACCAGCGGTAAGTATACTGTCGGCAGCTGAGATTTAAAACAACGGCTGCCGATGCCGGCACTCAAAATGGGAGCCGGTCAGTCTTTTGGTCGCCTTTTTAACGCCTTTAACGTAACCTGTAGCGTGTTTTGTGAAGGTCGCCGGCTGCTGCCGCAACACGCTCGCTGCGCGCGCTCGGCTCCCTCTGTGTTGTAGTCTAAGTTCTAACCTAACCGAACCTACTTTTGGACTTTCTGGGTTGTGTTTCTTTTGTTTTGGCGGGGGCTGCGCCCCCCGAGCCCCCCTTTTATTTTGCCGACTACTACTGCAGCACGCTCGCTGCACTCGCTCGGCTCACTCTGTGTTGTGGTCTAAGTTCTAACCTAACCGAACCTACTTTTGGACTTTCTGGATTGTGTTTCTTTTTGTTTTGGCGGGGGGCTGCGCCCCCCGAGCCCCCCTTTTGCTTTCCCAACTGCTGCCGCAGCACGCTCGCTGCACTCGCTCGGCTCCCTCTGTGTTGTGGTCTAAGTTCTAACCTAACCAAACCTACTTTTGGACTATCTGGATTGTGTTTCTTTTGTTATGGCGGGGGGCTGCGCCCCCCGAGCCCCCCTTTTATTTTGCCGACTACTACCGCAGCACGCTCGCTGCACTCGCTCGGCTCCCTCTGTGTTGTGGTCTAAGTTCTAACCTAACCGAACCTACTTTTGGACTTTCTAGATTGTGTTTCTTTTTGTTTTGGCGGGGGGCTGCGCCCCCCGAGCCCCCCTTTTGTTTTGCCGACTCCTGCCGCAGCACGCTCGCTGCACTCGCTTGGCTCCCTCTGTGTTGTGGTCTAAGTTCTAACCTAACCGAACCTACTTTTGGACTTTCTGGATTGTGTTTCTTTTTGTTTTGGCGGGGGGCTGCGCCCCCCGAGCCCCCCTTTTATTTTGCCGACTGCTGCCGCAGCACGCTCGCTGCACTCGCTCGGCTACCTCTGTGTTGTGGTCTAAGTTCTAACCTAACCGCCGAACCTACTTTTGGACTTTCTGGATTGTGTTTCTTTTGTTTTGGCGGGGGGCTGCGCCCCCCGAGCCCCCCTTTTATTTTGCCGAAAGCTGCCGCAGCACGCTCGCTGCACTCGCTCGGCTCCCTCTGTGTTGTGGTCTAAGTTCTAACCTAACCGAACCTACTTTTGGACTTTCTGGATTGTGTTTCTTTTGTTTTGGCGGGGGGCTGCGCCCCCCGAGCCCCCCTTTTGTTTTGCCGACTCCTGCCGCAGCACGCTCGCTGCACTCGCTTGGCTCCCTCTGTGTTGTGGTCTAAGTTCTAACCTAACCGAACCTACTTTTGGACTTTCTGAATTGTGTTTCTTTTTGTTTTGGCGGGGGGCTGCGCCCCCCGAGCCCCCCCTTTTATTTTGCCGCCTACTACCGCAGCACGCTCGCTGCACTCGCTCGGCTCCCTCTGTGTTGTGGTCTAAGTTCTAACCTAACCGAACCTACTTTTGGACTTTCTAGATTGTGTTTCTTTTTGTTTTGGCGGGGGGCTGCGCCCCCCGAGCCCCCCTTTTGTTTTGCCGACTCCTGCCGCAGCACGCTCGCTGCACTCGCTCGGCTCCCTCTGTGTTGTGGTCTAAGATCTAACCAAACCGAACCTACTTTTGGACTTTCTAGATTGTGTTTCTTTTTGTTTTGGCGGGGGGCTGCGCCCCCCGAGCCCCCCTTTTGTTTTGCCGACTGCTGCCGCAGCACGCTCGCTGCACTCGCTCGGCTCCCTCTGTGTTGTGGTCTAAGTTCTAACCTAACCGAACCTACTTTTGGACTTTCTGGATTGTGTTTCTTTTTGTTTTGGCGGGGGGCTGCGCCCCCCGAGCCCCCCTTTTATTTTGCCGACTGCTGCCGCAGCACGCTCGCTGCACTCGCTCGGCTACCTCTGTGTTGTGGTCTAAGTTCTAACCTAACCGCCGAACCTACTTTTGGACTTTCTGGATTGTGTTTCTTTTGTTTTGGCGGGGGGCTGCGCCCCCCGAGCCCCCCTTTTATTTTGCCGAAAGCTGCCGCAGCACGCTCGCTGCACTCGCTCGGCTCCCTCTGTGTTGTGGTCTAAGTTCTAACCTAACCGAACCTACTTTTGGACTTTCTAGATTGTGTTTCTTTTGTTTTGGCGGGGGGCTGCCCCCCCGAGCCCCCCTTTTATTTTGCCGCCTACTACCGCAGCACGCTCGCTGCACTCGCTCGGCTCCCTCTGTGTTGTGTGGTATTTAAATAAAATAAAAAATTAAGCGGGCTCCCATACAAAAAACACAATTTTTGGCCTATTTTTCCGAACCCTTCGTGTGCGAGTCCGACTCGCACTTGGCTGATTTTTTGTAAACATGGTATGAAATTGAAGTTTACAATCTACACAACAAAAAAAGAATTTTGACAATCGGACCACAAACAGCAAAGTAAACATTAACTCCTCCTTTTTTGGAAGTCGGTTAAAAAAGTATCTAAGATGTTGACTGGCGATGTGAGGTGAGGACCTGGTATCACCATGCCAAATTTCATTTAAATCGGTCCAGCGGATTCCGAGATTAGCCTGTACAAACAGACAAACAGACAGAGAAACAAAAATTTCAAAAACAGTTAAGATGTGTTCTATTACACTTCTTACATGCCCCTGACTCGTTTTTTCAAGTTTATTTTCAATGTACAAAAATTTTACCTCTACTATTTTATGATAATATGTATGTATAGACACAGAATATATAATAGTACTTGGTATAGATAATAAGATTGATTTAATGTATCAGGCACCGGTGCCATCTACCTAAAATGAAACGTACTTACTTATTTTCGTGAGGGATGCTCACAGTATACATGTACTGTAGCGCCATCTCTGATACATAGTACATGCTATGTATCAGAGATGGCGCTTTATGTGACAAATGATTTTCCCTGTTTTCCTGCTTTTCTCTTGAAGTTTTTCCTGAATTTTTTTCTATAAACCTCACGGAGCCCGAGACTTTTCCAACGAATGCAAAACCGTCGAAATCGGTTCGTGCGTTCTGGAGTTATAGCGTTAGCAAGGAAAACCTGACTTATTTTTATATAGTAGATAGTTTTATGATTTCTTACAAATATCAAATTGTCATCCATACGTCATTACATAGCTGTCATTTGCGTTTTGTTATTCCAAATCTGATTCTTTTTGTTATAACACGTTTTATAGTGACTGACGTTTCATGTCAAGTCACACGGGAATGCTGTCGAATGGGATAAAAAGTATCCTATGTCCTTCTCCTGGCTCTAAACTACCTCCCTGCCAATTTTCAACTAAATCGGTTCAGCCGTTCTTGAGTTATAAGTGGAGTAACTAACACGACTTTCTTTTATATATATAGAAGTATATTTTTATAATATTATGGGTTTCTACTTTCTACCCGTAAACAAAGAACGAAAGAGTGAATAAAAATATATAAAGCTTATCTAGTTAACTAAGAAAATATCTGAAATAGTAATTAATAGCATCCATCAGCATAGAAAGTAAAAACTTGATAAATATTGCAATAAAATAATGAAGCTATGCAAAAATACTTATAATCTTACCGAAAATGCATGTGGATTAATAAAATAAAACAAGTTCACTAAAATAAATGCTTTTATTTCATCAACTTTCTGCGATTCGATCGATACCATCTTCACAACTTTTGTCTGTTACAATTTTTAACTAATTTCAGTCTGGACCTCATCAGTGCAAACACGATTAATTATGTAAATAACACACAAAGACTGCACTACTAATCTTTTTCCTACTTGAAGAATCATCCTTTTGAGAACCAACACTTTGACAAGATGGTTCAAGTTCAATATACTATCCTCAGTGTTGAATTCCTGGCAGGACTTCTCCAAATTATCCTTACTTTTGATGCAACTGTATGCCAATTAAATGAGCGATGCCTATCAATGTATATCAATTTAGATTGAAGCCAGTTTGGATGTTTACTGAAAGAAGCAACGGTTATAGGTTATGTTCATATTGTGTTCATAAAAATGAATTTACGGTTATAATCTACAAAATTCAGTGTTTTTACGAGTCTACACATAACATTCATGGAACTTTTTAAATACTTACGTATGTTTTTACCGCCTTTTATCCATTTCTTTCGTTTTTCAATAAACAAAGGCATGTGAATACTTTGGCAGAAAAATAGTAAAATTTTACATCGTTCGATTTGCCTTTATATTTCTTGTATGTATTAGAACATCCGGGAATACAATAATGCATTTCAATTCTTCAAATTTGTCAAGAAATCTTATAATTTTCCGTAGCTTGACTAGAGCTTGACAGTAAAATTTTCGTAAAAGTTTCGGCTATTCGCCACTTGTGGCAGTGTCGTCGCTCTGCACGGTCCCTATACGTCAGTATATTATAAGTCTATGTACCAAACACACACGTATGTGAAGCTAGCATGACAAAGTTAGCAAAATCACTCGGGATTGTGTTATTAATTAGGTGCTAATTGAGTGCTATTTTGGTGCAAAAACCGCGAATTTAGTGCTCTTCAAAATAAGGAATAAATGCTAATACTGCTGGCTTCACGTGAAGCTAGCAGTGTACATAACCAAAAACCTTTAAAATGATGATATAGCTTCGTAATTAATACTTAGCTAATAAGTGCTCATTAAGTGCTCTTTCAGTGCACAAATTGCGAATTTAGTGCTCTTCAAAATTTGCGATAAATGCGAATACTGCTACCTTCACGTGAAGCTAGCAGTGTACAAAACCAAAAACCGTAATAATGATTATCTGGCTCCTTGATAAGTACTTTACTAATAAGTGCTCATTGAGTGCTAGCGATAAACGTGAAAAAAATTTAAAATATGCATTTTTTAATTTTTTATAACGTATACTGCTAACTTCACGGCACCAGTGAGATGCTCCTCTTGATTTGAGTACTTTGACGAATTCCACACTCATAAATGTTACATAGGAATTAAGTGCTCATTAAGTGCTAGCGATAGGCAGCGAAAAAAAAAGAAAATATGCATTTTTTTACTTTTTATACCGTATACTGCTAGCTTCACGGCACCAGTGAGATGCTCCTCTTGATTTGAGTACTTTGACGAATTCCACACTCATAAATGTTACATAGGAGTGCTCATTAAGTGCTAGCGATAAACGTGAAAAAAAAATTAAAATATGCATTTTTTAATTTTTTATAACGTATACTGCAAGCTTCACGGTACCAGTGAAATGCTCCTCTTGATTTGAGTACTTTGACGAATTCCACACTCATAAATGTTACATAGGAATTAAGTGCTCATTAAGTGCTAGCGATAGGCAGCGACAAAAAAAGGAAATATGCATTTTTTTACTTTTTATACCGTATACTGCTAGCTTCACGGCACCAGTGAGATGCTCCTCTTGATTTGAGTACTTTGACGAATTCCACACTCATAAATGTTACATAGGAATTAAGTGCTCATTAAGTGCTAGCGAAAGGCAGCGAAAAAAAAAGAAATTTTTTTACTTTTTATACCGTATACTGCTAGCTTCACGGTACCAGTGAGATGCTCCTCTTGATTTGAGTACTTTGACGAATTCCACACTCATAAATGTTACATAGAAATTAAGTGCTCATTAAGTGCTAGCGATAAACGTGAAAAAAAATTTAAAATATGCATTTTTTAATTTTTTATTACGTATACTGCTAGCTTCACGGTACCAGTGAGATGCTCCTCTTGATTTGAGTACTTTAACGAATTCCACTCTCATAAATGTTACATAGGAATTAAGTGCTCATTAAGTGCTAGCGACAGGCAGCGAAAAAAAAGAAAATACGCATTTTTTTACTTTTTATACCGTATACTGCTAGCTTCACGGTACCAGTGAGATGCTCCTCTTGATTTGAGTACTTTGACGAATTTCACACTCATTAATGGTACATAGGAATTAAGTGCTCATTAAGTGCTAGCGATAGGCAGCGAAAAAAAAAGAAAATATGCATTTTTTTACTTTTTATACCGTATACTGCTAGTTTCACGGTACCAGTGAGATGCTCCTCTTGATTTGAGTACTTTGACGAATTCCACACTCATAAATGTTACATAGGAATTAAGTGCTCATTAAGTGCTAGCGATAAACGTGAAAAAAAAAATTAAAATATGCATTTTTTAATTTTTTATTACGTATACTGCTAGCTTCACGGTACCAGTGAGATGCTCCTCTTGATTTGAGTACTTTGACGAATTCCACACTCATAAATGTTACATAGGAATTAAGTGCTCATTAAGTGCTAGCGATAGGCAGCGACAAAAAAAGGAAATATGCATTTTTTTACTTTTTATACCGTATACTGCTAGCTTCACGGCACCAGTGAGATGCTCCTCTTGATTTGAGTACTTTGACGAATTCCACACTCATAAATGTTACATAGGAATTAAGTGCTCATTAAGTGCTAGCGAAAGGCAGCGAAAAAAAAAGAAATTTTTTTACTTTTTATACCGTATACTGCTAGCTTCACGGTACCAGTGAGATGCTCCTCTTGATTTGAGTACTTTGACGAATTCCACACTCATAAATGTTACATAGAAATTAAGTGCTCATTAAGTGCTAGCGATAAACGTGAAAAAAAATTTAAAATATGCATTTTTTAATTTTTTATTACGTATACTGCTAGCTTCACGGTACCAGTGAGATGCTCCTCTTGATTTGAGTACTTTAACGAATTCCACTCTCATAAATGTTACATAGGAATTAAGTGCTCATTAAGTGCTAGCGACAGGCAGCGAAAAAAAAGAAAATACGCATTTTTTTACTTTTTATACCGTATACTGCTAGCTTCACGGTACCAGTGAGATGCTCCTCTTGATTTGAGTACTTTGACGAATTTCACACTCATTAATGGTACATAGGAATTAAGTGCTCATTAAGTGCTAGCGATAGGCAGCGAAAAAAAAAGAAAATATGCATTTTTTTACTTTTTATACCGTATACTGCTAGTTTCACGGTACCAGTGAGATGCTCCTCTTGATTTGAGTACTTTGACGAATTCCACACTCATAAATGTTACATAGGAATTAAGTGCTCATTAAGTGCTAGCGATAAACGTGAAAAAAAAAATTAAAATATGCATTTTTTAATTTTTTATTACGTATACTGCTAGCTTCACGGCACCAGTGAGATGCTCCTCTTGATTTGAGTACTTTGACGAATTCCACACTCATAAATGTTACATAGGAATTAAGTGCTCATTAAGTGCTAGCGATAGGCAGCGAAAAAAAAAGAAAATATGCATTTTTTTACTTTTTATACCGTATACTGCTAGCTTCACGGCACCAGTGAGATGCTCCTCTTGATTTGAGTACTTTGACGAATTCCACACTCATAAATGTTACATAGGAATTAAGTGCTCATTAAGTGCTAGCGATAGGCAGCGAAAAAAAAAGAAAATATGCATTTTCTTACTTTTTATACCGTATACTACATTTATGAGTGTGGAATTCGTCAAAGTACTCAAATCAAGAGGAGCATCTCACTGGTACCGTGAAGCTAGCAGTATACGGTATAAAAAGTAAGAAAATGCATATTTTCTTTTTTTTTCGCTGCCTATCGCTAGCACTTAATGAGCACTTAATTCCTATGTAACATTTATGAGTGTGGAATTCGTCAAAGTACTCAAATCAAGAGGAGCATCTCACTGGTACCGTGAAGCTAGCAGTATACGTAATAAAAAATTAAAAAATGCATATTTTAAATTTTTTTTCACGTTTATCGCTAGCACTTAATGAGCACTTAATTCCTATGTAACATTTATGAGTGTGGAATTCGTCAAAGTACTCAAATCAAAAGGAGCATCTCACTGGTGCCGTGAAGTTAGCAGTATACGTTATAAAAAATTAAAAAATGCACATTTTAAATTTTTTTCACGTTTATCGCTAGCACTCAATGAGCACTTATTAGTAAAGTACTTATCAAGGAGCCAGATAATCATTATTACGGTTTTTGGTTTTGTACACTGCTAGCTTCACGTGAAGGTAGCAGTATTCGCATTTATCGCAAATTTTGAAGAGCACTAAATTCGCAATTTGTGCACTGAAAGAGCACTTAATGAGCACTTATTAGCTAAGTATTAATTACGAAGCTATATCATCATTTTAAAGGTTTTTGGTTATGTACACTGCTAGCTTCACGTGAAGCCAGCAGTATTGGCATTTATTCCTTATTTTGAAGAGCACTAAATTCGCGGTTTTTGCACCAAAATAGCACTCAATTAGCACCTAATTAATAACACAATCCCGAGTGATTTTGCTAACTTTGTCATGCTAGCTTCACATACGTCAAACACACCTCATTGCTACCAAAGGGCAAAGGTACAGATAAAGATACTACTTTATGCCAAGTAAATGTGTTCTATGCTTTATGCTCTATGGTCGTAATTTTATCTATGTCGGGAGGGTGAGTGAACGGAGTGAACTGCCTCAATTGTTATTTATTGCATTTGACTATTATTACATTAAATTAGTCATATACCTAATCATTTTAGGAGTTCTGTGCGTACATTACTAAAACATAACGAGTGGTGACTGGTGAGTGTGATGCCGATGTGAGTAGCACAACAGGTGTGGTGTGGCGCAACGCTCCGGGGCGTCGTTTCTAGTTACGGTGACGTTCCTCGTTACGAAAAATATTTTGCCTATCGAGTCGCCTCAGTCCCAGGATGACCGAGTACAAGCTAGTCGTCGTGGGGGCCGGCGGCGTAGGCAAATCGGCCCTGACCATACAACTCATTCAGAACCATTTCGTGGACGAGTACGACCCGACGATAGAGGACTCGTATAGGAAGCAAGTGGTGATAGACGGGGAGACGTGCCTGCTGGACATCCTGGACACGGCGGGGCAGGAGGAGTACTCGGCGATGCGCGACCAGTACATGCGCACGGGCGAGGGGTTCCTGCTCGTGTTCGCCGTCAACAGCGCCAAGAGCTTCGAGGACATCGGCTCCTACCGCGAGCAGATCAAGCGGGTCAAGGACGCCGAGGAGGTGCCCATGGTGCTGGTGGGCAACAAGTGCGACCTGCAGGCCTGGGCCGTCGACATGACGCAGGCGCGCGAGGTCTGTATTATACCCAATACCACTGCTGTTTTGGAAATAAAGCAGCCTTGCAGACCTTTCACAACTGCTGCTCCTAGGGTTGCCAGGCATCTGGATAAAGCCGGACACAGTCATGCTTTTTGCTTGTGTGTCCGGCCAAAATCAAAGGGAGTCCGGCCTTTGTAAAGCCTCAAAACACAAATTAGACGGTTTTACACCTAATGAGATGTAAAATTTTATAGCTATTAAATGTTAAACTGTTTTAAATTTTAATTCATCAAGCCCAAAGCGGTCGCATGCGACCGCAATAACAATAGATAAGTAAGTTGTTTTTTTCACGATCGACGGGTTAATAAAACAGAAAATTTGCACAGTGTACAGGAGCTGCCTAACTTTTTCTATATTAAAAGTTTAGATGCTAAGTTCTCGTTAGCAACTCTGTTGTACTAATGTCCGGCCAAGCTGACTGCTGTGTCCAGCTTTTCAGTTTAGCGACCTGGCAACCCTTGCTGCCCTCATTTGTTGATGTTTTCCAAGTCTTAAGCATGAAATACACAGTCGCCAACGGCGGTTGACGACCACGCAAAATCTGTAATGAAAAACTGTTTGACAACACGTTGGCAACCGTGTGGCTGGCAACGCGCATACTATTGTTTGCTGTTGACGATCGTGTATTTCATACTTTAACAAACTAAAAAATGTAATTTTTATTGAATCTATTTGGTAAAGGAGCATTTCTTAGAATCCAAAGTAAAAGTTGAAACATTTTTATCACTAACAAATAGACACAACATTGTTAAAACTATAAATAACTTTTAGTCAATACTAAAAACCATAAAATAATTTTATCCTGGGTTTTTATGAATTACAGTGTTTTTTAAAACCCAAAAGTTTGATGAGTCGTTTTGAATAATTCTAATTAATTATTTGTCCCTTTTTCAGGTGGCACGGAGCTATGGAGTGCCATTCGTTGAGACCTCGGCCAAGACCCGCATGGGAGTGGATGACGCGTTTTATACCCTCGTGAGAGAAATCCGTAAGGACAAGGAGAGTCGTGGTAAAAAGTACAGGAAAGGCAATAAGATAGGCTCGCATCGCTCTTTTAAGTGTACGCTTCTCTAAATGATTTTTATTAATTGTATTGTATTATCTTTTAACGATTATAATATTTGGGAGCGTTTTTTTGTGGCTCCCATCTCTATGACAATTGTTGTAGTACCAACTACCAACTGATTGGGATATTTTTGCTGTACTAACTCAAAGTATAGCTACTAATTCCCAGGAAAGCCTTCTCCGTATCAGTGTCTATGAGGTTTTCAAAGAATAAAGAGTAGTTTTTGAAACAACATTTTTCTCTTAGGTGTGTGATATAAGTGCCATTGTAGAAGTAAATGAAAATTATGATCTGTTTAATTGTAAATCAACAGCACCTGTTGTCTGAACAAAAGTTTACAAACATTTCATTTTTGAAGATGCATTGTTAGTCTTATTGCTCTACTTACCTAATACCTTTGTTATAGTGTGAAGATACAATAATATGGTTACCATGAACTCCTGCGATGCATGTCCTCATTGTGCTGTGGGGCCCCATAGGCCATACTTTTAAAACTACTCTTTATTTTACTCGGTATCTTTAAATTATCTGACAAGATTTCATATCTATATATTTAAAAATATATTTTGTATTATGAATTAGATAAGTATTAAATAATAATTCTGAAAGTGGTTCCGTTGAAATGATTTTGTTATATTGCTGAAGTCCATGCATGTATATAAACTTGTGAGCTTAGATAGAAGTTAAATATAACAAAACCTTTATATATATTTTAATATCAATTAGCATATTGAATTTTAGAAGTAAATAAAAACTATGAAAAGAAAATGTTCATTCTAAAATTTGTACTTTAGTGGTGGACATTATATTATTAGCTTATTTTTGAAGCCAGTTTGGCTTCCGACTCTAAACTGGCTATGGCAGCCTAACTCGTTAAACATTAGCTAGATAGAAAAATGTAAAAATGTTCAGGTGCTAAATGTTTATTTAATATGTACAGTTGGTCAACTTTATATTATGTTTGAGTAGCTATTACACATGGGGTCTATAATGTAAATGTCGCAGCAAACTGGTTTAAATAGCCGTTCAATAAAACACCTTAGTTAATTTACCATTTAACCAGTTGGCTAAGCGTCATCTAGCTGTAGTGTTGAACGTTACAGTCAACAAGTCGGCCAAATGATGTATAGCCGTGTAATTGAATGGCGTTGATCAGTCATAGGGCTAGCTGTTTGATTGAATGGATTTTTAACCAGTTGACTGCAACATAAATATTGTTTCCTATATTATATGATGATGATATCGTAGTATATTATGTTCTATATTTAGCAACCATGTGTGATGAGCTTGACAAAGTCTTAAAATATAATTTTTCATTGTTTTCACAGATGTAACATGTTTAATATTTGACTACTTATCCTTGGTACAAAAAGGATCATGATTGGAATTTACATATTTGGCACTGTTAAGTGATAACAAACTGAATTGTTTTTTGAGTCAGAGCATGGCATGCTAATATTTTATGGTTTATAAAGTACCGTGTTGCCATTGTAATTTGTTAGGGACACTGTTGAAGCGGATATCTGGCACTAAAATATGCCATAAGATATTATACATTTTATACTTAAGAGGCCGGGGTACCCTCGAAATTTTCATACATTCTTAATACCAAAATCATTTTCTCATACGAAATTATTTAACATGTTTGAGTTATTTTTCAGCTTATGATAGTAATTACCTAGGGTCCTGAACAATTTTTTTTACAAAATATTTAGATACTAAAAAAAAATTGTGTTTAAATATTTTTTAGTAAATTTACTACTAAATATTTAAACACCAAAAAATAGACAAAAACCATAGACTTATATATTACTAAGGACCGGGTCAATCGCGCGTTGCAATGATGCAGATTCGTAGGGGTCAAAACGCTCCGTTTGACTCCTACGTGACTTAGTCGTCTGTGGTCCGCAGAACAAATCGGGTGTCATCGTATGTCTATTCAGTGCCATAAAAATGCCTAGTTGTGTGGTAAAAAGCTGCAAAAATTATGTCAAAAAAGTTAAAAAAGCACATTGGAATATCTTATCATCGGTAAGCATCACAAATTCACAAACTGTTTAAGAATAGAAATAATTAATTTATAATTTTACTACATACCGATGTCCGCCATGGCTACTGTTTTACCGAGTAATGACGCAACCCCTACGTTCCACTTGGCGTTGAAAACGATCTTGCTAAAAATAGGAGGCATTTTCAGCGTTTTGATCGTTTTCAACGCGTGGAACGCGTGGTTCGTCGGTAAAACAGCATTCGCACGCGGCCGAATATTGTGTCGCACTACGTAGTTCCATCGATTTTTCATAGATGGCTCTCTATTTCCTTGTATGAAAAACCTATTAGCAAAATCTTCTAGTAGGCATATCCTTACATATAAATCGATGACAAAAACACTAAAAAATATATAAATAAATAGTAAATTTACTACAAAATATTTAAACTTTAAAAAATATTTTTTATTATTTAAATATTTTGTAGTAAATTTACTATTTATTTGTATATTTTTTAGTGTTTTTGTCTATTTTTTTATGTTTAAATATTTAGTAGTAAATTCACTAAAAAATATTTAAACACAAAAATTTTTTTTTTTAGTACCTATTTAAATATTTTGTAAAAAAAATTTGTTCAGGACCCTAGGTAATTACTATCTTAAGCTGAAAAATAACTCAAACATGTTAAATATTTTCGTATGAGAAAATGATTTTGGTATTAAGAATGTATGAAAATTTCGAGGGTACCCCGGGCCCTTAATAATTACCCCGCGTTCCACCTGGCGTTAAAAACAATCAAAACGCTGAAAATGCCTCCTATTTTTAGCGTTTTGATCGTTTTCAACGCCAAGTGGAACGCGCCCTTAGGGAATATTGAAGTTCCTAAAAAAATATTTGTTTAGAAGTTGCATAAGTAAACTACATATTAAGCATGATTGCATATTCAAAGTTTGCCAAATTGTGGTCCTTAACAGACGTACATGTGCATAACTTAATATACCTACAGTGTTATCTGATTGTCCCAATACTGATTTTAGTGATGATTTTAATCTATTCAGTGCAGAACCCGCCCATTGGCGGGCGAAAGTTTTGAACTCACACGCCAAGTCTAAGTAGTCGCCCGTGGGCGGTCATGGGCGGTTAGATTTCAAACTTCGATAAAAAGCAAAAAATCGTCCAAAGAGAGTAGTTAAATTCTTATGTCTTTAGATATCCAAAACTTCTAGCCGAAAACGACAATGATCAGGAACGACACCAAGATGCCGGACCTGCTTATTGGCGGGTCTATCCATACTAATATTATAAATGCGAAAGTGTGTCTGCCTGTCTGTCTGTGTGTAACCTCTTCACGCTCAAACCACTAAACCGATTTTGCTGAAGTTTGGCATGGAGATACTTTGAGTCCCGGGAAAGGACATCTAAGGATACTTTTTATCCCGGAAAAACGTACGGTTCCCGCGCGATAAACTAATTTTGGCGCACGCAACGGAGTTGCTGGCGTCATCTAGTAATATCATAATTCATAACTATGGCGACGTCTGGGTAATTGCGTAGGTACTTTTCAGGATTGCTGCACTTGTATTTTTAAAGTGATAAAACGTACCCTGCCTCTGTCTGTCTGTATGATAATTATTATTATTTACAAATTACAGCTATCTCTCGCACACTAGTATCCTTTTTTAATGTTTTGGTTTAGTGTCATAAATAAATAGTAATAGTTTAAGCGCAAAATATGTACCATCACAACTAACTACTACTGTACTCAACGTCTAGGCAGGATCCCCGAACATACTGTGGAGTGTGGACCTATATGTATTATGGTGGGGAATCATAATAATATTTCTACTTCATAGCTATTCTCTTCCAATGTTACCGCCTACTCACCATGAATTCGAATTATAATAAATAATAATATAGGTATTTTATGCTACTAGATCCCTAGAGTCTAGACAGAATTTGAGCTAAAGTATTTTATGTAGTTTTTTGGACAACAATTAGGTACACAACCTCTATAGTCTTTTATACACACAGTACCACAGACCACAGTATGCACTATGCACACTAAGGGTCTACACAGACGGACTGCAATCCAAACGCAAATAGCAGTTCAAGTGCAGTTGGATTGCAGTCCATCTGTGTAGACCCTAATATGAACTGCATTCACTATGGACGATTATTACATATTATTTTTATTGTTATTTTTTAAGATTTATTTTTAAGATAAATAAAAATTATTGTACTATTGTAATAGATAAAACATGCTATCAAAACTTACCTTTGCCTTTGCTTAATTATGTTCATGTCATGATTCATGAATTAATAATATTTTTTAAATAGTGTATGAAGTTTTACGCTAAAGTAGTTATTCCATTACACTAAATTTAGAAATCTAAATGATTTAGTCACTAAATTTAGTGAAGTGGAATAACATTTAGAAAGCTAGGATCCTAATTAGTGTACCTACTAAATCGGAGAGAAGTGGGGCTTCTAACTGACTAAATCAGTGTTGCCAGATGGTTTCAACCTTTTATTGTATTAAAGTCAATATCTATTTTTATGTTATACGAATCCATTCATAATTAATTTCTAAAGTCTGCTAGTTCCAAGTAGTTCAGAAAGTTCATGATTCATAATTTTTCGTGGAGCAAAAATTCTTTCAACCATCTTTTTCGCCTTTTATTTATTTTGATTTTCATTGAGCCAACAGCTAAGCCTAAGAGAAGACCAATTTTTTGTTGGTTTGACAGAACTGGAGCCATTATGAAGACGTCTGGCCAAAATCGCCGCGTCGTCACAACTGATTTTTATTTTTTAAATCTGTGCAACTGATTTAGTTACTAAATTAGGACAAGTGGAATAAGAAGCTTCTAATTTGTCTTCTTTTTAGAATCCTATTTAGAACTTCTAAATTTAGTGTAATGGAATAACTACTTTAAGCACAATCCATAATAATGTTATTATAATTATAAATAATATCTGTAAACTTGCACAA
The DNA here is from genome assembly GCA_905404155.3 of Plebejus argus. Classification (NCBI taxonomy): domain Eukaryota; kingdom Metazoa; phylum Arthropoda; class Insecta; order Lepidoptera; family Lycaenidae; genus Plebejus; species Plebejus argus. The sequence goes on from FR989944.1 coordinate 13,338,834, forward strand.
ACTGTGCGATTTTAAATAAGTAAATAAAAATTGGTCCTACCAATTTTGTATTTTATTTATTTATTTATTATTAATAATTAATAACTTAAGTAAACTGACTACCCATTAAACAATCGCTTTGAATTTTTAATTGCTTTTATCATTACTTGATCTACTCAAGTCTCAATGTGTATGTATTTAAACTACAGCTGGCCATGGTAATGTCGCCGAAGTTGCCGAAGCAACGAATATCTACTATACTCACAAGGAGTGCCGAAGTGCCTAATAAAAAAAATTATAAGTCAAGAGTTTTGACCACTGATCTCTATACCTACAAGTACGCTGGATTGCTGATAGCCTTTGAAATGACATCTATTTCTTGTGCCCATAGACTTTATAAGTATTATTACCTCAATGCTTTATACTGTCGTATAGACCACCTGACAACCCGAAAATGCGTGACGATTTTCGATCTGTCAATGTGTGCGTGTACTAGTGATGTATCTTTTACTATCGATTTTATAGTCCGTTCGAGTTATTTTACCTGAGTTTCTATGAGAAATAATAAATAAATAATATGCAACTTTGGCAGATTTTTTATTTCAAATTAGGTATCATATTATATTTTATTTGGCAGAAAAAAAGTGTTGATCGAAAAGTATAGATACACATTTTCGTTTGGGGTGATTTTTCAATCGTCGGATATGTTATGACATGAGGTTCTTATAAGGGTAAATAATATACACATTATAAAGTTACTTATTTATTACTCAGGTAAAGGCTATCTGAAAAATCAGCCCTTACATTATTAGAAATGCAAATATAATGTTGAAAGTAAACAACACACATAGTATATTATTTATTCTTAAATTAAATACATATCATAAAACTCTTACACACCCATTACATTTTTAGATTGGTTTTATGTTATTGTTAAATACCGATAAGTATATCGATAAATTTGATTCAAGCACTAGCGTATATTATGTAAAAAAAATTTATGAAAAATTTTTCATCAAAAATTGTGTAATTTAAGAACAATAGTATCTTTAGTTACGCAAAATATGAAAGTAAAAGGGAGGATTGATATTATTTTATTTGAAATACAGAACTAAAGACAGAATATACAACGTGAAATTTTAGTGGTTGTTTTCCCGCAGCAGAACGATTTACCTATAGTAGTACTATCGAACCATGCATGTTATTTTTTGAAAATACAAAATATTTTTTATGACTTACTATGGAAACTTTATGCCGATAGGCGCAAATTACTATGGACCCGACCGAATTTTTTTTTTGATTTGAACAAAAAAACTTTACAAATCTATTGTACTACTAAGATAGAATAATTTTACTGCGGGAAAACAACCATTAAAATTTCACACTGTATAGCAAAAATAAACACATCGTAGAAATTAGGACATGAAGATTAATTACCCGTGAAATGTATATTTTTCAGTATTATTCCTATGACTTGCACTGCAATCACTCACAGAACAAGTTATCATTAAATAAAATAAAAATAAATAAATAAAATAAAAATTATTTTATTTCTGAGTAGATTTTAAAAAAATGCTTTCAGAACGTTGATACTACTAGTGCCTACCACCGGTTCGGGAACTAGCCCGGCGAGAAGAACCGGCGTAAGAAACTCGCACGGGGCCCACTTTTTTACCAAAAAAAAGTGAGAAAAAAATTAATCTTTTAAAATAATATTTACAATGCTGTAACTTAAAATATACAATGTCAAGATACATACATAATTGTTTAAGTCATACAATAGTGTAGAAGTAGCCTTGCAAGCAGCCATCCTACTCCCAAGATGTGCCATCATTTATGAAATCATTGACCTTATAATAGGCTTTGGCACACAAACGCTCTTTGACTACTTTCTTAAATTTATTAATGGAAAGATTTTGAACGTTTTCTGGGATTTTATTGAAAAGGCGTATACATTGACCTTTAAAAGATTTACTGACTTTACTAAGTCTGATCACTGGCAAATCTAGCTTGTGCTTATTTCTGGTGTTTCTACAATGAATGTCACCTTTGGCTTTAAATTTACATATATTTTTTCTAACATATAATACATTATCCAAAATGTATTGAGAAGCTACTGTCATAATACCAATTTCTTTAAACTTTTCTCTCAAAGATTCAAATGTAGACATTTTGTAAATTGAACGTATAGCTCGCTTCTGCAGCACAAAAATAGTATTAATGTCGGCAGCGTTTCCCCATAAAAGGATACCATACGCCATTCGACTGTGAAAATAGCTAAAGTATACTAATCGCGCAGTGTCTTCGTCAGAAATTTCCCTAATCTTTCTGACTGCATATGCTGCAGAACTGAGTCTATCTGCGAGTTTAGCAATATGAGGACCCCACTGTAATTTGCTATCTAGTGTAATACCTAAAAACACAGTAGTGTCCACCAAATTCATTTTCTCATCATTTAATAGTACATTGGTTTGAACTTGCCGTACATTGGGCAAAGTAAACTTTAAACATTTAGTTTTCGTAGAATTCAAAAGTAAATTATTAACATTAAACCAATGTACTATTTTTGAAAGAGTACTGTTTACCTCGTCGTAATTAGACTGTTGTCTCTTCACTTTAAAAATAAGTGAAGTGTCATCAGCAAAGAGTACTATTTCATTATCATTGTCCTTAACTAGATAAGGTAGGTCATTTATGTAGATGAGAAAAAGAAATGGGCCTAAAATAGATCCCTGTGGGACACCTAATTCTATTTTGGTTCCATTAGATCTCTTATTATTAATTTCAACCCTTTGAGTCCTATTTTTGAGGTAAGATGTCAAAAGGTTGAGTGCTGAGTCCCTTATGCCGTAGTGGTGCAATTTCCTAATTAATGTAGCGTATTCGACGCAGTCGAAGGCCTTAGAAAGGTCACAGAAGACACCTAAGGCATCCTTACATATAATAGTATTTGTTCAAAATAACAAACGAATTAAACAATAAATTGCAAATACCGAAAGGGCACAAAAACGCGTGTCGACTTGTGACGACCTGTCATATAAAAGTGGTTACAGTTCACATTAGACTGCCTCTCTCTTTTCATCTTGTTATAATTCCATAAAGGATTTTCTTCTCTCTCGCACTCTTTGTTGGTCTATGCATTATAGGTTTATGCTTGTGCCTATTTGAGGCGGAATCAGCGCCCCTATTATTCGGGCAGGTCTGTATCAGCAATCCAGCGTACTTGAATAATAGAGATCAGTGGTTTTGACATTTTTAACTGACGTATCTTTGTGACGTATGAAACCTATATACTCTAATCTGTGTATGAAACGTCCTAACCATGTCCATTCCAAAATATTCATTTCTTTTTAAAAATAGATAAATTAAATAATATTCCTAAAATAAATAATAAAAAATAAATAAAATAAATAAATAAATAATGAAAGTAATGTAAGTAACGTATATAATATGGATACAAAAGATGTATGTGTAGAAATTGAAAATGATGACTTTTACAGTAAGTTTCTTGTCGATACTGTAAAACCTCTCGTCGGCGAGAACATTTCAGTCACCGAGCAAGTGACAAAACTCACCCAAGGTATCGAAAAGCTAACGAAATCGCTAGAAAGTCAAGTACTCGCGAAACACAATGATCTACTCACTCAGGCCAGCAACATCACCGACCTGGAGGTGATGCTGGAGTCGGTGCGCTCGCAGGTCCAGCAGCTGCTGAAAGGCGCTGAAAAGGTACAGGAGCGGGTCAACACGCCCTACCACTTGCTCGAACACCAAACTTTAATGCTCGAACGGGTCCAGACTACCTGCTGTCTACTTCGCCATATCGCGAAGATCCTTTCCCTTTGGAATAAGCTCAGCTCCGTCAAGGATAACCCTCCCAAAGTGGCCATGATTTTATTCGAACTTAAAGAATTAATTGGCGACTATGATTTTGAAGGTATATCTCTACTCGATGATGTACTCGAGCAGGTGGAGCATCAGAGACAGGATCTGTTGTCCAGCTCCACCGAGCTGCTGCAGAGCAGCTTGCTAAGTGGTGACAAAGCTAAATTATTACAATGTTTCAAAGTTTTTCACAACCTCCAGTGTACAGACGAGCAGATCAAGGCTACCGTACAAAAAATTCTTATTGATTTGAAATCACTCATCACCACTGCTCTCAATGTACAGATGGTATCGATTGAGGTGAAGAAAACGAGTTCAGGTAGGGTCGCTCCCGGCAAGGCTAACATTATGAATGCCCATGACTTCAAAATTAAACTGTGGGACAACATTGACAAGTTGTTTAGGGTCGACATCTACAACAGTTGCACGAAAGTCATCATGCTGCAGAATGTTGTCAATGAGCTTCATGCCATCGGTAATTTCAGAAATATTTCCAAAAATTTTTGGTCGGAACTGTGCATCATCTTCGGGAATGAGTTGGAGAAGAGTCCATCGGCTGTCAGTCAATCCGTGGAAATCGATTACCCAAGGTTGTTAAAATGCTTCAACGATCTGCTGGCCAGATTGAAGCACAAGAATTTAGAAATGAATAAATCTTGCTTCACCAAATGGGAGAATGCTTATCTCTCGAAATCTCTGGGCAAACTCCTGGAGCCGGTGAGAAGCATGTGGCACCTCAACCAGGTGCCCACACTCGACCAAGTGGACAACGCGGTTAGAGTCATATCGGAAGCCCTCAGTGTATCTCTGTGTGATAAAAATTTAAGCATAAGCTTGGCTCAGAGCGTAGCTAAATGCATCAAGCAAATGAACATGGAAGCGGAACAGAGACTGTCGATGGACAGTGACATTGCACAGATCATCGAGGCGCCGACGAGCTCCCAGCAGAAGAACGCCGATCTATGCAACTCCTTGTACTACTTCTCGTCGCAGATTAAAAGAGTCTTAGCCAACATGAGCTCCCTGCTTCCCCCCGAGAGCATCCAAATCGTTCAGAACAGTTTGAAGGAGTCCACCAGCCTGCCTGTACTGATGTCGTTCGCCGAGACGATAAAGAACTCCTTGCATATAATACTGATGACCATGCACGACGAGCCCGACCTGCGCCGAGCGGAGGAGCCGGGAACCAGGAGCCTGAGCTGCTCCCCGTACATGCGCGAGCTGCAGCAGTTCCTGTCGCGCTGCTGCGACATCTATCTCTCCATGTTCAATGAGAAGCCTGCCCTCGACGAGTGCTGCGTCGACATCGCCAAGTCCTGCATCGAGAGATTCGTCTACCATGCGTGCAACGTTCGCCCGCTAAGCGCCTACGGCCGAGCGAAGCTACAGGTGGACTGTCAGCAGCTGGAGACCTGCCTCGCGCCGCTGGTGAATGACGTCACGGAGCTCGGCGACCACTACCGCCAGCTGAAGGCGCTGGGCCTGCTGCTGGAGAAGACTCCCCAGGAGATAGCCCGGGGCCAGTACGAGGGCGCCGCTCTGCCGTACTCGCTCGTCATGATGTACCTATTCTCGCACGGCGGGGCGGAGCTGGTGGCGCCGCACGCGTGCGCCGGTTGGACCGCCGCGCGGCTGATGCAGTGGCTGGACGCCCACCGCGACGAGCGAGACCGGCTCGAGTTCGTGGCCGGCGCGCTGCAGCGGTACCAGAACCACATCCGCCATAACCAGATCGCCCACTATGACGAGGTCTATCCCGTGCTACTGCAGCTTCTCGAAGATGGAAAGAGAGCGATACGCCAGTAGTACCTACCTATAGCAACGTTATTTAAAATATGTACATTGAAGTAAATCCAATAAAGATGTATAATTAGTAATTACTTTAAACAATTATTTCACCTCTGTCTTGCTTATCTCATAATTAAAGGGCAGCTCATTGTAATTAAAAAATATACATTATCCTAACGAATAATGTATTTTTTTTATTATTTGACTGGAAAAAGTCCCGTGTGCGCGCGCGTTTGAAGATGTATGCACAGACTAATAAGAGATACTACGATGTATGGGGGTATAGGTAGTCCGTAGTACCAAGTACTATTATATTATATTCTGTGGTAGTACTAGCGGTCGAGCGCGCTGCTCAGCGCCCGAGCTTACGCTTAGCGATAAAACCAGCCTTCGTATACCAATTATAAAAAATATGTTTATACTTTAGCGGTTAAAGTGGTACCCACACACAGACACCAACATTTATTAAATTCTATGTGTATTTTAATGACATCAACCGGAATAATAACATGAAACAATCAGTAACAATCATATGTTTTATTAAAATATAAATGTTATAAGTTGCGAGTGCCGTCCTGGGTCGTGGTGAGGGTCCGCATCGCGCGCGCGACGGCCGCGCTCACCCGCCCCGCGCGCCGCTCCGCCTGCGAGCGCTGCCGCACCCAAATATCTGTTAAAGCACTTCTTGCACTTCCCACTACAATAAATTACTATTTATACGAGTCTCGTCAAGTATTCCTATGAAATGTTTACAAAACTACAATTGATTGTATGTTACATAGGAAATACGATTGCATCGGTTTGTATAAGTTGCGGTGAATAAATGAAGCCTTATCAGTTGTCAATTTGTCATAAGTGTCATAACACTAATTGTAGATTGTAATATCTTAAATAGTTGCAAATAAGTAGTACAGGCACACATAGGCGCCAGCAGAAATAATTCCCTAGGGGTAAATATTTTAGTTTTCTTTCTTTTCTTTTTACTTTTTACGAACAACAGTGACTGTCTATTTACGTCAACAGAATACATTGCCGAAACAATACGAACTATCTTTGTACCCACGGCTTACGTTTATTTCAATAATTCCTGTTGATCCCGAGATTCCTAAGGGGTGCAAGTGCACCACCTGGCACCCCCCTGCCGGCGCCCATGCAGGCACCACAGAGTACTTTTTATATATATGAAAGCAGGCACTGACCATAACTGATATGTTTCTACTTTATAAATTATAATCTACGCAAGTAAGACAATAATTTAAAAAAATATGATTACTGATTACCAACATGCGAAAAAAAGGAAAATAAAACAAAACAATGGTAATAATTAAATGTAATATCAATAACATACGAATCGTACCTACTCTTACAAAAATATTTACATACAGACTAACATAATTATTAAGTCTTTTATAAAATGCCATACAAACTCATACTTTACAACGATAATAATTAATGTGATACGGACAAAGCTTAACGAGTTAATGCCCAGCGATGTGCTGAGTATCTTGTGCGGCAACTATTATCTCATAACAGAAAATAAATGGCTAAGCTTGATCTATTTAAACTTTTGTCTCGTAACATACATGATTAGTAGAATATAATTATTCTATGTTGAATTTTAACCTTTGGTTTTTGGCCATCGCACGGCAAATAAATTTTAAATGCTCCAACCACCGATTTCCTGTGATTTTTTATTGGGCAGTGTCCGTTGTTTAATAAATATTAAATATAGCAACACCGCGACCTACATGCTGCCAGTGTTGCTATATAAAACAATATTGCTCGACAAATCATAGACAGTGCCACCTTTATCTATCCATTACTATGTGAGTTCTAGTTACTACCTCTACATCTAAACTAAATGCCTTCGTACCTGCCGAGTGCAGAGTAGCGGGAACATTCGACACTATATACGCGACATATTCTTGGCTCCGTCGTAATCATCATAATATTATAAATTTATAACATTCTCTTTCGGTAAACGTTACGAATGCTCGGCTTTATTATCAACTGTTCCCGCTCGTCCCATACGTCCAAGTGGCGAACTACTCTAGTATCTATTGCTTAATCAACCTCGGACTTCCTACACGAGTGACGCCTTATACTTGTAGGCAGGGCATATATGATATAGGCCACCCTAGGCGCAACTACTAGCGTAACGATAAGACACGTCACGGCAAAAATTGATTTATGGAATTATTGTATGAGCTACGCGACACGGCACTCAATTCTTTGGGACTTGAGGTGTCACGCCGCTTCGCTGCAGCGTAGCCACGCCTACCTAAAGGTACCGCTCTAATCAACGCGGCAAGCGACTGCGCGTGCGGTCGAAAAAAATTTTAAAAAATGCCACTTTCCCCGCGTTCCATCTGATGTTAAAAACGACCAAAACGCTCAAAATGCCTCCTATTTTGAGCGTTTTGATCGTTTTTAACGTCAAATGGAACGCGGGGTTTATGACATAGGATAGGTTTCATTTTGCTCCACGTCACTATAAAGCAGCAGTGGCATGGGTCGCTACTCGCTACACCAATGTCGTCAGAAAATAAAACTTAAAGTGCTTTAAATGAACGTAGACGGGGCGCTGCTGGTAAAGGAGAACTGTCAAAAATTACGGTTTTGTTTGATAGAAGCGTTAGTTCCTTTTATCGCCACGTTTAATTAAAGCCTTGTTGCGCTCTACGTCGTAAAGTGGCATATTGTTTTTTTTTTTTTGGTTGCGGTCGCTAGAGGCAAAATCGGAAAGTCAGTGTAAGTGTCACTCGCGGAGGTGGTGTCGGAGGCATAAAATTAATTTACCTAGCGCAATAGAGAAACAAAGGCCTGAGAGAGAGATGTAACTATCAGTAACACTGCGTGGTAAAGAGACGTATGACACATGACAGCAGGACTGTTTTTGACGTCTAGTCGGCACGTATCGGCACGTTGACAATATAATCTCATAGAATTCATGTTCAATCATGCTTGTGTAAGTGTATACGTACACATATTTACACACAGATGTAAATCAATTTTGGTTTCGTTTGACAGCTCGAGATTGTTTCTCTATTCCGCTAGGTAGGACTTTATGGTCGGAGGTGAGATGTCGGCTAGACCTGGGCGTCGTCGAACGCGATGTCGAACAGCTGGGCGAAGTGTGAGACGTAGTGCACGGCGACGCCGGCGCGCACGAACTCCGGCAGCTCAGACACGTCGCGCCGGTTCTCCTCCGGCAGGATCACCGTGTCCACGCCCGCGCGCTTCGCCTGCACGACAACACAACATAATATAATGCTACCAACACACAAACAAACCGGCGCCATCTAGCGTCAACCAGTGGAACCACGACAACATGAAACCCCCTACGATACTAGATGGCGTTAGGTGAGCCACTGACGAATGATGACCGGATACAAGCGCGAACTTTCCGGAATTATCACGTAAATACCTAAACATAAATCAGTAAATGTGTAGCAATAAGAAAGTAAAATGATCAAATCACTGCAAGCGATCGAATCGATTGAAACCCAAATGGGGAAGATGCAGATTATCTTAGGTTAGGTTATCTTAGGTTATTTTATTTTGGCTTATTTTCAATTATTTTTGTGTAGGAAAAGACGACTAATATGTTAAAAAATCATTAAAATGTAAAAAAATATATTATTATATAAAAAAATATATATTCTAAAATTTTAAAGAGGAAACGACAAGCGAGTCACTTTTGTATTTTTGTATTAATAATTCTACCAAACTGTATACTACTAAAACTATTCTGGTGTTGCGAGTGTCCCTGTGCGTCGGTAGTTGCTTTCCATCGGTTGACCCGTTTGCTCGTTTTCCCCCTAATTTTATAAAAATAATGTACCGCAATGATCTTCTCCTTGATGCCGCCGACGGGCAGCACTCGGCCGGTGAGCGTGAGCTCGCCCGTCATGGCGAGCCGCGGCCGCACCGCGCGCCGCAGGCACAGCGACACCAGCGCGGTGCACACCGTCACGCCCGCCGACGGACCGTCCTGATACAACACAGTACACACAACACATTACAACGATGAACTAGCTAACTACCACGAAACCGTTTTAGACTCAAACAATCGTACGAGAATGCCACATCCCGCTCTAACTAACGATAAATGACGTTGTTAGAGCAGGACGCAGCATTCTCATTCGAATGTTTGAGTCTCAGAACGGTTTCGTAGTAGGTGCTATTCCAAAGTGTCAGAAATCACTAAGTGCGCCCCATTTGGTCCGTCAAGTGAGACTGTACTGAGTATCGTGTATGTCGTGCGTATACCTTAGGCGTGGCGCCCTCGGGCACGTGCACGTGGAGGTGTTCTGTCTCGAGCAGCGTGTTGTGGGGGTCGCGATCCGCCACGAAGTTGCGCGCCACCGTCAGCGCGATGCGCGCCGACTCCTTCATCACGTCGCCGAGGTGGCCCGTCAGCTCCAGCGATCCCGCCCCCGCCCCAGCCGCCGCGCCCGCCCCGCCCTCCACCCCGCCCCCGGCGCCGCTAGTACGACGCCGCACCACAGACTCGATGTACAGCGAGCTGCCGCCTGCGAACAGTTTAGATCGACTCAATTACAATGTAAAATGACAGAGATCAAATAAAACAATTGTTTTGATTTATGTTCTAAATAAAAACATAATATATATATATATATATATATATATATATATATATATATAATACATATATAGCTTGTCAAAAAAGAGTAGACGCTGTACACAATTTTGAAATCATGAAAACCTTGTTAAATCGAGATAAAAATGTACCAGGTGATAATATTTAAAGTGTATACTGTACAAGTGTTCTCTGTGGAAATACAAAGAGAAAAAACAACTTTTGAGCGCGATTACATTTAGAAAATTTACTATTAATTGTCTACTCTTTCTTGACAGATCTATTTTGTTCAGCCAACAGCCTTGTTCTCAAATTAAAATATAAATTATAATATTGCGAGGCTTGTGAATTAAACGAAGACATTGTTTCTCAATTGTATAATAATTAGTAAGGTAAGACTAGCAACACTCGGCGGTGGTCTCACCCATGGCGGTCCAGGCGAGGCCCATGACGACGCCGGGCGGGGTATTGTCGTACATGCGGTCGTGCTTGAAGGCGGGCTGCCCCACCAGCTCCACCAGCGACTCCGCCCCCACCTCCACCCCCTCCGCCGCCTCCTCCGCCCCGCTCACTATCTTGTACGCCACCTTGCGCGCGATCTGCCCCGGCCCACACATGACACACCATCAGCCTTACATCAACATTACGAAAGGGAAGAATGGACAAAATGGCGAATTTCCTTTGTCTAACTGTCACTTTGTCAATTCTTTTGTGGAAAGAAACTGCTTCTATGGTGACAACGCTAAGACTGTACGATTATAGTAACATAATCTATTTTAATATTACGAGTGCCGAAATATTGTGTCCGTCTACTCATGCTCGACCGACCGAACCGATATTAATGAATTTTCGGCGGAACTTTGAATCCGTCGGTTAATCCGTCGTCCTGTCGTGCCGAATTTACATTAGGAAACTAGTGTCACACATATTGTAATAAGTTTCGTGAAAGTAGTTGGCTACAACTACTTGCTAAAGTTTGAAACTACTTTAATTAAATTAATAGTGTCGTAAAGTCAACGTGTTGAGTTAACATGCTTTCGCAAGACTACAGTCACTAGTTTGGCTATGCGATTTCGGCTTAGGGCTAACCCACACGTACCACAACCACACCACGTAACGACAAAATGCCGTCGAGCAGTGGCTACATGTGAATGGTGTCGCTGCAACTTTTTGTAGATGCGTTGTACCACAACGCAACTACAAAAAGCCATATCGACAAAATGTCGACGTGGTATCGCCAGTAGTTGCGATGTGGTTACGTACGAAAGTCAATGAAACGGAGGGGGGAAAATCGCGGGCGGTGTGCGCGCACTGTCGTTGCATCGACGCAACGTTGTGGTTGCGATGTGGTCGGCCACTAGTTCTCTTGTGGTTGCGATGTGGTCGGTATCACACAAGTGGTCGACAACGACTGCAAAATGTGGTACGTGTGAACAGTCCAGTTCGTTTAAAATATACACCCGACCACGTGGAGTGGTGGTGGTTGTCGTGTAGTTGTGGTAGGTACGTGTGGGTAGGCCCTTAGCGTTAGTTTACCTTCTCGATGTGTTTCTGGAGGTTGCGCACGCCGCTCTCGCGGCAGTAGGAGCGGATGAGCGCGTCGAGCGCGTCGTCCCGCAGGCGCAGCTGGGTGTCGGTGAGGCCAGAGGCGGCGCGCGCGGCCGGCACCAGGTACTGATCGGCGATCGCGCGCTTCTCCTCCGCCACGTAGCCCGACATGTTGATCAGCTCCATGCGATCCCGCAGCGGCTCCGGTACGGAGTCCAGCACGTTGGCGGTGCACACGAACAGCACGCGCGACAGGTCGAGCGGCACGTCCAGGTAGTGGTCGAGGTAGTTGGCGTTCTGCTCCGGGTCCAGCAGCTCGAGCAGCGCCGACGCCGGGTCGCCCGCCGCCCCGCGACCTATCTTGTCCACCTGCGGGAAACACCAATTAACACCTCTCAACGAGCGACGACCGACGACCCGACACAACAACTCTAGTATGTGTGATGTAAAGGAAACGTCAGCTCGTTGACAACTAAACTCGTTACAGAAAACGATAAGAACTTATTCAAAATTGTTTTATTTCTAAATTGAACTTTTAAAACTTTCAAACGTCGGAATTTTGACCATAGGCATAGTTAGACGTATACGGCATACCTCATCGATGAGCACCAGAGGGTTCTCAGTGCCGGTCTTCTTGAGGCACTGCACGAGTTTGCCGGGCATGGCGCCGACGTAGGTGCGGCGGTGGCCCTTCACCTCCGCCACGTCCGACATGCCGCCCACCGAGAACCGGAAGTACTGGCGGTTGAGCGCGCGCGCGATCGACCGCGCTATCGACGTCTTGCCCACGCCCGGCGGACCGTGGAAGCACAGGATCTTGCCCTGAAGTAACAATAATTATTGTATTATTGTCGTACGTAATCGTATTAATCTATCGTCACCTGCTCCTAATGTGGTTAAAAATTGAGAGAGGTACAAGTCTATGCTCTATACATACTTTTATAAAATAACAAACAAAACTTCCGTTGCTCATGGACAGGATAAACAACACATTATGTTACCTAGATTAAGTTGAAACGTCCCACCACATTTAGGTAAATGAATTGGCATTACTCGACAAGACGTAGGTCCGTCAACTACCTATGGATCAATTTGGATGGTACCTGCGTGGATCCGCGCAGCTTGGAGACGGCGATGAACTCGAGTATGCGCGTCTTGATGTCGTCCATGCCGTAGTGGTCGGCGTCCAGTATGGCGCGCGCGCCGGCCAGGTCCAGCGTCTCCGGCGACGTGACGCCCCACGGCAGCGACGTCAGCCAGTCCAGGTAGCACCGCGTCACGCTGACACAACATACTCACTAGTTAGAGCTTGTCTCATTTGAAATGACGCGCCCAACCACTTCAATTGTTGATATAAATGAAAAATTTTCTACTGTGAATACGAGGGAGGGGCGCGTCATTTTAAGTTTATAGACAATCCCTACACTGCTATTCAGCTCTGGATTAATAAATTGTAGGCCGCGGCCTAGAGGCGGCAGCGTCCTAGGGGGGCGGCAGATTTCGATTATGGAGCGGTGGAAATAAAGTGGTCTACACTCATAAAAAATATAAATCCGGCCCTGCTGCCCACAACGAACTTGCACTGGGAACCGTCGTTCGTCGCACCCCAACCGTATCCTTTCCAAGAAAGTATACTCGGTCCTTTTCCGGGACTCACACAATATGTTGAAAAAGCCACATAAAGATAACACATGGACTAGCATAATACCTAAGTGTGGCAAATAAAATCCTAAATAATTATTTTTCAAAAGCACATTTTGTGTGAGCTGCACACACTTCATTTGCGAGCACCTGTTCTGTCGTGCGTGTGTACCTATATACGTTACATGTGTATAATATAGACGTGTGCGTATAGGCGTATGTGTGCTGGCGTGCGTGTATAGACGTGCGAGTATACTGTTTAGTGGTGTGTGTAAGCGTGCCGGCTGCCGCATGTTACATCAGCATTCAGCTGTACTCACTTGAACTCGGAGCTGTGCCCCTCGAGGAAGTTGAGTTTGTTGAGTTCCTCGTCGATGACGGCCTGCACGGCGGCCGGCACGGTCTTGTCCGCGAGCCGCTCCCGGAATTTGTCGCCGATCGCGTCCTTGTCGTCCTTCTCCAGGCCCAGCTCCTTCTTTATCACCTGAAATACGCGCGCACGGATTTAGCACGCCGAGTGATAAAAAAAATAGGAACGATAATTAGTGCTGCCATCTTAAGTTACCCCAGTGAAAACTATGTATGGCGGGAAATTTAAACCACCTTGATTACCTAGTACCTACTTGGGTTTGTAAACACATTCAAACCAGGAGATCGAGATTTGTTTATCTCGAGACCACTCTCCGGTCTGAATGTCTGAATAAAGAGATTGAAAATAAAAATATTGCTTAGCCAATGATTGATATTGTTACGTGCTAGGGTTTGAAGGATTCGAAAAGAAAAACTGCTGACTCTCTTGAAGACTTTATTCACTAGCACTAAGCCTAGCACACTGCACAACGCACTAAGTCCAAAACTCTAAGCACCATCATGCTGTCCTAGGTCGTAGCCAAGTCGTAGGCTTATAGGTTAGTAATTAGTTGGTTCTGCATCTGCCATTGTACAACTCAGATTCACAGTCACAGGTAACAAAAGGCACACTCTTCAACTCCCAAGCGGCTACATACGGCCGCGAGAACAATCAAATCGAAGAATAGGTTCAAAGAGTCAATGTCTCACGAAAACAATAAACTAAGGTTAGAGTCACTATAATATCACGATTCACTGAATTTTGTAACACTTAGAACAGAGGAGCAGAGCTCGACTCAACTTTTTAGCGGTTAATTATAAACAAATCAATGATGCAACGCAAATTGCAAACCGAAACGCCATATTGTTATTGTTTGTTGGCCAAAGATGCGCCAAAGAGATTATACAATATACTACGTATGGAATGAGAATGTTGCCATACTAATAAATTTTTATATTATTTTATATAGCAACATCGCTAAAATTCAGCCCTTGTATTCCCATGACCTCCATACAAAGTTGACACCGGCTGGTTGCATCAATTAAAAATATGTACGGTATGCAGTATGCAGTGTGCAGTGTGAGTAACGGTACCTTGAGCTGCTCGTGCAGGATGTACTTGCGGTGCTGCTGCTTCACCTTCTCCTCCACCTCCTTGCCGATCTTCTGCTGCAGCTTCGACAGCTCGTACTCCTTCTTCAGCAGGGCCAGCGACAGCATCAGCCGCTTCGGGATCTGAACCACACGAGTGTTATTTACGATCACAATTTTGTTATCTATTTAATTATTTAAATAATTGATTTATAAGTATTAAGTATTCTTTTTGAGTCCCGAAGTTGCTTTCGGTTTATACATTTCAAACTTTGTAAAGAGCGATTAACATAGAAACTTTCGAGCGTAGCCCAACGTGAATAACGAAAATCTCCTTACAATGAACGTATAGATCGTCCCGGATAGATTATAACGGGTTATGGGACGCTTCGTAAATGTATGTGTATCGACGTACGTGTCGAATGCGACTATGCCCCGTGACAGGCTCGACGTATGAGGGTGTTTGATATTCCATTTAACACAAGGTGCCGCTATGTACCCCTAGGGTCTGTCGTGTCAAATAGACATATTATGACAGATATATCGTGACACATGACTGCTATATGGTGACATATGACAGCAGTTTCACACTATAGACCTTAAGGCTACATAGCGGTATTTGGTGGCAAATGAAATACCAAACACCCCCATTGTATAGATAATATGGTGTGAAAGAGTCCAGTGGACGTTTCCCTGAGCGTGTGTAACTCACGTCCATCTCCTCGAGCACGGCCTGGAGGTCGGCGGGGTCGGCGCCGGTGAGCGCCGCGCCCAGGTCGCTCAGGTACACCGGGTTGTCCACGACGCGCTGACCCTGCGCCAGCATGTGGTGCAGCGACTCCCTGCATCGAGCAGTCATCACATACCCATTACTAACTATATCACGGAGCCGAAGGTGCTCAACAGAACTCTTCATTTCTTACCTATAGATGTTTGGGAGTTTCAGCGTTGTTTAAAGAACCAAAAGCATATGCAGTATGCTACTACTATGCTGATTACATTAATCATCATCATTATCACTATCGTTTCACCGTGCATTATGACCCTATACAGCATGACTGGTGAGACATGACCGATACTTAAGGAGAGTATTCAGTACTCGATTCTCATTTTAATTATGTAATGAAATTAGGTACTTAATTTTTGACCGGTGTCCCTTCGTTAGGTAAATAATTATTTAACTTTATGCTACATTTACTCAGTGATCAATTGATATTATTTTTTTATATATTTTTTTTTTCAACTAATTTAATAGCCAAATATCACGTCCTTGAGTATTGAACATGTCTCACCAGTCATGCTGTATATTTTTGTTATTTTAAAGTATATTGTATACTAATATTTGATGTAATGGCCCGCGCGGTGTCATGGCGCCGGTAGGGGCTGCTAACAAAGCTGCATAAACACGCAAAGCGTAAGGCTCGACTACCACTGGCACACAGTCGATGCGAAGCGACGCGTCATAATTTTTTTTAGCTGTGGCATTGGATTTATTACTTTTATTTAACAATTTAAAGGTTAGACTATTTTTATATTTAGGTATTTTGATAAAAATTGTCGCATACATAGTGACCACGATTTATAACACTTGCTGCTCAATAGTCAATACTACAGGGAAATGTACAAGTCAAGGGAAGTGCATAATATATATATCCCTGCAGATTCACCTGTACAGTGGGTTCATGTTGATGATGTCCCTGATGGTCTTGATGACCTCCTGCGTGAGAGCCTTCACCTCCTCGTTCTGCTGGAACTGCTCGTGCATCATGTTCTCCACCTTCACCATCATCACATGCTCGGGGAGGGGCTTCTCCTGGCCCTCCTCCTTGATCCTGTCTGCCTCCTTCCGCTTCGTGTTCCGATACTTCCGCCTCCGCCTCTCGGCGTCCGTCTCTTCGCGGGTAACATTAAACTCAACGTTAAATACCGGAAATTTGAGCTTCATTTCTGAAATCAATTCAGAGATGAAGCTCAGGTATGCTGTCAAAATGAGTTACTGCAGCACAGCAAGTGGCTCATTGTGTTCTAGTTTCATTCTACGTTATTTGTTATTGAAATAATATTTACAAGAAACTTGAAATAAAATATGCTTATAAAAAAGGGGTTTAATGCTATACTTGGAAAACTATCATACCCAGTGACGGATTAACCCTCAATCAAATTAAGCAATTGCCTAGGGCATCATGTCTGAGGGGGCACCAGAGGAAGGACAAAAGGACAAAAAACATCCGTCCTTAGGGCATCACGTCTCACTCTCACGTTACCAAAAACCACACCAAAAAAGTTTCTAGGATAAAGGGGGCACACAGGCATGGATTGCTTAGGGCATCAAGTAGTCTTAATCCGTCACGGATCATACCTGCAGGTCCCGTCTCTATTTCATCTTCAATAAACTGTCCTGTTATTCTGATCCTGCGGTGGGCCATTACAACTAAGCGTAGTTTGTGGTCCATGTCTTGCATCTCGTGTATTTGGGCAAACACACCCACTTGGTGCAGATCATCCAAATTTGAGACCACATCAGACATTTCATCCTCCTTTTTCCTCAGGAATATACCAACATACGGCTGATTTAATTTTACTTTACGTCTTATTAGATCAATTAATGCTGGATTTGATACCTGTAAAGATTGTTTATTTAAAACTTGAAACAGATGAAAATGAACCCTTTGAATACAACAAAAACATTTATTGTATCTGGCCAGTTAAAATATGACTAACACGGCATTCAATATGTGACAATAATATCTATAGTGTCCACTGTGCAAGGTATTTATTTTAATTAATTTTTCATAATTTAAAATGGTAAGCTGATGTTTAATGCTAATTTGAAATTTGTATTTAGCTGCTTATTTACAATAATATAAGAGTAAATTGAAATCTCACCTCTATTAACTTAATAAACCTAGGGAAGACGGGGTTCCTGTTTATGGCGATGACGGGCACCTGCGGCCACACCTCCGGCACCGCCACGGTGGCCGGTAGCTGGCTGGAGAATATTGGTGTCTCATCTTTCACGTCTATCCCTTCGTCCTCGTCCTCATTTTTCTTGTTCGTCGAATATTTCTTGCTATTTACTATCTGAAACTTAATTTAGCATGTAGAGATATAACTTGGGAAAGTTAAAAATAAGTCCATATAATAATTACTAACCTCTTTAGTTGGCACAAATACATTGTTGTGACCGCATATTCGTATTTCACGGTTGCCGCATTTCGAGAAAGTACTAAATAATCTTCTTTCTTCTGGTTTACTATGCAAATATGATGCAATTTTTGTAACTTTGCTCGATACTGAACTTGACGGCCTAAGGCCGGAATTATTCAAAACAGCACTCCTAATTAAAGCACTAGCCGTGTGCATTTTTTCTACTAATATTTATTTCAATATAATACATAAAGTAATATTTATTTTTTACAAAAATATCAAATGTATAGTTGTTGTTTTTATAATTCGTCCGTCGGGACAGGCAAAGGGAGCGTTGCCCATACAGCCATTTCTATGCTTTCTCTATTCAATGAATGATAGTGAAGGCCGAAGCCAATTCTTTTATAATAACCATCTGAAATAGAGTTTTCATCAGGCCGAAGCCAATTCTTTGATATCAATAATATGAAATAAGTTTTTTCTTCAGGCCGAAGCCATTTCTCATGTTTTGATAGTATTTTACTGTCCCTTCTTGAATTTGACATAAATTGTCGTCATTGGTCATTGTTTGTATCTGTGTTGTTTGTCTTCATTGTGTTGACGTGGTCTTGACTCTTGACAGATGCCTAACCTAAAAAGTCTGCTAGTAAACAGTTCAAAGTTATGTACAATTTAAAACGATATTTTATTACTAAAACTAAGAAAAACGAGATGAAAAGCAAATATAAAATAAAAGAGAATTATTTACAACCACAAAGTACTTATATATATTTAGGAAATTTACAACATAACCGTTACAGAGAACTATCTCTGTGTTACTATATACAATCTCAAGATATATAGGTAATGACTGGTGAGTATTTATATTTTATTTATATATCACCAATAGTAGAAAGGACGTACTCATATATTGGCTTATAACAATCGGGTGTTTTCAGAAGCTGCTGAAGGGAGTGCGGGATGGCTTCAGCAGTTTTAAAGATATCCATCAAGTGATTAATAAAAATAAATCTTTGAAGAGTAAAACTGTTACAAGTAAAGAAAATGTGATCCAAGGTTTGTTCAGAATGATTACAGTAATTACAAATGGGTGAAGACAATATATTCAATCTGTGAAGATGAGCATTAAATCGACAGTGACCAAGTCTAAGACGGCAAATAGTAGAATAAAATTTCCTGTCATGATATGAAACACCTTTAGTAAACCATGGGACTGACAACTCCTGTTTAATATTAGAATACCATTTTCCTTTGGTTTCCATGGTCTGTTTCCAAAAATTTGTAAATTCGATTTTAAAGGTTTCTTTTATTTTGACTAATACATCAGATTCTGGAAGGCATATGTTTTTAATACAATGCTCCTGAGAACAAGTGGTTATAGCTCTTGCTAGAAAATCAGCCTGTTCATTTCCCTTAACACCAATATGTGACGGTGACCAGACTAAAACTATAATTTTTTTGTTTAATGTTGTTAATTTTGTATATTTTTCTCTAATATCATAGATAATATAGTTAGTTGTAGCACAAAATTTGGGGTTATTTAAGTTTTGAAGAACGCTAAGACTATCAGACACTATAATCCATTTATCATAAACTTGAGTTTCGATATACTCTAATGCAGACAGAACTGCTAAACACTCAGCAGTAAAAATACTTGTTAAATTTGGAAGCCTAATACCATATCCTTTCTTATCCTGTTTAATATATATGGCTGCTGATACCGCCTCAGAAGTCTTTGAACCATCAGTATAGACTTGTTGATAACCAACTAGGTTACTTAGTAAAAGGTAGACATCTTCTTTGCACTTCAGAGAATTATCAATTACAATTTTTAGTGGAAAATATTTAGAGCTAAATGTGCTCATATAGCAAGGCCATAAGTCACTTTCATGTAAGTTATAGTCTTGCTTTATTTTTACAATTTCAGGTAGGTAATGTGATAAAATAGAGGAAGAAGAACCACTCTGCAATTTTACAAGAAGAGGATGATTTTTTATGGATGAAATTCTCAACAAAAACCTGTATGTTAAATATTTAAAGCGAATTTTCAAAGGAGGGATGTTACATTCAACCTGCATTGATATTATGGGTGTGGAACACATCGCACCAAGCACAATCCGTAAGCACCTATTTTGAACTTTATCTAGTCTATCAACAAAATGTGGAATAGAAGCAAAGCATACATAACCATATTCAAAATGGCTTCTTACAATAGCCTTGTAAAGAATTAATAAAATTTTTGGATCAGCTCCCCAATATGTGCCTGCTAAAGACTTTAATATATTGCAAGCCTTTAAAGCCCTGTTTGCTAAGTAATCAATATATTTATTAAATTTGAAGGAGTTCTGAAAAATCACACCTAAGAATCTAACAGTATTGTCAACTGCTAACTTACTATCTCCATATTGTAGGACAATGTTTGTTGTTTTGCTAGGTTTTTTTGAAAAAACTAAAACTTTGCTTTTTTCAGAGCTGATGTCCAAGCCCAGATCATCATAATAGGCCTTAAGGCCGAGGAGAGCAACTCTGAGATTTTCAATAGCTGCAGACAAGTTGTCTGCAGTACAATATATAGTTAAGTCATCTACAAACTGTAGGTTAGTAATGTTTTGACCTAAGACAATATTTAACTTATATATATACAAAATAAATAGTAAAGGACTGAGAATTCCACCTTGACTTATTCCTTTGTAGGAGTACCTTGGACCAATCAGTTTATTTTCAAATTTCACAAATAATTTACGACCACTAAGAAAATGATACACCCAATTTACCAATTTTTCAGGTAATTGTAAAGAAGTTAAAATATTTGAAAGTTTTTCCAAATTGACATTATTATATGCGCCAACAACATCAAAGAAAATACCAACCAATATTGAATTACAAGACAGAGCATTGTGAATATCCAAACAAAAATGACTCAAGCTCTCTCTAGCCGAACGGCCACGCCGAAAACCGAACTGATTACTAGGTAAAATATGATTTCTTTCTATAAAAAATTCCAATCGCTGTTTAATAAGCTGTTCAAATATTTTGCCAACACAAGAACTTAAAGTTATAGGTCTATATGAATCTGCAACATTTATATCCTTTCCGGGTTTTAATATTGGAACGAGACAATCTGTTTTCCACTGTTCAGGAATCATGGAATGGCACCACAATGAATTTAATAGATTAAGAAACAACTTCATATTATTGGTGTCTAACAATTTAAACATTTTGTAAGATAAACAATCTAGACCACAAGCAGAATCTTTACGAGATTTTATGGCTGCCTTCAGCTCTTCAAATGTAAAACTCTCTACTAAAAAAGAATTTGAAGATGTTGTCACATTGGTATTACTGTTCTTATAATTATTTGGTACTGTATCTGGAGTATATTTATTTAAAAACTGTAATATCCATTCACTATCAATGAAACTACTTCTAGGTGTATAACTTCGATTGAATTTTTTAATTTTCATCCAAATTTGGCTCATAGGAGTTAATCTACTAACAGATTTACAAAAGTTTTCCCAAGAAAGTCTTCGCTCTTGTTTCAATATGCGTTTTTTATGTGCTTGAAGACGCTTAAATTCAACAAAAGTTTCAATACAAGAATTCGCTTTAAACCGCGCATAGGCTTGACGACAATCATGTACAGCCTTGGAACATTTTTCATTCCACCATACTAATGGAATTTTAACTTTTTTTTTACTGTTACTACAGGCAGAACTTTGAGAAACAGAATTAGCAGTTGGGGTGCAGAACTTAGGCTTATTCAAACCGTTGACAAATGTGCCACATTTATCAACAGTTTGAATTATAAGCGCACAGAATCTATTATAACTGTTGATTAAATCGCATGTTTCAATTTGAAAATTTTTTAGTTTCTGATTAACAGTTTTTTCATACAAATCCCAATTTACTGTTTTCAGATTCGTGTGAAGAGGAAAACTTTCAAATGTCTGTGACAAGTTACTATGGGAAGAGAATGATGGAGAAAGATTCAATGTTGTCAGAGTTGGTAAATGATAACTACCTAATGAGTCTGAAGAAACTTGCCATTCACAAAATAACGCTAACGACGCCGAAACAAAAGTCAGATCTAGTGCATTTGGCTTCCATCTATGCGACCCTACAGTGGTTGGACGTCCATCATTCAAGAGAACCAAATCATTCTCATCAGCGACATCAACAATATCTCTACCTCGCGCGTCAACTTTGCCGCAACCCCATAAAGTATGATGCGCGTTAAAGTCTCCAGCAAAAATTATCGGTTTCGGAATAGTCTGTATTAAATCATTAAATTTTTTCTTATTAAATTCAGGAGTACAGCTTCCTGGGCTGTAAAAACTTACAATCGAAATTTGTTTCTGAAAAATTTGAATCTGAACAACAATATTTTGTAAAGAATCATCATAAAATGTATTAATTTTGTTATAGACTATAGTGTTATGAATTAATATGGCTACTCCATTGTGATTATTACCACAGTCATTTCTCACAATAGAGTATCCTTTCATGTTAAATGTGATATGTGGCTTGAGCCACGTTTCACTAATTATACAAATGTGGATGGAATTATCTAATAGAAATTTTTGTAATTCATATTTATTACTTGGCAAGCTTTGACTGTTCCATTGCATAATATTTACTTGGGCAGAGAATGTGAAAGATTATTATTTTTTTCTTTTATAGTTTCTTTTATTGTTTCTGAAAGAAGCTGTGAGTTTATGCTTGCATTTTGAGTCTTGTTCAGAGTAATAGCTTTAATTAAACATTCTGTGAGTAACGTAAGTGCGTTTTTATTTGAGAGAAGTACATTTAATAAGTCTTTACTATTTGTGTTTTCATTTAATGAAGGGAAGTTTTGTAATTTATTATTAAAAAGGTCTGCATATGATGTAGTTGTATACTTTTTTTTATTTTCTTCTATTTTCATTTTTTTAACTCTACATTCTCCAGATATAGATAAATGGCTACCTTTGCAATGTACGCAAACAGCTTTATCTGGGCTTTGGGTACAATTTTTATAATTGTGAGCCTCGGCACAGATCGAGCAACGCTCTGCATTCTTACAAAACTTTGCTAAATGTCCGTATCTTAAACATTTATAACACTGTTTCACTGGTGGAATATATGTCGTAACAGGAAATCGCCACATATTTATTAAAACATATTCAGGCAATGATGTAGAGCACGAAAAAGTAATTGCCACTGATTGTGTTGGTTGCAGCACAAAGCTGTTGTTAACCTTAGCTTTTCTCATTAATCTACGTACACATATTACCCTTTTTGTACTACTCGAAATTGCTTTATAAATTTTTTGATTGGACATTTCGGTCGGTACGGAGTTGATGACACCAGTCAACTCCGTGCTACCAGCTGGAATGGTTGCTTTTAAATTTTGGTCTCGTAAAAAAGTAGTATTTTCAAGAAATGCGTTAGCTAAGTTCGGCCGATTAAAATAGACTCCAACTTTGAATTTATTAATTTTTTTCAAGAAGGATATTCCCTTAATTGATTGTTGGAAAATACGACTTAAACCCATGAGGTCGCGAGTACCTATAGGAGTTTCACCTGTGCTTTCTACAAAAACTACAAATTCAAAACCAGCTGCGCTGTCCTCTGGATAGCGACGGCTGTAATCATTGACTCTATAAGGAGCATATTTGTTAGATTCCTCTGTGGGCTCAGACTGCTCAGAGCTACTCGACTCAGCCTGATCATCCACCGGACTAGACGATATTAGTCTCTTCTTCTTCCGTTTGGACGGCCGCTGAGACATCGCGGCGCGCCTGGTCCCGTGAAGGGACTTTTATATAATTAAAAAACTTACCAACAGAACGAAGAAATAATTATATACAATTAAAAAATATATACAATACGACCAATATTCTACAATTATACAGCTTTTTACAATAAAAATCAAATTAAATTTTCAGTGCTGAAAAAATTTTCAACTTTTCCCGCCACTCCCGAAAATCGAATCCTCAAATGTATAGGTTAATTTGGGTTAATTTTCCAGAATCAAAGTTCACCCGTCAAGTGTCAACATCTGTCAAAGCCCAAAGGTGACAACCAAACACAGGTGACAAATGTCCATCAACGTCAATTTTTTTTTCACAATTATTCATATCGGGCTACAGTCATAGAGCAAAAGGTACAAAACATTAACAGCCAGGGCTTCATAAGTTCATAACGTTATCGAATATCAGAAAAAATTTAGTTACATACCGTTATTTTCATAATGGTAGCCAGATAACGATAATTTTTTTAACGATATCTAGTAACATAACTAAAAAATATCGTTATCATAATAACGATAAATATAACGGTAAACATAATATTTGAACAAAGATACTGAGTACTGAGTAGTGAACTACAGCTGTGAGCTGACCATGTCATTCTCATTAAACGTCATCTTTCCTTTAAATCTTTCCTTTTCTCTAGTATCGGTAAATTTTCGTACTGTTATGCCGCGGCCGCATATGAGTGGTGCTTCGCGCTAAAGCCGATACTATTGGACGATCTGCGTGTATCGTCTAATAGTATCGTCTCATTGCACGAAGCTTCGGACGATAGACGCAGATGCGGCCGGGCCGTTATAGCTATCACAGATTAGAGTATTATATACTGGTGGAGAGGAGGAAGAAGAAGCCCGCCGCCCGCAACCATCGCGGCATCGCACCATATGTACCTGAGCTGCGTCTGCGGAGCGAGGTCCCCGCGACGCCCCTGTACATATCCCGCCTGCACTGGTCCATGGAGGTCGAGGACGTCGTGGACTACATCCAGAAGAAGACGACACTGCGCCTGAGGGTCGAACGTCTGCAGTCTCGCCACAAGGTTAACTTTAGCTCCTTTGTGGCGAGAGTGCCGACGAATCTTCTGTCGACTTTCGAGGCGCCGCGCCGGAGTTCTGGCCGATGGATGTAGTCTATTGGAGGTTCCGGGGGAGACTCCGGAACGAAGCGAGTCACGTCGCCGGCAAAACGTGAAAGTGTTAGTTTTTAAGTATAATATAGAAAATGTATGTATGTTAGTTTTTAGGGTATTGTTACGAATGCGGACACGTAGTGTCATCTAGCGGCAACCAGGCGAAACCATCACAGACAGCGTAAATCCCCTATTCAATACCAGATGCCGCTACTTGCATGTTTTTGTTTATTTGCGCGTACACTCTGGAATTTTCCCACGATTGTTTACATGTTGTGGAATGTTCTCGCACGGTCTAGAGCTCGCCTCGACCCGTATAAATAGGGCAGGTAAACACGCCGGGAGCCAGTCTTCGAATGTTTTCGAGTGAGCGATAATCAAAGCGACTTCGGAAGTGAGAAACAAGTGACTTAGTGAGTGAACCAGTGATAGTGCTTAGTGTTTGAACTTAGTGCATAGTGTTTGGACCGAGTGCTTAGTGTTTAGACATAGTGATCTAGTGTAAGTGTAGTGTAAGTGTTAAGTGTAGTGCAAATAAAAATCTTCAAGAGAGTCACCAGGTCTTTTTCTCCGAATCATCGAACCTTAGCACGTAACAACTGGTGTCGGAAGTGAGATTTGGAGATGCCATTGACTCCGAGAGAGGACTTCAAGGGGAGTGTCAGGACGAGGGCACAGCGAGCTGCTGCCATCGACTCCGAGAGAGGAGTTCAAGGGGAGCGTGAGGACAACGGCGCAGTGCCAGTGACTCCGGGAGAAGACTTCGAGGGAAGTGTCAGGACTAGGACGCAACAGGCTGCGGAGGCCATACCCACTGGGGACCAAGCTCCGCCCACTGCGGGGCAGGCCTCACCCACTGGCCCCGCCCACCGGGACCCGCCCACTGGCCACGCCCCTCAGGCCCCGCCCACTTTGGGTGTGGCCACGCCCACTGGCTCCGCCCACCAGGCCACGCCCACTCAGGCCACGCCCACTGGCTCCGCCCACCAGGCCACGCCCACTCAGGCCACGCCCACTGGCTCCGCCCACCAGGCCACGCCCACTGGCGCCGCCCACCAGGCCCCGACTGATCAAGCCCCATCAACTGGCTCCAGCCACCATGCCTCGCCCGTAGTTTCTACGGCCCCCCAAATGGCTCCTCAATTGGAAATCATAATTGGGTTAATCCAGGCTTTGCAAGATTCTCAAAGGGCAATGATGGAATCACAAGATCGCAAGCTCGGCGCTCTGCAAGATTCTCAAAGGGCTGACATTCGGGCAATGATGGAGTCTCAAGAGCAACAAAGGGACCTCCAAGAAAAAGCGCTATTGGCAATAAAGGATGTTGGTGACACGGTGACCAAGCTTCGGAAAGATGTCGACATAATGGAAGAACGCATTACCGGGCTAGGAGTGGATATGGAAAATGTGAAAAGTGGCCTCTCAGAACTACAGAAGTGGAAAGTGCGCCTGGAAACCACAGGAGTCGCGACGTCTAGTGGAACTACCGGAGCAGTGGTACAAGGGCCAAAAGTCAAGGTGCCGCCGTACGACGGTACTACTTCTTGGAACGCTTATCGTCAGCAATTCCAGACGGTTGCTACTGCCAACGGATGGACTGAAGACCAATGCCTGACCGCTCTCACTGTTGCGCTTAGAGGGCAAGCTTTGTCGGTCCTGGAAGCACATACAGGAAATGGGTTCCAAGATCTGATGGAGGCGCTTGAATCCAGATACGGGGAGCGACACCTGGAGCACGTGTTCCGTGCCCAACTTCGTGACAGAGTCCAACGCTCAGGAGAGGGACTACAACAATGGGCATTGGAAATTGAGAAACTGGTAAAGAAGGCACATCCAGGAGCAGACTCCAAGATGGTTGACTCAAACACTATTCAAGCCTTTGTCGACGGAATCAGGGATCTGGAAGTCCGAGCTGCAGTAAGGCTACGTCACCACACCTCGCTAAAGGAAGCGTTGGCGCATGCTCTAGAGGTCGAGGCTGTCCGGCGTGACATACGGCAGACCTATAAAATCCGCGAGGTCTCGGAGGAAGTGAAGGAGGTCAAGGCTCCTACGAAGAGAAATTTTGGAGCCATGTGCTACAAGTGCGGCGAAAGGGGTCATCTTCAGCTCAACTGCCCGCAGAAGGATACCCAGATGGCAAGAATGAAAAGGCTTGAGGAACAGATGGAGGAGCTGAAGAAGCAAAGGGCTTCAGCCAGGACTAAGGGGCAAGTACTGCCTGACGCGGAAGAAGCCCCAATAACTGTTGTCTCCCAAGCAAGCAGCGGGAATAGTCTTGTGATTCAGGGGACTATTAACAGGACGGATTGCAAAATTACTCTAGACACAGGAGCCTCTAGAACAATAGTGAACCCAAATCTGGTAAAGGCCGCAAGGGGACATAAGAGGAGAATTAATTGTCGGCTTCTTACTGCCTCCGGTCAGCCAATACCCGTCCTCGGAGAAATGTCAGTTATGATTAATGTAGGGGGGTCCTCATACCCTCATGACGTTATCGTGGCTGAAATAATGGATGATTGCATCTTGGGCTTGGATTTCATGAAGAAGTACAACTGCAGGATTAATGTCGCTGACGGAGTTTTCCAGTGTGGCGAAGAAGAAATTTTCATCCTTGGAGGCGCCTGCGGGAAAGTCGCATGTGTAAAGGAAGTCATTATACCTGGACGAGCGGAAGCCCGGGTGCTGGTGAAACTACCGCCAGCTGGAAAGAACAAGTCTAACAGATGCGTGTTGATCGAAGACACACCCACCAAGACATCAGCACGAAAACTGATGACGGCAAGAACCCTTGTTAGTGGAAGCAGTCACGCTGTGGTCCGGGTTTTGAATCTTGGTGAACGCGAGATCTGCTTGAACAAAGGTGACGTCATTGGAAAGTGCGAGGAAGTTGTCTGGATGAGAAAGTGCAGTTCGACGACGGACGCAGACCCAGCAAACAGCAGCAACAATGGATTAGTGACTGAGCTACTCGATGACTGCAAGAGTAATCTGACTTATTCGCAGAGGATGAAAGCTAAGAAGTTTTTACAGCGCCACGCGAATATCTTCTCCAGTCAGGAAGGTGACCTTGGAAGAACGTCGATGGTTCATCACAGGATAGATACCGGAAACGAGAACAAGTCCTTTGGGCCCATGGGAGAATGATGCTATGAGAGAGGCTCAAGAAACAGATGACGACCTTCGGCACATCATCACATGGAAGAAACGGGGTGATGTAAAACCAATCTGGAGTGAGGTTGCACCCACGGGCGCTGTCACTAAGGCGTACTGGGCGCAATGGGAGAGTCTGGTACTTCAAAACGGAATACTCTACCGGAAATGGGAGAAGACTAACGGCAGAGAGTTCCATCTTCAGATAGTTGTCCCAAGAGCGAGAGTACCAGATATTCTCCGTGAAATGCACGATGGCGTATCAGGAGGTCATCTAGGTGTCAAGAGGACGTTAACAAAAGTGCGGGAACGATTCTACTGGTTGCATTGTCGAGATGACGTGCAGGATTGGTGCCGCAAATGTACTACTTGCGCTGCAGTGAAGGGACCACAAACCAGGAGCCGTGGGAACCTGCGGTTGTATAACGTTGGCGCACCGTGGGAACGAATTGCAGTTGATGTAGCTGGGCCATTTCCTGTAACGGAGTCGGGAAACAAGTATTTCATGGTCGTCATGGACTACTTCACCAAGTGGCCTGAAGTGTTCGCCATACCAAACCAAGAAGCTACGACAGTTGCTTCTAAGCTTGTGGAAGAAGTGATATCTCGCTTTGGTGTGCCTCTGGAAATCCATTCCGATCAGGGCAGGAATTTCGAATCGCAGGTCTTCCAGGAAGTGTGCAGAATCTTGGGAATGCATAAAACGAGGACCACCGCGTACCATCCACAGTCTGATGGAATGGTTGAGAGATTTAACCAGACCCTTGAGAGGCATTTGGCGAAATTGGTAGATGAAAAACAAAAGGATTGGGACAAGTACATACCGCTCTTCCTTCTGTCGTACCGTACCGCCGAGCATGAGAGCATAAAGGCTACCCCGGCATATGTCAATTACGGTAGAGAACTACGAGTACCAGTAGACCTCTTGACAGGAGGGTCACCGGAGGAACCAAAGACCGTACAAGACTATGTCTGCGATTTGAGGGAAAAGATGCGCTATATACACGCCATGGTTCGGGAGAATGGGTTACATTCAAGTGAGAACATGAAGACCAGATACGACCGGAAATCGAACACGAGCGGCTTCGAAGAAGGGACACTGGTGTGGCTGCATAACCCAACTCGTCGAAAAGGGAAATCTCCAAAGTTGCAGACCAAGTGGGACGGCCCATACAAAGTGGTTACCCGATTGAATGATGTGACTTATAGGATTCAAAAGCAACCAAGAGGGACATTCAAAGTGGTACACATAGACCGTCTGGCGCGTTACCATGGCAGTAACAATGATGCTCGGGACGAGCATCTCTAAGAGGGGAGTAGTGTTACGAATGCGGACACGTAGTGTCATCTAGCGGCAACCAGGCGAAACCATCACAGACAGCGTAAATCCCCTATTCAATACCAGATGCCGCTACTTGCATGTTTTTGTTTATTTGCGCGTACACTCTGGAATTTTCCCACGATTGTTTACATGTTGTGGAATGTTCTCGCACGGTCTAGAGCTCGCCTCGACCCGTATAAATAGGGCAGGTAAACACGCCGGGAGCCAGTCTTCGAATGTTTTCGAGTGAGCGATAATCAAAGCGACTTCGGAAGTGAGAAACAAGTGACTTAGTGAGTGAACCAGTGATAGTGCTTAGTGTTTGAACTTAGTGCATAGTGTTTGGACCGAGTGCTTAGTGTTTAGACATAGTGATCTAGTGTAAGTGTAGTGTAAGTGTTAAGTGTAGTGCAAATAAAAGTCTTCAAGAGAGTCACCAGGTCTTTTTCTCCGAATCATCGAACCTTAGCACGTAACAGTATTTATTATAAAATTATATGTATGCTAGGTTTAATGGCCGCTCTACAAGATGGGCCAGCGTAGTGGGCCATCACGACGGGCCAGCGTGGGGAGGGCGTAGTGGCGTAGGATGGCCGATGGCGCCAGCGATGGCCGTGGAATGGCGGCGGTGTCGGTTTTTCGGCCGCACATCAAAGGATGATGGCCCAGCGATGGCGGTACGCCTCTACACGTTGGCGATACGACAGTCGTCGCTTGACCGCGGTCGAGTGAGGACGTCGTAATTCGTATTACAATTTACGAATTTCATTCAAATTGACGAGTACGCGGTCTTATAATGAATGATAATGAAGCTATAATTAGTTTTTGATGTTTGTTACTCTTTTACTCAAAACTACTGAACGGATTTTATTGAAACTTTACAATATTATATAACTCCTGACTTTTCAAAGATACAAGTTTAGACTTTGGGAGTTTCTGCGTTGTTTTAAGAACAGAAAGCATATTATGCTATTATTACATTCATCATTGTCATCATCGTCACTACCATAAACCATTATTTTAATTTTAATCTCGAAATAATTATTTGTAGAATTCAAAAGAAGGTTCATATTAGGAGGGAGGTGATACGAAGTTCACCGGGTCATCTGGTAAAGTCATAAATTATTAAAAATGCACGTTTTGCATTGCCGCAATGGCTAATGCTTACACGTCCATCTTGAACGACGCTTAGATCACAACTGAACACGGCCATCATGTAGAGGCGTTGCGACCATTGCATCACCATCGCATGCGCCATTCGATGGGCCAGCGCTGGCCACTGTTGTAGAGGGGCCATAAGGTATTTGTTATATGGGCCTCTGATGCCTGAAATAAATGTTTTGATTTGATTTGATTTGATATAATATGATGGCTATGCCCTTGAAGCAGTAGCCAGTAACGATGAAATATTCTTGGTATTTGAAGCCCTGTTGACAGCTGTTTTTGTGGACTGTGGCGAAATATCAGTTGGTTGTCAGTTGTCACTGTGGTTGTCAAATCATCAAATGTCACATGAGTTGTTAACCAGTAACGTCAGTATATTATAAGTCTATGCAGTAACCTAGTACTCCTAGTAGGATGCTAGTAGGCATAGACTTATAATATACTGACGTATATATGTTTATGAAAAACGTGCGAATATTTTACAGATTCAAAAAGGTCTGTTCAGTAATATGCTTTTCAGTTATATTTTAAATAATAATAGATCACAATAATTATATTTTTTTTGGCTTGTACATAGCTTATAATGAAAATGGAAGCAACGAAAGCAGAACATTCAACTAAATCTATAATAGAAGGACAAGCGGAAATTCGCCTTTCGTCAGAGAAAGTTTTTTACAACCCTGTACAAGAATTTAACAGAGACCTAAGTATAGCAGTACTAAGTGTTTTTATTCAGGATTTTAAAGAAGAAAGATCTAAAAAGAAAGAAAAGAGAGACTCTAAGGGTGAAGGTACTTCACCAGTTGCTGAGGTAATTTTTTAATTAATAGAACATTTAACCATATTTCAAAAATTTCCCTTTATTATAATGCAGTTTTAAGTTACTTCTCGATGGTTATTTTTAGGCACCAATAACAATTTTAGAAGCACTATCAGCAACAGGGTTAAGAAGTATTAGATATGCAAAAGAAGTGCCACAAGTCAACAAAATCATTGCCAATGACTTATCAGAACAAGCTGTGCAAACTATCAAGGAAAACATTGAGTATAATGGAGTAGAACATCTTGTGGAAACCAGTCATGATGATGCCTGGTAAGTGGAATGTTTATGTGGAGTATATAGATAAATTTTGTACCTTAAACCCTCGATCACAGATTTTTGGAAAATTGTTCTTCTTTTGTTATCGCGGTCGCATGCGACCGCTTGGGGCTTGAAAGGTTAAGTATAGTTTAAAAGTATTAAAACTATTTTTTTAAAAGTACAGAATGTAACAAGTCATGTTTTTTTCAAATTTGTTGGTTTTTGCCTCTATTGAAAATTTCCTTAATTAAAACGACTTGCATGGAAATAGAACTGAAACAATGATGTGGAATAAAAGTTTGTTTTCGTATTTTATAAACATGATGCAGGATGTTACAGCATGGTGATGTACAAACACAAGCACCACCAGAAGCGTTTCACAGCAATAGACCTGGACCCATACGGATGTCCGGCGATATTCCTCGACTCTGCTGTACAGAGCGTCCAGGATGGTGGTCTCCTGCTCGTCACCGCCACCGACATGGCCATCTTGGCAGGAAATACACCTGAAACATGCTATTACAAATATGGTGCTGTCAGTCTTAAAGCCAAATTCTGCCATGAAATGGTATGACATTTTTATCTACATTAAATAATAAGTCAGCTAAGTTTGTTTTGTTTTGCTTATTACGTAATATTCAGTATCTAAGTAAAAGTTGAATATTGTTTATTGTTGAATGTTTCAGGCACTAAGGATACTACTGCAGAGTATAGAGCACTATGCCAACCTCTACAGTCGGTACATTGAGCCTATACTCAGTGTGTCTGTAGATTTCTACATAAGGGTGTTTGTGAGGGTACGGACAGGTGCTATACACTGCAAGAAAACTACCAGGTATTCAGGGGAACTACTCAAACTCAATCAGAACATTTGCAGCTAAATGTATTTTTGCATGTTTCAACCACTTACAAAAAGTTGCTTTTTTTTTTAGTAAGTTGTCTATGGTGTATCACTGCACGGGCTGCGACAATTTCGTCCTGCATCCACTGGGTGGGTTTAAACCGAACCCCACAGAGAAAAACCCCACACAGACCAAGTCCTTCCTGCCCACTGTGTCTGTCGGAGATCACTGCAGTAACTGCAACCAGAAATATCATGTAAGTTCGATTTAGCATTTCTCTGTAAATGATGACGTTGTATGACGTATGACGTTAAATAATAATTAGCTAGTACTTTGACATTTAGTTACAAAATTTAATATATTTTTTTGTTGTTGACATTGATATTGATTTTTGTATTTTTTAATTGATGTGACAGTGTAATTAATTCTATTTTTTTTTTTTTTTTTTTTTTTTTGCATGCACCTAGTACATTGCCAATGACGAACGGGAAAAACAATGTTAAAATATTAAATTAGTACGAATATCGAGGAATTTGGAATAAGGAATTCAGGACAGGATCAGGAAAAAATATATATTTACAAAAGAATATTAAAATACAATAAAATATCAGATCTCAATATTATTAAGTAATATAAAATCAGCTAATATTTTATAAATAATATATTTTCTAGAATACAATAAACAAATTATAGAAGTAGGGAAAGGGATTTTGTTCACTAATAATGAATCGAGGAAATGGGAGCGGTTGTAAAGGGGACAAGTGAAGAATATATGGTTGATATCCCCAACCTCAGCACCACAGGCACAAGAGGGGCTGTTAATTATATTAAGTCTAGCAAGATGGTCTGGTGAGGAAGTGTGGCCAAGTCTTAATCGGGATATGATACTACTGCATTTTCTATTGAAATTCATACTATAAAACCATGGTTTTGATACTATTTCGGATTGAATACTATAGAAATGTGCTCCTTTTTGTTTATGACTTTGATCAAATGACGATTGCCATGAAGTCTCTAAATGAATTTTAGGTAAAGTTAATAAATCGGGGTAGTATATTTTGTATGGGTTTAAATCGCCACACGTTAGTGCCTCATTGGCAAGAGAATCCGCTCTAACGTTTCCTTCTATTCCACAATGACTAGGGATCCAAGCAAATGAAACTGAGGTACCTTTCTTAATAAAATCTGTTAATAACTGTCTTATATCAAATATAACAGGATGTTGTTGTTTAATTTTAAATGGATTCTTGTTAAGAGCTTGAATAGAACTTAGTGAGTCTGTAAAAATTATAGATTTCTTAAGTTTGGCTAATAAAATATATTCTAACGCTTTAAAGATCCCTAAGCATTCTCCAGAGAATACAGTACATTCGGGAGGGAGTTTGATTTTTTGTACAATATTGTACTGAGAATGAAATACACCTACACCAACGTGGCCATTAATATTACTTTTAGAAGCATCTGTGAAGATATAATGATGGTCTTTAAATCGTGTATTAATTATATTATTAAATTTTTCATTAGCCCTCAAAGAGTTCTTCTCTATATTAATAGTCAAAATATTTGGAGCTAACATAAGAGCCCCATATGAAGAAGAAAAAATCGGTAATTTAGAAGAGCTATGAATAGGCGCAGTAAGCGATTTAAATTTAAAATAACTTACAACTAAACACGGATTTTGTTTGTGTACCCAATACGAATTTTCGGAAACAAGATAAGAAAGCTGCTGAAGCTTCGCAATAATAGGATGATCATTAAGTTGGAGGCATCGGTAGAGATATTTATCGGATAAATATTGACGACGTAAATGTAAAGGTGGGTCATAGCATTCCACCTGTAAAGCGTTGATTGGACTAGATTTCATTGCTCCGCATATAATTCTAAGGCATTTACTTTGAATTTTGTCTAAAGATTTAAAACCTGATGCTCGCCCAGGTTCTAAAAGGAAAGAGCCATATTCTAATATACTACGAATCAAAGCATTATAAACTAATTTTAGATAGAAAGGATGGGCACCCCACCAAACGCCTGCTAGACATCTGATGATATTTACATTTTTTTCACATCTATTTACAACATAATCACAATGAGGAATTCCAGAAAGCTTTTCATCCAGGATGACACCTAAAAATTTATGATGGTTTTTTTGTGGAATTACCATATTATCAAAAAATACTCTAACTTGAGGAGTTATGCGCATACGACTAAAAAGAACTATGGAGCTTTTGATTGGGGATAAATCCAGGCCATGGTTGTCCAACCAACGCTTAAGAAAATGCAAGGCTTTAGTTAACTTAGCGGAAGCATCATCAACATTATTCCCTACAACATACAAGGTCAGATCATCCGCATACTGCGAATTATCAACATCCAATAGCTCTGCGATGGCCAATTCTAAATCATAAGTATATAAGTCATACAACAGAGGGCTCAAAACTAAGCCTTGTGGTAAACCTTTGGTTACAATTCTTATATATTTACGGCCATTATTAAAGAAAATAATAGACCTATCAGATAACAGGTTTATAATAAATGAAATAATTTTTTTTGGAATTTTTAGACGTATTAGTTTCCGTTTCAATATTGATATAATGACACTATCATAAGCATTAGAAAGATCTAAAAAGGCTGAAAGAACGAATTTGTTTACGCTAAAAGCTAATCTTATGTCGGTGGTAAAAGTACTTAAGTTGTCATATGTACTTTTATTACGCCGAAAACCGTATTGCGATGAAGAAAGCAAGCATTTACTTTCAACAAACCACTCGAGGCGGTTTTTGACTAAATGTTCAATTAATTTCAGAAGAACAGATGAAAGGGCTATTGGACGATATGAAGATGGGAGGGAAGGATCTTTGTTTGGTTTTAAAATGGGTAACACTAGTTGACATTTCCACTCTGAAGGAATATTGCCAGATTCAAAAATGGAGTTGATGATTTTGAGATAAACTGATAAACTGTTTTCATTTAGATGAGAAATAAATGAATAATAGATACCATCTGGCCCAGGAGAGGAATCTGATACGCAAGAGAGTACATTTTTTAATTCGGTCATGGTAAAGGGGGAATTTAATTCTGTAGACTCTTCATTTTCATCTGTGATTGTACTATTGTTATCAAATAGGTTAGGAAGATTAACTGTAGGAGGAGCAAGTTTGTCAAGAAAATCATTTGCAATAGAACTGGGAAGAGTAACAGAATGAGAAGTATTGAATGCAGATTTGAACCTCCTAATATTTTGCCAAACAACAGATGGAGGTGAATTCGGGGACAGAGATGAACAAAATTTTTGCCAACTTTCTGATTTTTTCTTTTTGAAGAGTAGTTTGGTGCTATTCATAATGTTTTTTAATGACCAATAATTTTCAAGAGACATATTTGTACTGTACATTTTTTCAGCCTTCTTTCTCCTTTTTACAGCTTCCGTACATTCTTTATCCCACCATGGTGGGCTCGGAATGGGAGATGATTCATGTTTAATTGGGAAAACTTCATTAGCACTTTCTATCAAGACATCTGTAAAAACAAGAGCATTAATGGAGTCATCTTGTGACATCTGTGAAAGTTTTACATCAACTGTACTACTGAATTTCTCCCAAGATTGATCAGTGACATTATTGAGGTTATACCTCGGAAATAATCTAATATTATGAGTAGGAACATGCAAATTATCAAACGGAGAAGTAGTTATTATGGGGAAGTGATCACTTCCAAAAGTGGAGGGTAGAACCGAAGATGTTAATTGTGTTACAAACTGTGGGGAGCAAATAGTCAAGTCAACTACACTTTTGCCTTCTGTAGGACTAGTGCGCCTTGTAGGTTCACCAGAATTTATAACACATAAATTATTCAAGTCCAAAATACTTAGCAGTTTGTTACCATAACTATTAGTAATGGAACTTCCCCATGACTGGTGATGACAATTAAAGTCACCTGTTATAATTATAGGTCTTGGTAAAGAGCTTAAAATGTTATTAAATTCATTTAAAATATTAATAGAGGTGTGGGAAATATATACAGAGACAAAACATACATTATTTACCCTTATTGCTATAATAGATAGCTCTGAACTATGTACAGGGATATTAATAAGGCTAAAAGGGTAGTTTTTCTCAAGGAGAAAAGCTACACCACCATAGCCGTCTAACCTATCTTCTCTGATTGTATTATAATTCTTAAATCTAAAAGTATTACTTGGTCTAAGCCAAGTTTCTGAGAAAGAAAATAAAAAAGGATTATAATTTCTTAATAAATAAGCTATGTCACTTTTTTTATTAACTACACTTCGAGCGTTCCACTGAATGATCTGGGCCATGTTGAAGAATATTAATTATGCATTGTATCAAAGGGGCAACGATGGACGGTATATTATTGTTCTGTGAATGGGTTTGTAGTAATGATATTACATCTGTAAGTGAAGAAAGTTCATTCTCATAATTATTACTTTTATTGTACGCGTTTACAGGTGTTGTGTTTTTTTCTAAATTATCAAAAGAAAACTCTTTTACCAGATTGTTATGGGCAATTTTATCATAGCCTTTAGTTGGTCTGTAAGGAGCACGAGGCTTAGCAATTACAGTTTTTTTGTATGATCTGTTAGTAGATGAATTATTAATAATACTATTAGCTGGTAAGTTAATTTTAGGAGTGGTTAATGTATCTGAATAGGATTTGTATGAGGAAGGAATTTCTTTATTTGCCTCTGCATAAGAGACACAGTGTTCGGCCATATGTATTTTTATAGATTTTTGCCTATTAAACTCTGGGCATATTTTGTTATTAGCCATATGATGTCCCGAACATAAGCAGCAGAAATAATCATGTTCATTAACAATACAGGAATCCATATCATGTTCTTGACCACACTTGATACACCTTGGTTTTGATCGGCATTGAGCTTTGGTATGGCCGTACCGACAACATTTAAAACATTGTATAGTGGGGAAGATGTAAAGCTCGACTGGTAATGAATTGTAGCAAATAAAAACTCTTTTTGGAAGAACCCTACCATCAAAGTACACAACAACTGATTGAGTCGGTTTCCATACAGGAGACCCCTCTACCATTGTTTTATAATTTAAGCGTCTAACCTTTACAACTTTACCACTACCTGTAGGTGTAGAAATATTATTTATTATTTCTTCAGGTGACCATTCAGCTGGTATACCCCTCACAATACCTATTCTGACAACATTAAATGATGGAATAAAAGCTTCATAGTTATTGTCAGTGAGTATAGAATTTTCAATAAATGTATTAGCATCTTTGTAATTTTGAAATGAAATGGAAATTCTGTTTCGACCAATTTTTTTTAGAGAGCCATTAATAATGTTATAAATGTTATTTTTAATCAAGAAATCACCAAATGTGATGGGGTGTAGTTGGGTGCCATCAGTGGAATTTTTAGTAACTCTTTGTACATGGACCAAATATGGGGAAACATCATTCTCATTATATATACTTCTACCAATATGCTTTCTTTCTGTTTGAGGTGTCGAGGCTGAGGATACTTGTATACTAGCAGGATTTTCCTTTTCCAGCATACACTTACAACTAATACGATTTCCCGCGCTAGTTCTAGTTACTTTGTTACATTGATTACAAAGATCTTCAGTAAAATCATTACGAGATCGTTTGTACGTTCTTTGAGTTAATTCTTCTGTGTCCATACTGCATTCATCGTAATCTAATGTTACAAAGTAACCAGGCTGTGGAATTGGGTCGCAAAAATTCCCGCCTCCCGGATCCGGAGGTCGATTCATTATAACCAGAAATAAATAAACTTACCGAGATGAATTAATAATATACACTATAATAAAGATAACTAAAGCAAAATATTTACAAATATATACAATATTCCCGCACTGAACACTAAAAAACAAAAAATTTGAGAATTGAGAAAAAACACGACCGCCCGCGTTCGAGTTTCCCGCCGTTCCGCTTAATTCTATTTTAATTGTTATTAATTTTATGAATTTTTTTTTTTTAATGATTTTTTGTGTTAATTTTTAATTTTTTATTCTAATGAATTAGGTAATTATGACATTTTACCTGGACAGTTTACATTGTTGCTGCATTTTACTAATTATCTATTATGATTATTATTATTGACTAGGTATTAATTATTAAACTCAAATCGCATGTTTTTATAATGAATTGACTTTAAAATGTTTTAATTGCTATTTTGATGTGAATATTACTTCAATTTTAGACAAGGAAATTATGACATTTACTAGATATTAATTTACAACTTAATTTAAATTGCATGTTTTTCTTTTACACACATACTATCTAATGTTATAATTCTATGGTCTGAAGTTTTAAATAATAATATGTAATAACTTAAATAATTTGACAATTGATGATAAAATTTTGCATGCCGTAAGGCAGAATGTATAAGGCTCTGAAAAATACTGTACTTACCATCTTATTATTGTACCTGCATTCTAAGCAAATAAACGATCTATCTATCTATCTATCTATCTATCTATCTATCTATCTATCTATCTGTTCTTTCAATTGTGTAATTTTGTGACTTCATTAAGTACATGAAATGAAATGAAATGAAATATCTTTTATTCAAAATAGGTATCATGAATACACTTTTTGAACATGTTTCTTTTATGTTGTGAAATATAGTGTAAAAAAAAAAGCGGCCAAGTGCGAGTTGGACTCGCCCATGGAGGGTTCCGCAGCAGCAATAAGGTTTATTTTTATGAAATTAAAATATTTTTGATTTATTTTTATATTTCAGTCGATTTAATGAAATTTAGATTAAGGTTTACTATTTATGACGTATAAAAAAAACTACTGGCTAGATCTCGTTCAAACCAATTTTCGTTGGTAGTTTTTATAGTAATCTACATCATATATTTTTTTTTAGAATTATCATGCCTCTACTTTAGAAATTAGAGGGGGGGGGACACACATTTTTCCACTTTGGAAGAGTCTCTCTCGCAAACTATTCAGGTTAGAAAAAAATGATATGAGAAACCTCAATATGATTTTTGGAGACCTATCCATAGATACCCCACACGCATAGGTTAGATGAAAAAAAATTTCTTTTGTTTCAGTTGTACCTATGGGGACCCCTAAAATTTTTAATATTTTTTCCATTTTTGCATCAAAATCTTAATGCGGTTTACGGACTACATCTGCTTACCAAGTTTCAATAGTATAGCTCTAATAGTTTCGGATAAAAGTGGCTGTGACATACGGACGGACGGACAGACAGACAGACAGACAGTCAGACAGACATGACGAATCTATAAGGGTTCCTTTTTTGCCATTTTGGCTCCGGAACCCTAAAAAGGGTCCAAGTGCGAGTGGGACTCGCCCATGAAGGGTTCTGCAGCAGCAATAAGGTTTATTTTTATGAAATTAAAAGGTTTTTGATTTATTTTTATATTTCAGTCGATTTAATGAAATTTAGATTAGGGGCCCGGGTTACCCTCGAAATTTTCATACATTCTTAATACCAAAATCATTTTTTCATACGAAAATATTTAACATGTTTGAGTTATTTTTCAGCTTAAGATAGTAATTACCTAGGGTCCTGAACAATTTTTTTTTTACAAAATATTTAAATACTAAAAAAAAATTTTGTGTTCAAATATTTTTTGTAAATTTACTACTAAATATTTAAAAACCAAAAAATAGACAAAAACACTAAAAGATATATAAATAAATAGTAAATATACTACAAAATATTTAAACTTTAAAAAATATTT
The DNA here is from genome assembly GCA_905404155.3 of Plebejus argus. Lineage (NCBI taxonomy): Eukaryota > Metazoa > Arthropoda > Insecta > Lepidoptera > Lycaenidae > Plebejus > Plebejus argus. Next base: position 13,379,077 of record FR989944.1, read on the forward strand.
TTTATTATTTAAATATTTTGTAGTAAATTTACTATTTGTTTATATATTTTTTAGTGTTTGTGTCTATTTTTTGGTGTTTAAATATTTAGTAGTAAATTTACAAAAAATATTTGAACACAAAAATTTTTTTTAGTATTTAAATATTTTGTAAAAAAAATTTGTTCAGGACCCTAGGTAATTACTATCTTAAGCTGAAAAATAACTCAAACATGTTAAATATTTTCGTATGAGAAAATGATTTTGGTATTAAGAATGTATGAAAATTTCGAGGGTAACCCGGGCCCTTAAGGTTTACGGTTTACCATTTATGACGTATAAAAATAATCGGCCAAGTGCGAGTCGGACTCGCGCACGAAGGGTTCCGTACCGGTATAGAGCGAAAGTACACAAAAATTGTTTTTTTTTGTATGGGAGCCCCCCTTAAATATTTATTTTTATTCAAATTTCATTACTTATTATTAAACTACAAATATAATTAAGGATTTTTTGAAAATTTCAGGTGCCTAGCTGTTACCATTATTGATTGCGAGCAAAAAATAGCAAAAAAAATCGCGTTTGTCGTATGAAATTAAATATTTACTTTCTTTTGTTTTTTGTATTTGTTGTTATAGCGGCAACAGATATACACAATCTGTGAAAATTTCAAAAGTCTAGCTATAGCGGTTCTTGAGTTACAGCCTGGAGACACACAGACAGACGAACAGACATCGAAGTCTTAGTAATAGGGTCCCGTTTTTACCCTTTGGGTACGGAACCCTAAAAACTACTGGCTAGATCTCGTTCGAACCAATTTTCGTTGGTAGTTTTTATAGTAATCTACATATTCATATATTTTTTTTAGAATTATCATGCCCCTACTTTAGAAATTAGAGGGGACCCTACACACATTTTATCACTTTGTATTTTGGAAGAGTCTCTCTCGCAAACTATTCAGGTTAGAAAAAAATGATATGAGAAACCTCAATATGATTTTTGGAGACTTATCCATAGATACCCCACACGCATAGGTTAGATGAAAAAAATTTTTTTTTTGTTTCAGTTGTACCTATGGGGACCCCTAAAATTTTTAATAATTTTTCCATTTTTGCATCAAAATCTTAATGCGGTTCACAGACTACATCTACTTGAAGTGTGATAATTATATCTTAGTATATTCTAATACTATGCTATAATATATTATAGTATAGTATTGGTATAGCGTGTACTATGATATTAACTTTATGCTTATTGCCCAATGTGTCCAACGTTGTTCCGAATATTGTGGCGTAACTTCTTAATAATTATTTGTACCACCCACGTAGAATAAGCTAAGTTATAATTTTAAGTGAGATTAATTATTAATAAAGATGCATCGGAGGAGACAAGTCGTTTTCATTTAAACTCTACATCTCCAAACTCTTCATACTTACCAAGTTTCAATAGTACCTATAGCTCTAATAGTTTCGGAGAAAAGTGGCTGTGACATACGGACGGACAGACAGACGTGACGAATCTATAAGGGTTCCGTTTTTTGCCATTTTGGCTACGGAACCCTAAAAACATGCATTTAAGGCGCTATATTGACAATAACGTCCTTTTTGAAGTAATACTATAGGACCCTCAGATATGTAACAAATCTGGTAATGAGATATACATATCTTCATAGCCTTATCTAGGTTTGAGAAGAACCAGAAACACGATTAATGTATTTTGCCTCGATACATTTCTCGATCGAAATGACCTCTTAAAAATACGAAATTTGAAGATTATTTTTAAACGAGAATAGATGTATTGTAGGAAATTAGTCTAATTGATAGACACCTTTGCAATCCAAAATCGTATAGAAGCATTTTGCTTAAATGCTCCCAGTTATTTTTTAAATAAACAAAATTACGTTTTTTCGCATGTTTTCCGAGCGAGCCGATACCTTCTGGCCGCAGCGTATTCACGACTTTATAGTCGTATAAATTAAGTATAAAATTGCCCTTGCGGTAATATTACTTTCAATATAGCGCCTTAAATAAAAATTGTGCATTAATTATTGTACTCTGACTAATCAGCTGCTGCTATATACGTCATGTTCAATAACCTTAGGAGCTGATATATTATGTATAGCGTCTCTTGTATTTGCAGCTGGGCGGTCCGATCTGGTCAGCGCCGATCCACAACACCGACTTCGTGTCGCGACTGTCGGCGCATGTCGAGGCGCACGCGGCTCGCTTCGGCACGGCGCGGCGTCTACTCGGCGTCTTGTCTATGGTCGGCCTTTATATACTTTGACTAAACCCTGTTGAAAATTTGCATCTCCACCCTGATGCTGGCAACCCCTAAACCCCGTTCTCGCGGTGATCGAACATTTTCCAGCTATAAAATATAAACATAAATTATGTGGTCTTTTTTAGTATCCATGGTCTGTCTACACTACTATTATAAAGAGGAAAGATTTGATTTTTTGTTTGTTTGTTTGTTTGTTTGTTTGTTTGAGTCGAATAGGCTCCGAAACTACTAGACCGATTTGAAAAATTCTTTTGCTTTTGGAATCTTACATTATTTCTGCTGAACATAGGCTACATTTTATTTTGGAAAAAAGTAGGGTTCCGTAAGATATTTGAGTTTTTCGGACGCAAGGTGTTAAAAATCAGTTAGAAAAGTTACTTATCTTGCGTACGCTGCCTAAACTATAAAAGATAGAACCATAAAATGTTCTAAGTAATTGTAGATCTTATAAATATCTACAAAAAAGTCCGCGACACACTATACCTATCTATGTCGAGTGAGGCACAATAACCATTTATTTATTTAAAAATCCTGATTTTTTTTTTGACTAAATTGAAACGGATATATTTTACTCACGCTATTAATCCTTATCAAAATAAATTATTTTATCACTAAGTACAGTTTATGTAGATAATATTTGGTCTTTGAATGATTAAAATTGGACGTTTGGTTTTGAAATTATGGCGAAATTAAAATATTACGATAGTGGGCGTCAACAAAGCGCGTGCGGGAGGAAGACAATATTCTGTTGTAGAAATGAAAATTCTGTACATAAAAGATATGAAATGACACCCGAAATTACACCTTTGTCACTACATCGCTATAGAAGCCAAAAATGTGGTTAGTTTTTTGTCTGTCTGTCTGTCTGTCACTCTTTCTGTCTGTTTGTATGTTTGTTCCAGCATCACACGAAAAATACTGATCCGATTTGAATGTGGTTTTCGCAGATATATTTATCTTCTTCCAACTTAACATCTGGTGTATAAAATTTTCCCCCCCACCCCTCTAAGGGGACAAAAGAGGGGGTCAGATTTTGTATCAAACTTTTTTCTTTAACACGAAAACTACTGATCCGATTTGCATACGGTTTTCACAGATTTGCATACGGTTTTCACAGATATATTATATTTGTCTTCTTCCAACTCAACATCTGGTGTATAAAAATCCTCCCCCCCCCCCCCTCCCCTCTCAACCCTCTCTGGGGACCAAAGAGGGGTCAGATTTTGTATACAACTTTTTTCTTTAGTGGACTTACTTCATGTTAGGTATTAACTGTGTTTTTCAACTTAACATCTGGTGTATGACCTTCCCCCCCCCCACACCCTCTTAGGGGACAAAAGAGGGGGTAAAACATGTATCAACTGATGATGTAGAAAATATACTTTAAATGGCAAAACAACGTTTGCCGGGACAGCTAGTATATTATATACCAATTACCAAGCATCACCAAATTTTGCCCAGTAGCTTAGGAGCCTATTTGATGCAAGCAAACTTGTTTTTTATAATTATTACTATTTTTGGTTGTAACGAATGTATGAATCAGGTGGGAGAGGAGCTAGAGGACGTGCCGCTGTACCACGTGCTGGACAAGCTGTGCGGCCGCGTTCACGTCCAGCCCATGCCCATGATCATCATGAGGTGAGTTCCAATAATGCTAAACATTACGTTACCATATTGTAGCACTGTAATAAAGAAGTCGGTTAAATAGTATATTATTCCGTTTTTAATGCGTAATGAAGCTCGATACTCGGTTACGATTCATTTTGATTTTAATGATGTAAGAATTGAAACTCCACCAAATAAAATATTATGTGGTATTACTTAATTTATTAAGTGACATATTATAATATATTATTTTAAACTATTTACTTAGAGTGTTCGTCCACGACGTTTGCAGGTCGGCCCTGCTGCACGGCGGCTACCGGGTGTCGTACTCGCACGCGTCCCGCCAGTCGCTGAAGACGGATGCGCCGGCGCAGTTCGTGTGGGACGCGGTGCGGGAGTGGGCGCACGCGCACCCCGTCAAGCCCGACCACCTGCAGCGAGACCCGGTCGCCGCTCACATCCTGACCCGGGCGGCAACGCACGCGGTGCGGCTGGAGGAGCGCGCGGACGCCAACCCGGCGTCGCGGCGGGCCGGCGCGCTGCGCTTCCAGTTCAACCCCGCGCCGTACTGGGGGCCCGGCTCCAGGGCCAATGTCAAGTATGAACCGCTCCCTCTATTTAATACGAGCCATTCGTTTATCGCGCGGAAACCGTACATTTTTCCGTGTTAAAAAGTATCTATGAATATCAAGTATCTACCTTTCAGTAAATTCGGTTTAGAGGTATGGGCGTGAAGAGGTAACAGACATACAGATATACTTTCGCATTTATAATATTAGTATGGAGCAGCATTCGCATTACGCTACATTGTATTATGTGCCCAAATACCCAGGCACTCTTTTTATCATTATTTCAACATCATTATTATTTTTGTTATGTTATTATTATCATTCATCATCATTATTATTTTTGTAATGAATTTTCTTTCTTCTTTATTTTCGTTTTTATTATACTGATTGCTTTTTTTTATACGCTTTTTATTAGCTTCACCTGTATATTTGTTTGTAACCGACTTCTTTGGGCGCGATTTGACCCACTTTAAACGGCCAGATTTCGTTCAAACTTTGTAGGTTTATCGAGGACCGATGACAATACACTAATTTGATATAAGTACTTAAGTAAATATTCCATTTTTCAATTTGTATGTTTGTATGTTTGTTTGTAACCGACGCTTTATATAAAAAGCGTGTTTTTAGTTTTCTAACTATTACTTATTTGTACTAGTGTTTGTTGTAATGTACCTATGTTTGTTGAACAAATGTTATTATGTATTAATATGATTTTAAATGCTGTAAAAAGCTTTTAAAAAGTTTAAAACTCTGTGCCTTTTTCATATGAATATTATTTTATACGTCTTTCTGTATTCAATCAAGTATATCGCTTTGTTTTCAGTATAGGAGAAAAGAATTGTAAGGCAATTAAAAATCAAAATAAGAATCAGAGTAAACGCAAACGCCAAGACACGCCATCCAGTCAAGAGGATAACGCAGCAAAGAAAAGTAGTACTGAAATTGAAATAAATGAATAAAATACAAAATAGTATTTTTAATTGCTATAATATTGTAATTTTATTTTACTAGTTTTGCTATACTTTTGTATTTTCTAAGGTACTATGAGAGAAATTGAATCCTAGGCAGATGGGGGACCTATAGTGCGTCAAGAAAGTGAAGAAATTAAAAGGTGGCAACATCGTAGTATCAATATCACTTTCAAATCAATCTAAATGCCGCGGCCGCATAATATACGTGGTGCTTTGCGCTAAAGCCGATCGCGATACTATTGGACGATCTGTGTGTATCGTCTAATAGTAGGTATCGTCTCATCGCACGAAGCTTTGGACGATACACGTAGATGCGGCCGGGCCGTCAGAACAGGAAAATAAAGAGAAGTGTTATGTAGCGCCGTTAAAATGAAATTGGAAACCTATGTCGCCAACTTCAATGACTCGCGTTACACGTATCAATATTATCACGATTCCGTGATAATATTGATGGTGTAATAGGCCGAATCGCAGTATCGCAGCTGTAGTACTTGTGATACGCGTGATACTAGAATCGTGATTATATTGATGGCTTATAGTAACTTAATTACAGAGGGTAAGTATGCATAGAAATAGAAGTTAGAACACTAGTATATTATAAGTCTATGGAACACATTTACTCCTGGGCAGTCTTGGGGTATAATTCGAGCCAATGACACTACATTGTCAGCATAGTGTCAACCAAGAAATTTAAAAGTGATTTTTTAAGCTTCTGGTGTCAACGCGACGGTACACGGTCTAGTGATGTCCGGTCTATCTACGGTGTCGATTAATTATTACCATATTATTACGACGATATCGATTTATTTTGGTAGGTATTTAAATACTATTAAAAGAATGAAAGTGATAAAATATAATATTACAGAGACTAACAAAAATAACTTAAAGGCTGAAAGGGGTTGAAATCATCCATGATTACGAAAAACTTTTACTATGGAACCAACTCAATTCGGCAAAATAAATTACGAAAAACTTTTTCTATGGGAATCGTAACTAGGCAATAATTGCCTAGTTACGCTTTTGCCAAACAGCTGATTATTTTGCCGAATTGAGTTGGTCCCATAGTATGAGTTTTTCATAATCATGGATGACTTCAACCCCTTTCGGTCTTTATGTTATTTTATTTTGCCAAACAGCTGATTATTTTGCCGAATTAAGTTGGTCCCATAGTAAAAGTTTTTCGTAATCATGTATGATTTCAAACCCTTTCGGCCTTTGAGTTATTTTTAAATATCGAAGTCTTTAGATAAACATGCATACCTACCTATTATATAATATAATTTTTAAGATTCCGTACCCAAAGGGTAAAAAGGGACCCACCCTATTTCCAAGACTTCGATGTCTTATTGTCTGTCTGTCTGTCTCAAATAGGTCTACTACGACACAGTTTTGAGACTCAAACAATCGGACGAGAATACCGCCACAGATTAGAGTATTATGAATACCGCGTCCTTCTCTATCAACGTCATTTCACGTTTGTTATGCCGCGGCCGCATAATATGCGTGGTGCTTCGCGCTAAAACCGATACTATTGGACGATCTGCGTGTATCGTCCAATAGTATCGTCTCGTAGAACGAAGCTTCGGACGATAGACGCAGATGCGGCCGGGACATTATACTCTAACAAACGTGAAATGACGTTGTTATCGATCGAGGATGCGGCATTCTCGATCGATTGTTGATGGATTGTTGAGTCTCAAAACGGTTTCGTGGTACAAGCCCAGGCTGTATCTCAATAACCGCCGAAATTTTCACAGATTGTTTACGGTATGTCTGTTACCGCTATAATAACAGATATTTATACAAAATAAATTAAATATTTAACAAAATAATTAATATTTAAGGGGAGCTCCCATACAACAAACGTGATTTTTGCTCGATATCAATAAGAATAAGAATACGTTTATTTTGTCCACACACAACATACACAAAACAGAAGAAATAATAATAATAAAGGACTTAAAAGCTAGATTTGTATATATTATGTGATGTCAAATAACGGCAACAGGTATTTATAGGTACTTTATTTTAATAATAAAATTAAAATAAACTATATTCACCTATTTTTGCTCTATTATGATACGGAACCCTTCGTGTGCGAGACCAACTCGTACTTGGCCGATTTTTTTCATGCGTTTTTAGAATATACATCAGAAAACCTAGAGAAACATCTTAAGGTGACGCCATGTTGAAGTAAAAAACCGTGTTGGATGTGTTTTAGATTGCTTGTTTTCTATGCGAGGCTGGCCCGGCCTCTCATAGAAAACAAGCAATGGAACAGCAAAAAATGGAAAGGGCGTAGCGACAAAATGGTTTTTGTCGCGTTATTTAAAAACCATAAATACATATAAGCTATGGGCAAATAATTAAAGTGTATACTAGAACCATACTAGAACCACTTTATGTACAAATTTTGGAAGCTTATATCATGACTCTCCTCTGTTGGCAAAATAGGAATCCCTTTTTTTACAGAGGACTTTTTGATTGATTATTCTGTGTTATAAAAGTTGACCAATCGTGTTATGCTATGGGTAATTCAAAGACAAAGACATGATGAATACTGACAGTGAACTTTAATTTCTTAGCTTTAGTCATTGCTGAGAAAAATGGACATCGCTACAGCCAAATTATCACGTTAAAGTAAAAACCGTATTGGATGTGTTTTAGATTGCTTGTTTTCTATGCGAGGCTGGCTCGGCCTCTCATAGAAAACAAGCAATGGAACAGCAAAAAATGGAAAGGGCGTAGCGACAAAATGGTTTTTGTCGCGTAATTTAAAAACCATAAATACATTTCATATAAGCTATGGGCAAATTAAAGTGTATGCTAGAACCAATTTATGTACAAATTTTGGAAGCTTATATCACTCTCCTCTGTTGGCAAAATAGGAATCCCTTTTTTACACAGGTCTTTTTGATTGATTATTCTGTGTTATAAAAGTTGACCAATCGTGTTATGCTATGGGCAATTCAAAGACAAAGTCATGATGAATACTGACAGTGAACTTCAATTTCTTAGCTTTAGTCATTGCTGAGAAAAATCGACATCGCTACAGCCAAATTATCAAGACGTCGCCTTAATGCACACAAATCTTTGTTTTAAGCGGGACGCCTTTGGCTTAAAAGCAGGATCAATTTAATCTTCGCCAGTCGTCTGCCAAAGTAATTATTATTATTTTTTATTATTTGTGTAACCACACTAGCAGCTATTAAGCTGACGCGTGTGTGTCAAATCGTTTGAAGATTTTGTATCCCAATTGGTCCAGTTTGTTTTTAAAACAGTTCACGGAGGTTGCCATTACAACGCTTTCAGGAAGTCTGTTCCAGACCACTTCCACTCGGTTAGGTAAAAAGTGTCTTCTAGGTAACTTCTTGCTGGGATTTTGGCATAATTTTAAAGAATGTCCTCTTAGGTGCTTATTCGTATTCAGGGTGTATAGTTCTTGGAGACTAGGCACATCATAAATTTCGTGCAGTATCTTATAAGTCTCGATGAGACTTCCCCTCTGTCGACGCTGTTCGAGTGAGGTAAGGCCAAGGATTTCGAGTCGCTGTTCGTAAGACTTATTGCGTAATGTGTTTATCATTTTTGTAGCTTTTCTCTGTACATTTTCCAGTAACTTGACGTCTTTTTTAAAATAAGGATCCCATATTACATACGCATACTCTAAAAGTGGTCTAACATAAGCCTTGTACAATTGAAGGAATGTTTTGGGTGTCAGACATTTAAACGCTTTACGAATGATATAAAGGATGGAGTTTGTTTTCTTGACAATATTCATTATATGCATTTCCCATTTTAGATCCGAAGTTATTGTTACGCCTAGGTCTCTTTGGGACTCGACATGCATCAATTGTTTAGGTCCAAGGTAGTAGTTTCTACGGGGGTTGTTCTTTCCAATGTGTAACACTGTGCATTTTTCAATATTAAGGGTTAATAGCCATTCTTGGGTCCACTTGTATATAGCATTCAGATCGTTTTGGATATGGTGATAATGGCTACATGGATTTCCGAAAAATTTAGTGTCATCAGCGAACAAGGAGAAAGGCTGTACAAGAACGCTTTTCAGGTCAGTTAAGTACAAAATAAAGAGTATTGGTCCAAGAACGGATCCCTGTGGGACACCACTGAGTACTTTCCTAGTTTTAGATAAAGCTTCACCGATCCTAACCCTAAAAGTCCTATTAGTGAGAAAATCTCTTATCCAGGCTAACAGTTTTCCGCGTATACCCAAATGTTCAATTTTACGAATTAGCCGTTTTATAGGTACACGATCGAATGCCTTCTCGTAATCTAGGTAGATGACATCGGTAGGATTTCCTTCGTCGAGGTTTTTTGTCCACTCATTCAAGCATCTTAGTAGGTTTGTAGATACTGATCGACCTGGTACGAACCCATGCTGTTCTTCCAATATAATATGCTCCTTTGTTAAGAAGTTCCTTATTTCGTTAGCAATCACTTTTTCCATTGTTTTGCACAATACACTTGTTAAACTTATTGGTCTGTAGTTAGATGGATCAAGTTTGCTTCCTTTTTTGTATATGGGAACGACAGTAGCTATTTTCCAGTCTGCTGGTAGTGCTCCATCCTCTAACGATTTTTTCATTAAACTAGTAATGTTCCTTACTAGAGATCTTGAGCACCTTTTTAATACTATTGAAGGTAAATCGTCTGGTCCAGTAGCTGTGGTGTCATCAAAACTAAGTAGAGCCCGCTGTACCTTATCTGTTGTAATATCGATATCATCTATTGAGTTTACTACCCTGTGGTGATTAATATTTGGCAATGGTCCATCAGGTTCTTTGACAAATGCTTGTTCGAATTGATCAGCGAATGCTTCAGATATCTGATTAGGGGTAGTGACAAGTTCATTTGTTTTATTTTTGATAATGTTAGGTATGCAAATTTTGGAATTAAGCTGTTTTCTAATGTAGTTGTAGAATGTTTTAGAACCGCTACCTATTACTGATGACTCAAAGGCTGCTCTTCTAATTCTACTTACTGTAAGTATTTTATTATTTATTTTTCTATATTGTTTATATGCAATATCATTTGGATTTGTTCTGTATATATTCCATAGTTGTTTCTTTTTCTTAATCAACTCTAGTATTTCCTTATTTATCCAGGGTTTGTTATTAATCTTTTTATTTTTGTATTTTATTGGAGTGTACATAGTAATTGCAGACTGCACCTGATCTTTTAAAGAAAGCCACATATTATTAATACTACTATCTGTCTCAACCTGGTATTCCTCAACAGTTTTACTTATCGCATCAAAGTTAGCTTTAAAATAATTATATTGCGGTTTTATATCAGTCAAGTTCTTAGTAATATTTACTTGAATTGTAGCTGTTAATACAAGGTGATCACTTTTACCGATTGGTGGGTGATATTCAATGTCGCATAATAAATTCTCTTCGTTACAAAGGATAAGATCCAGCAATGATTCTTCTTGGTTTCTCTTTCTTGTGATTTGCGTTACTAGTTGGTGGAGGTTGCTGTTAGTATACATTTCTATAAACGCTTTATGCAAGGTGTCACATCTATACAAACTTGGGAAGGGCCATTTTAGACCTGGTAAGTTAAAGTCACCTGCAATAAGGACTGTTTTTTCAGTAGCTGCCTTGTAAATTGTGTTAAACAATATCTCGTCTGAACTAGATAGACTGTTTGATGGTGGTCTGTATATACACGCTAACAAAAAATGTAATCCACCATATTGGATATCAAGCCAGAGCCCCTCTACACTGTCGTTATGATAAATGTTATTTGTTTTAGATATTAGGGCAATACCATTTACTTCGTTTGCGACATATATTACAACACCACCTCCTCTTCTGTCATCTCTGTCTAAGCGGTATAGTGTGTACCCAGATATATTTATAAGACTATTAATAATTTTAGAATTTAGGTGGGATTCCGTTATAAGAACAAATGCAGGTTTATGGATATTGACTTCAAGAAGGAAAAGATCAAATTTTGCCGTTAACGATGCCAGGTTCGTGTATAGTATGCGCAATTCTGAAATAACCGCCGCAGTTAGTTTTTTATAGGTGGCGCGCTGGAGCTGACAATTCTTGGGATTTTATTAATGTATTTAATGGTTAAATTTGACTCACCATTATCAGTTCTAGAAGCCAATTCGTCACGTAGTTTTTTAAGCTGGTCTCGCTGGTAGGGCGTCATATCTGACTGCACTTTTATTGTTTTAGTGAGCTTACCTTTATTTTTTAATATATTTATTGCACATTGCTTGTTATTTAGAATCACCTTCAAGGGACGCGGCTTGCCATTATTATCTACAGGTTTACCAAGACGAATAGTTGCCAAAATTTCAGGTTTCGATATGGGGAGAGCAGCAAGTGTATCCGAAACGAGGTCTTTGTCGTAAGCTTTACGGTCCTCCACGGCCGCTGACTTTGATTCTGGTAGTCCATGTAGGATAATATTACGACTACGGCTCTTGCGATCTTCTATCTCATTAATTACTGCATCCAAGTTCACAGCACAAGCCCCCTGTTCTTTCAATCCTTGGACCTGCTGCTGAAGTTCAGTAACAAGCTTTCGCAGCTGAGGAATTTGCCTTAGACCTTCCTCACATTCTTCGCATAGGTACGACAGTTTTGGGTTCTGAAGACCGATTACACGCATTTCGGTTGCAGACAAACCAGAGCACTTGACACATATTACCCTGTTACAACCCTTGCATAATATTTTTGATAGCTTGTCATCTTGGACTTGGAGTTTACATTTAAAGCACTGAGCCATATTTTTTTTTTAAATTATCCCGAGTATATATTGGAATTTTTGCACAATGAAGTGGCAACACCAATTGTCTATGATTCGCACTTTTGACAATCACTGACAAATGTCAATTTCAAATTGGCCGCAATAAAATTGTCCCGAGTGGGTACTTCGAAAACTATGGCCAAGCACTAATGTCAAACACTAATTTTCGGCACAGTTTTAAGTTATTTTCCACACAATTCAAGCTGGACTTTATTGTTCACTATGTTCCAAAACCACTAATCTTCAAACGTAACGTAATTAACACTTCGATTGATCACTTTTACACGAGTTTACGAATAAATTTGCGAGAGCTAGTAAACGCGATGTTTTCCCAGTGACAACCGATGACATGATTAAGGTAAGTAAGGCAAACTTCACGGAAACAAATACTGAAATGACGAAAAAAGATTTATTAACTTTTATTACTTCAAATCGGACTAGTAGTTCCTGAGATTTGCGCGTTCCAACAAACAAACTCTTCAGCTTTATAATATTTGTGTAGATAGTAACGCAACCGCATAAAAATGTCGACAAAAATATCGATACCAAAATCTGCATCATATACCACATCACTAGTGCCTTAGTTTGATACATAGACATAAAATAAAACTGTTTTGCAATACAACAAAACAGATATTATATGGACAAGAAACACATAATATTATTATTATTGAAGAAAGCTATCCTATTCATTGCCTAATATGGTCAAATATCTTCTGATTGGTCAACTTACCCGTGGTGTTTTGCTATCTCCCTCGCTCTCATGGGAGATATTGGTTACCTTTCTCTTTCATGATGCAGCCAGCAGCGCTTCCGGCGAGGGCTTCCTCATAGGAGTCTCCAATGAACCAGCAAGAGCTTGTTCCATAATATTATGTGTTTCTTGTCCATATAATATCTGTTTTGTTGTATTGCAAAACAGTTTTATTATATGTCCTACGAAACACATAATATTATTATTATTGGAGACCTGTTTGATTTCTGCTGGTGAAAGAGTAGAATTGATTATTCTTATCTACTAAAAAGACGCTATGTGATTCTGAATTCAATATTTAATAAAATGTACAATGTCCTTGACCTTCTTCATTCATCCTTGAACCTCTTTAAAGCAAAAATAATGTTACTTATCCTCTAATATTATATTCCTTAGCATCCAGATTCCTTTGAAAATCTGAAGATAAACATGGTAAACACTAAAAAAGGGGAGAAAATAATTTACATAACTGGTAACCTACTACCTATTATGTTCCTAAAATCCTTCTGGTCCTCTGCTTATTATTCCCTTATATTCGAATAATTATTGTTGTCTCTTTAATAAATACAATACTTACCTACTATTTCTAGTTTTATTATTTCAATCTCCTCTTCTATCTGAGATCGCGAAATCTTAATTATTTAACTACTCCTCATAATGTTAGTTTACGAGGTAATTTTTTATTTACTATATTAATTATAAACAAAGCCTTCTATTGTTATTGTCTAGCAGCCGTACTCAGAGTGGGACATAATTACTTAAATGTAGTTAATTCAAAATCTTGACGCAAGCCCCCCACGTTATCTATCCAACTCTTCATTCAACTGAAGGTTAGTCACAATTAAATGTCTCTGAGTGTGCTGGTAAGGACACATCTTGCTCTTTCTGTGCTACACTCGGAGTGGGACATCAATTAGGTACTTAAAATATTGTAATTATTTCAAAATGTTAACCTAAGCTCCTTACCTATCTGTCAAACTATTCATTAAACCGAAGGTCACTTATAATTAAAACTCTCTGAGTATGGCAAATAGGACCGTGGTCACCTAATATTATTAGACTAGACAATCTACTATTTTTCAAATGGTAATTGAAATAAAATAAATCAGCATTCAGCAGTTATAAATTTTGAAAATTTTCTCTTGGTAGCTTCTCACTACCCTTGTCATTGTGTCAACTCATTCTGACATTGGCAATTCACTAAGCAGCCAAGTTCTTTAGAAAGAGGAAGAAGAGGAACTACTTTACAGAGTACTTCTTCTATTTATTATTATATTTATTCAGCCAACTCTTAGAGGCAACTGCGGGTCTGAATGCTACCTGTAGGAGCCGCTGCATTTACCTCTTTGAAAATGTATCTGATCCCTCTTGCTACTATTGATTTAGTTGCAATTTTAATCTGACCTGATACGCTACCTGATCTCCTCAGGATTGTGTAAGATTTATTAGTCTTTCAATATCTATAACTTACAAGACCTATTTCAGGGCTTTTTATAACTTACAGGATATATTAGCTTCTTTAATAGCCTGATTATGTCCATAGGACTCTGTCCTAGGGCTAACTCTAGGCCACACTGTTACTGTGCCCCTCCTAATGAAACAAAAATTTTCCTCTAGCTACCTCAAACTGTTGGGTCTTGTAACTGTCTGCCCGATACTAAGAGTAATATTAGTTGTTACTCTTTAATGTTCTCTTACATATCTCAATTAGTGTTTCTTTGGAGAGTTCTATTATCCCTGTAAATAATATTATGTTAGTGTTCCAAATAAATAATCTTTTCTACGTCTTGCTATTGCCCCTAGTAATCTAGTTTATAAATGTTTACCTTATATAAAAAACCCCTTTTGGTAGTATTTATGGAGCCCTAGTACAATAATAATAATATCTTTGTTTCAGGCCAAATAGCCCATATTGTATCCTAACAGTTACGGATTATTACTTTTTGACAATTATTATTCTCTTGACTTATGGCTGATTTATGTTACAATTTAGTTCTTGACTCAAGATCTTCTCTTTTAGGTATAATTAATGTGCTAGGAATCCAGCTACATCTTTTTCACCCTTTGGTATGGGTGACCCTGGATTTACCTGTTATATGCGACACCAGTCTGTACCTCCTTGTATTAGTGCTCTGTATGTCTTTAATGTTTATTATATACGCAGAAAATCTGAGTTCTTTTTAAGGAATGGAACCTGACCCAACTGCCCCCCCCCCCCCTAATTTTCCAGGCTATTGTTGTATTATGTCTGCCTGAGTGGGGGTCTATTGTGCAAGTCCTCATATGGGGGATAGTAATCTTAGGTGATATCTGGGTCTTAATTATGGATGTTGCCCCAAGAAGCATTGCTTCTATTGAGGAACTATTTCTTTGGCACCTTACCTGTGTTGCAGCTCCTAGGTATTAAAGTACTATTTGGGAGATTGGTGAAAATATCCAAACTAATGGTGCTGCCCTCTTTGCCTAAAGGTATCACAAAATGTTACAGCACCGTCTCTCAAGTCCCATGCAACATGCAATTGCATCATGGCTGATCTTCTCTAAGCGAGCAAGTATAGCCGTTGGGACACCCCATATTGAAAAAGGCCTCCGAGGCCTGGGGTAACAAGTGCCCTTCCGGCACGGGTATGTTATGAGACATCTAACCCTCTTGCCACCCTATATCGAGAAAGGCCTCTCAGGCCTGGGGTGACAAGTGCTCCTGCGGCCTGGGTTTGTTTGAGAGATAGGATACCCCTTTCTCGCCCCCTCTTGAAAATGGCCTTCGAGGGCTGGGGTAACAGGTGCTCCTCCAGCACGTTTATGTTGTGAGATAGCCACCTTTATAACACCCCCTCTTAAAATGGCCCTTAAGGCCTGGGGTAACAAGTGCACTTCCGGCACCGGTTTGTAATGAGACTGTCTGTCTACTCTACTGCTGTGTCTGTCTGGCAGAAAAGCTGCTGTTAATGTTATTTTTAACAATATAATATAATCTTGTAGTTAAAATTAGTAATTTTATAATTAAAACTAAATTTAATTGAAACTAAATTTACAAAATCTTTTGCTTTTCTGCCAACCTTAATGTCAGTTTTAACAGGTCTAAGGAATGGGTCCCTCCCTCATCTCCTCTGTACGCTATGAGCGTCCTGTTGTATGACTAAGTAAAAGTATAGGAATAGCATATGTATGAGTAGTTTCTGACACTTTGTTATTGCTACCGAGCTGCATACATTTGCTGCCCCTTTTGTCTGAGTGCCACCCTCTCCGGTGTGGTCACCCAAAACTCCTGATTACTACTTCTGTTTTAGCTTGGCACCTCAGCTTGTGTCTGCAGCATCCGCTGTCAGAAAGTGGAATACCTCCTTTTTATAGTGGTTTATAGAGCTGATTTTAGGGCCTGTCACCCTGTCGCTGATGTCGCGGCTGCTCTAGTATTTAAAGCATTTGCCTTAATCTGTTTTCCTTGAATTTATTAGGAAAATCCATTGACAGGGTATTTGACACTGTAAACGGCTCTGAGGTGTTGAGATGTTTGCAAGTGTAGAGATCCCCCTGGGGATTGTAGTTCTCTAACAGTACAGCTATTCCTGTTTGTTAATTGACTTATGAGTCTGCTTACCTTTATGTCTTTTCTGCTAACAGAAAGTTAAATTCCTAAGGTGTCACTCATGATCATTGACCTAAGCTCACAATGCACAACCTCTTATATTTGAACCAAAATCTGTCTAGGTCTTGGAATTGATCTTGCGGCTTAAATTTGTTCAAGTTTCTATTACTCTTGGAATATTTGACACTACGTATAGTGTCACCTTGTTTAGTATGCCTAAACCTAGACCCCTTAAGTTTAGTATGGGTCCCGAGCTGCAGTCTAGTTTCCTTATTAACTACTAGCCCCCCTTCTAGGATATATCAGGGGTTGCCCTGTTTTGAAATTTAATATTAATAATTTTGAGGGAAAATACCTAGGTGATCTGACTTTTTTTTTTTTTTTTTTTTTTTTTTGTTAGGGAATGTAAGATCCTATAAATAACTATAGTATAAATTTGTTGTCACCAAGTGTATTCCCTGCGACTCTAAGCTTTCTATAAAGCAGTCCCTCCCCCGGAACTTTTATGGCTATTTCTGTTCGTGTTCAGGACCTGGTTTATTCCTTTCTACCCTGGTTATTATTGTGGGGTGAGGAATTATTACTCTTTATAATTTGTCTTGAATTATTTACCCTATTAGATGTTGTTGATTATGTAGGTATTTTTATATCCTATCTATTATATACCTGTCCTGTCTAAAAGTCGCTAACCCTTCTTGTGCGCCTCCTAAAGACTGTCCTAATGGTTTTAGTTTCTCCTGACTAAATAAATATTCAGCTCTTCTACTTAGGTACCTAGTGACTAAATTTCAGAGTTAGGGTTTAGATTCTGTACAGCCCAGTCTACGAAATTCTGCATGTCTTGTTTTTTATTAATCTTTAACGCCACAAGGGTTCGAGTGGCAGAGTACGCCTCTTAGGCTAGATCTATAGAGATCCTCTATACATTCTGTTCTCGCCTCTGGTATCCTGTTCTAAACTTGTGTGTTATTACAATTTGTTCTAGAGTTTACCAGAAATGGCTGAGACTAAGACGTTGTAGGTATACTTGGTTGAGGTGTAACTCACCTATTTCTCTAGGTTATTGACATGGTCGGAGTAACGCCAGCTTTTGTGCCTGGGGCTGATGTCTGAACGGCCATCCTCCGAAGACCGAGGACGATGAGTTCTGACTCTCGTCACTCCACTTGTATCTCGAAAGAATACCTATCAGCTATCACTCACAGAGTTCTTTAACCACTCGCGCCACTCACCTGGTGACCGTCGATAGGTCACACTTGAGTGGTATTTGCTCATCGCCACGTGCACCGCTTGTTTACAAACAGATGAGCAAACCAAAGTGAGATAAAAATTAGATTCACTTTAAATTTCTATAAAAAGGAATTGATTTAATTTTACTTTAGGTAATTTACACTAAAATTTTAACAATTTGACCGAAAAAGGCGAAATTCGATGTTCGCCATTGCAATGAAAAAGACGCTATGAGGAAGCCCTCGCCGGAAGCGCTGCTGGCTGCATCATGAAAGAGAAAGGTAACCAATATCTCCCATGAGAGCGAGGGAGATAGCAAAACACCACGGGTAAGTTGACCAATCAGAAGATATTTGACCATATTAGGCAATGAATAGGATAGCTTTCTTCAATAATAATAATATTATGTGTTTCGTAGGACATATAATATACTGTCGTAGTTTGATAGAGTCTGGCTAACGAAAGATGACTGGAAAAAGGCGGCAAATTCAAAAAATCGACGTATAATAACCCTGTCTATAGCCAGAATTATAGTTTTGATCTACGAATTACGAATAATAAAAACTAAGGAACTTTATTATTCGTAGTTCATAGATCAAAACTATAATTCTGGCTATAGATGGGGTTTTTATACGTCGATTTTTTGAATTTGCCGCCTTTTTCCAGTCTCATCTTTCGTTAGCCAGACTCTAGTTCACGGACGGGAACATCAAGCGCATAGAACACATTTACTCCTAACGGAGATCAAGCGGCCTGAAAATGGAGGTGTAGCGGCGAATATTTTTCGTGAAGAATAATTGATTTTTAAATTAAAAAATCGTATAAATTACAGTTGGCTGTGAATTGTAATAGGTGATCCCGCAATTTTTTTTATTCAAAGTTTTGCTGCGATTTCTGCACGTAATTATTGCACAAGTCAGCATTTTGTTCACAATTTACAACGTAGTACAACGTGTAAGCTTGGTGTAAGCCGTGGAGCACAGTATAGCAATATAATAGGGATATTATATTGCTATACTGTGCCGTGGAGCGATTTACATGTGATGATGTGAGTGATGTGACTGACAACAGCTAAAAATAATGCTCAAATGAGCATTCCAGCATGCGACATATACCTATTCTAAAATCTGTGCTCTGACTAGACTTTGAACTTGACGAATGACGATGATGAAAAACGATGCTGTGAAAATTGTGACAAGAAGAATATTATAGTTTTCCCGCCATTTATATAGGGACCGTGCAGAAACTATAGAGGGCGTCGTAATTCGACAACAGCGCCACGATGCGAGTAAAAGACGTAACTTGTGAGTGACTTTGACTTCGCATTCTTCTTGACCCTGGCTAGCTTATGAGTGCTTTTTTATGTTTTACACTATAAAATGATATAATACTTACACTCCCAAGTGGTCACATGCGGCCGCGAGAACAACGACAGATTTACAAGAATCCGCGATCGAAATATTAAAGTTAAAGACTAGATGACGCCCGCAACTCCGTTGCGCCAATAATCATTTATCGCGCGAGAATCGTACATTTTCCCGGGATAAAAAGTATCCTATGTCCTTTCCCGGGGCTCAAAGTAAATCCATACCAAATTTCAGCAAAATTGGTTTAGCGGTTTGGGCGTGAAGTGCTAACAGACAGACACACTTTCGCATTTATAATATTAAGTATATTTTTATAATATTAAATATAATATTAAGGGTTTCTACTTTCTACCCGTAAACAAAGAATGGAAGAGTGAATAAAAATGTATAAAGCTTATCTAGTTAACTAAGAAAATATCTGAAAAAGTAATTAATAGCATCCATCAGCATAGAAAGTAAAAACTTGATAAATATTGCAATAAAATAATGAAGCTATGCAAAAATACTTATATTATTAATTACTGAAAATGCTTGTGTATTAATAAAAAAACAAGTTCACTAAAATAAATGCTTTTATTTCAACCTTCTGCGATTCGATCGATAACATCTTCACAACTTTTGTCTGTCACTATTTTTAACTAATTTCAGTCTGGATCTCATAAGTGTAAACACCATTTAGGTATGTATTCTTTAAATAACACACAAAGACTGCACTACTAATCTTTTTCTTACTTGAAGAATCATCCTTTTGAGAACCAACACTTTGACAAGATGGTTCAAGTTCAATACTATCCTCAGTGTTGAATTCCTGGCAGGACTTCTCCAAATTATCCTTACTTTTGATGCAACTTTATGCCAATTAAATGAGCGGTGCCTATGTATGTATATCAATTAAGATGGAAGCCAGTTTGGATGTTTACTGAAAGAAAGCAATGGTTATAGGTTATGTTCATATTGTGTTCATAAAAAATGAATTTACGGTTATAATCTACAAAATTTAGTGTTTTTACTAGTCTACACATAACACTCATGGAACTTTTTAAATACTTACGTATATTTTTACCGCCTTTTATCCATTTCTTTCGTTTTTCAATAAGCAAAGCCATGTGAATATTTTGGCAGAAAAATAGTAAAATTTGACATCGTTCGATTTGCCTTTATATTTCTTGTATGTATTACAACATCAGGGAATATAACAATACATTTCAATTCTTGAAAATACTCAGAATTTGTTAAGAAATCTTCTAATTTTCCGTAGCTTCACTAGAGCTTGACAGTAAAATTTTCGTAAAAGTTTCGGCTATTCGCCACTTGTGGCAGTGTCGTCGCTCTGCACGGTCCCTATACTCGACACTGGCCATGGTTCAATAGCCGTAATGCCTTAATAAGAAAAAAAATTGTTCTTTCATCAAATTGTCAAACGTGTGTCAAACCTGTGGTCAAACCACATGTCAACAAACCAATCATCAACAAAAAGCAATTACGTAGGTAGTGAATTTGCAAAATGAATGCAAAATAGAAAAGGCTGTTTCCACCAGTTGTGGTACACATACACACTTATTATTAACGATTCTCTCAGCTCGATACGCTACAAGTCCATTACCTTCGCCTTTAACATTTCCCTAGGCCGCGCGTGCTACTGTGCTGATTACAAACATCCTTATCATGCTTGACTTCTGACCCCAAATTAATTAAACATTAAACAAAGGAATAATAAAATAAAAACGTCAATTACGATTTAAATAATGTGCAAGATATTCGGAATAGTTTTAATGACAATATGCCTCGCATATGGTCAGGATCGAAAGGTAAGTAACAAATTTTGTTCTAATTTACCCTTTTATTATGTTTTACTTGTTTTGTTCCGCTTTCTACTTTATATTCTACCCACTCTATGAATCATATTTAAGGTGCTATCAAGCATAGCACCTTAAATATGATCGACTGTTTGTACGCAGGTAACATCGAGATTGAACCCGGGCTGTGCGGCATGCATGGCGGACACTATCGTGGCGTACGTGAGGTGCGAGGGTCCCGCGGACACCATCCACCAGATCTGGGACTTCAGCAACCACGCGCCCACATTCATCCTCGCCCTCACCTCCGTCAACTCCACACTCAATATAACCTGGGATGGAAGTAGTATCAGGAGCTTCAACTTTTCAGAAAATCCCAAATACAGTTTTGCAGCTTCTGTGGATAAGGTAAACCTGCAGCTGATAATGTAAATGTTGCATATTATAAAATTATTCATACAAATAATAGTAAGACATCCATGTGGGAATAAGCATGTGGAGGCCCAAAGGAAGATCTTCCGGCCGAGCGAGGTGTTATGTTCGGTCAGGCCGGAGCCCACGTGATACATTTCAGCTGTCGTATATATACCGACGCGCTCAGAAAACTTCGATAGCGCGATGCAGGAATGTTAGGCGAATGTGGGTACCGCCACATCCTATTTGATGTAGGCATGTATTTAACACGGCGACAAATTGATACCATTCCGGGTTTAAAAAAAAAATTAGAATGGATAGTAAATAAACTACTTTGGCAACTAATTTGAGGTAGCATCTCAACTAGGAAGTGGCGGCTTTTTAATGAGTTTTGAGGTTTTATTTAAATTTTATCTGGCAGTGATTTTCTTTTGTGGCAATTGAATTTCTTCTAAGGCGACAAATTATTGGCGGATAAAAAAGTTAAAATAGGCTTTCATAAATTCTAAAATGGGGTTGTCTATAAACTTGACCAAGGTCTGAAATAAATACCAACAAGATCTTAAAAAAATACTTTTGGCTACATTTTTATGGATCTCAATATACCAAATTGCGACATGCTAAAAAACTATTCTTGGTCTATTTAATTTTTTCTTGACTATCTTATGCACATAACAAAAGGGAGTGAAAAATGATGTATCGAACGGTAAACTAATCTAAGTCAATCAAAATCGATTAAATTAATTAGTTTTGATTTAATATCTATTTTTTTGTTTTATTATGGTATTATGGTAGGTTAGCTTACTTGCTAATACTTAGTAGTAACCTTACCTATCATCATCATCATCATTATGAATAAGTAAGATGTGTATTACAGCAGTAGTACGTATACTATTAAAAATTCGGCCAAATGCGAGTCGGACTCGTGCACGAAGGGTTCCGTACTGTTATATAGAAAAAATAGGCCAAAAGTTATGTTTTTGTATGGGAGCCACACTTAAATTTTTATTTTAATTTTATTATTTATTATAAAAGTACACTTAAAATTATTGAGGATTCTGTGAAAATTTCAACTGCCTACCTGTTGTTATTATTGATATCGAGCAAAAAAGGCCAAATAGACACGTTTTGTTGTATAGGAGGGCTCCCTTAAATATTTATTTTATTTTCAGTATTTGTTATGGTGGCAATAGATATACACAATCTGTGAAAATTTCAGAACTCTAGCTAAAGCGGTTCTTGAGATACATCCTGGAGACAGACAGACATCGAAGTCTTAGTAATAGGGTTCCGTTTTTTAGGGTTCCGTAGCCAAAATGGCAAAAAACGGAACCCTTATAGATTCGTCATGTCTGTCTGTCTGTCTGTCTATTCCGTCCGTATGTCACAGCCACTTTTCTCCGAAACTATTAGAGCTATACTATTGAAACTTGGTAAGTAGATGTAGTCTGTGAACCGCATTAAGATTTTGATGCAAAAATGGAAAAGTTATTAAAAATTTTAGGGGTCCCCATAGGTACAACTGAAACAAAAAAATTTTTTTTTCATCTTACCTATGCGTGTGGGGTATCTATGGACAAGTCTCCAAAAATCATATTGAGGTTTCTCATATAATTTTTTTCTAACCTGAATAGTTTGCGAGAGAGACTCTTCCAAGGTGGTAAAATGTCTGCCCCCCCCCCCCCCTAATTTCTAAAGTAGGGGCATGATAATTCTAAAAAAAATATGTGATGTAGATTACTATAAAAACTACCAACGAAAATTGGTTTGAACGAGATTTAGCCAGTAGTTTTTTTTATAAGTCATAAATGGTAAACCTTAATCTAAATTTCATTAAATCGATTGAAATATAAAAATAAATCAAAAACCTTTTAATTTCATGAAAATAAACCTTATTGCTGCTGCGGAACCCTTCATGGGCGAGTCCAACTCGCACTTGGCCGCTTTTTACCCTTTGGGTACGGAACCCTAAAAAGGAGTTTAAAGCTGAAATACAACACTAGAATAATGAACCTTCCCTCTTTTAAATGAACTTTTTAAGTGAACCTACCTACTTTGAGTAACTAGAGTTACTTACAATACTTACATTAAAGTATTGTAGGCAACTCGACTAGGTACTCAAACATAAGTATTGTTGGTAAATCTAGGTAAATACTCAAAGTAGGTAGGTTCACAAGTCACAACACAGCACAACACAACATTATGTGTACATAACAATATTCTAATATCCAAATACATTATTATAATACACATTTTCAGTTTTAAAGCTACCTAACAATCGCTGCCAAATGTGTATTTTTATAATGAAAGCCAATAGTTGCCAGTGAAGAATGTTTGATATCCCCTCGGAAAAATTAGTCGCCACATTAAGTTTTATAATACCTTAATCAGTTTTACACTGATCCTGCTTGATATATTTGATACCTTACAGTAGCAGCCGTTTTTTAGTTTTTTTGATCCTAGCCTTTTGTTGCTTGTGTAGTTTAATAGTTGCTAAGATATTCAATCACTGCAAAGGTAGTTTTTTTGTGACTCAATAATTGCATGGTAAGCAAAATATGTATAAGATTTTATTGTAATTTTCCTTAGCGACAATAATATATGAATCACATTAAATTTGATACCATGATTATTGTAACCATTGTAACATATGCCAGCTAGAAACAGGGCTTTGTTGTTTAATCAGCGTATGCCGTATGAGTCATGATCCACCCATACCTATTATGTGATGCTGTCGCCTGTCAGCTCAACAAATGTGAATGTAATCTATGTATAACAGTACTATCCTACTTTCATTGTTCTTAGATACAGATTCATTTTTATTGAACAATGATACATCAAAGATATTATATTCCTGCAGTAAATCTAGGATATAATAATTTTAGGAATATATTTAAAAATGTTTCATTTTCTGCTTTCAATATGGGTATTAAATGCAAGTGAAAGTTTGCCCCACATTAATTGTGGCACTGACTTACAGCTTTACCATTTTTTAATTTTGTTATAATAACAAGTCTACTTAATATTAAAATAAAAACTTTTTTTACAGTTTATTGAATATAATGACACAGACAGCAATTGCAAGGTCAACACGAGCTATACTTGGAAGGAGTACAGTTTTGACATGGTCTCATGGACTCTGAATGAAAGCAAATTTGACTCGAAGGAGGCAATGATTGTTGTTAGTGGCAAGATACATGATAGACGTTTCCGCAATGCCACAATACACCTCAAGGTACTATGTAATTTATTTATTTATTTATTTCGATTCACCAACAGAACATCATCTCACACATTAAAGTACAAACAATAGTAGCTTAAGCTTATATGACTTCCAATGACAGGTGAAATACAGCATGTCATTACATACGACACAGAAATTAGTGATGAAAATGAGATGAGATGAAATGAGGTGAGAAACAATAGTTACATAACAATTTGTTCCATTTAAACTAAACGAGAAGATGACATAAATACATATAATATATAGTGCTTAAAAACAAGGATGATTTTGTTTAACATAGTATAGTAATAATTAAATGTGTTTAATATTCTCGAAAATTGCTCGTTTATCAAATCTTTTATCTAATGATTCTAAAATATGTAATAAACTGAAATCAAAATTAATGAACTTTAACTTTTGTAAAAACAAAAGCTGTAGTTTAAGTTTTACATTACAATTTTTATTATATAATAATATTTTCTTTTCTTAAAATTTGAAATTGGTTATTGGATAAATCAAGAGTTTTGTACAAAAAGGAGGCCTTTTACACTTTTATATTTTATGCATAATGCATAAGGGTCAACTCATACTGGGGCAAAGTGTTTTTCGCCAAAGCAATCTTTATTGTTCTACTATTGAGTACAAGTAATTTGTACTCAATAATAGAATGTATGTAAATATGTAATATAAATGCTCTGAAAATATACAAGCTTCGAAGAATGAATGCGCGCGCTTCGAAATGCACTAGCGTATTTTCATAGCAGAAAGTATCAATATAATGAAACAATAGAGGTGATTAAGCTGTAGTCGAAAACATTACGCGTAGCGATACTCTGCGGTCTGCCCCAGTGTAAGTTTAGCCTAATGTTTCCTTATTCAAGTTTTTTCTCCTACCTTATAAATCTTATAATCTTTATGAGACATTTATTTTATTTAAACAATTGCTGCAATTATTGATTCATACATTCACAAAATTAAGGTTCTTTTGCTTCTACTGTTAATGAGTATTTATTTATCTCCAGACTCAATACCTGCCATGGACGGGTGCAGCGGAGGAGCTGCCTCGCCTGGTGCACACGGCAAACTCGTCGCTGGTGGACATCCGGCTGTCGCGGCTGCCCACCTCCTACCCCGCCGGCCGCTACGCGCTCCGCCTGGCGCTGGTCAGCACCGACGACGTCGCCGACACCATGCGCCTCGAGCGCCGCAAGAGCTTGGATGACGAGCACACCCCCGGCGTCTTTGAGGTATTGGATTATAATAATTATAATACTCCCACACCGGTTTTGGTGACGGTGGCCCGTTTCAATAAACCAGGCCAGGTATGCAGGAGTAATTTTATAGTGCCCAGATGTGTGTGCAGTACACAAGAAC
The DNA here is from genome assembly GCA_905404155.3 of Plebejus argus. NCBI lineage: Eukaryota > Metazoa > Arthropoda > Insecta > Lepidoptera > Lycaenidae > Plebejus > Plebejus argus. The sequence goes on from FR989944.1 coordinate 13,405,014, forward strand.
ACTCTCTCACACGACTGGCGAGAGATCAGGCGCAGGACCGACTTTTTACATGTCTATCCGACGCATGGATCATCTTACTTGTCAACCTGCATTGTCCTATCCAAACTTCAAAATAACAATATGTTTCCAACGCGGGAATGGAACCTACGACCTCCGACGAGCGACGCTCTAGACCAGCGGTCGGCAACACGCGGCCCGCGGGCCGCATGCGAACGTCTTACTTGCGGCCTGTGAATGTTTTTGAATAAGTAATAAAGTAATATTATGTGTATCAAAAACAATGTTTTCTAATACTGCCAGTAGTTTTCGCCACTTAAGTACGTAGCTGTTTGTGCCATTTTTAATAAAAACTTATTTCCTTTCAATATGTTGTGTAGGTATATTGAGCTTCTAGGGTTAATACGAGTATGAGGTCTACGGCCCGCCTATACTTTGTTTTGCCACTTTGTGGCCCTCCGCCCTTGCCTGCCGCCTGCCGCCTGCCAAAAGGTTGCCGACCGCTGCTCTAGACCACTGGACCACGGAGGCTTGTAAACTAAATAATAATAATATCTACGGACGTCTCGAACCACGTCAGTCTGACCCCGAGAACATTGAACCCGAGAACATTGAAAAGTTTGATACCGTTTGTTTCGTTTCCGGAATTTGAATCTGCGACCCCCAACTTGCTGCTTGAGCCACCACGTCAAGCTCACCGACTGAGATATTACAGAGGTCTGTGGTGGATATTGTGGTGCTGTCTCCCGCGCGGCACTGACCGCGAGCATCACCTCGTAGACAACTAGTAGTAGTGTCTAGCTAGACATTGCGACTAATGTCACCATTACACAATAACTTTCGGTACTAACTTTTGGGACGACAATTTCTGCTCGCTACTGTTTACAAAAAAATCGTCATAGATAGAATCGCGTACGAGTGTCGTTCATTGAGTTTCAGTCGTTTATATTTTAATTCTTAGCAAAACGAAGTTCTTTCTAATTTCTTTTCTTTTTTTTTAATGAAATAAGGGGCAACGAGCATACAGGTCACCATGGAAAGCAACTTCCGTCGCCCATGGACACTCGCAGCATCAGAAGAGCTGCAGGTGCGTTGCCGGCCTTTTAAGAGGGAATAGGGGAGGGTAGGGATGGGAAGGGAATAGAGGAGGGTAGGGTAGGGGATTCCCTCCGGTAAACTCACTCACTCGGCGAAACACAGCGCAAGCGCTGTTTCACGCCGGTTTTCTGTGAGGACGTGGTATTTCTCCGGTCGAGCCGCGCCGGCCCATTCGTGCCGAAGGACCATGGCTCTCCCACGTCAATTCGCTCTTCTCTCGACTACTGCACTTCCTGTCCCGTTGCAACTTGCAGATCGACGAGATATTGTCGCCGGCGCTGCGCGGTCGCGGCGCGGGCGGCTACGTGCAGTTCCGGCCGGTCGGCTACACGCAGCCGCGCCGCACCGTCGCCTCCTCCACCCTCGTACACGTCGCCGACTTCGACAGGTAGCTACACTCTCCCTTTGTACTGTACTGTTTATCCAGCCGCGGCGACAGATAGAATTGTCTCTGTATTATGACTTGTCTGTATGTATGTATCCATTGTAGCGTGTTAACTATACTGACAGGCTTTTATCAAATGTAGTATTAAACAATATTATATTATTATATTAAAGATATTATGATGCTATTGAATTGAAAAATATGACAAAAGATAAGTACCAATATGTATTCGCACAGCGCAACCGTGCCAAAACTTTAATGCGACGCTGTCTAGATTAATGTGGTGTATCGGGCAGGATAAACATACCGCGGCACAGCACACTGTGGCTGTTCTACGGCGGCGCGGCGTTGGACGCGGTGCTGGCGCAGGCGACGCTGGTGACGTTCGGCGACAGCGGCGACGGCTTCTACGCCAAGTCTAACTACACGGACTGGTCGTGGTCGCTGGGCTGCGGCGCGGTGCCGGCGGAGTCGCTGTCGGTGGCGGCGGTGGTGGTGCTGGCGGCGGGCGCGGGCGGCGCGGCGCTGCTCGCCGTCGGCGGCGGCGCGGCGCTGCTGCTGCGTCGCCGCACGCACACGCGCTTGAACTAGCGCCCCACCGACGACGTGACGCATCACGCACACCGCCCAAAGCATTCGATTTGATTATGATAAATGTTTTGAATGAGTAGCCCAAGAGTAAACTCGTAAGCACATCCTGTAATTGAAATATTGCAACTGAATTCGTTTTACGACGAACAGTTATTGGAAGTTTATATGTGGCCGATAAGTCCGATAACGCCCCCTTGTGAGCACTGGAAGTCTAAAGGTAAAGGCGGTGTGAGATCCAGAAAAAAATGGGGGCGTTGTGTAGAGGCTTGGGGGGTGATTTATTTCATCTGTATGCATTTTAAATGGAAACAATGGGGGTGCTATACATGTTTGATTTCACAAGAAGACTATTGACATAATATTATTATGCTAATTAATGAAATGGAATATATTTGTATAATAACTAATTTCTGCTCTGCTAGTAAGTATATAAACATGAAGTATAAACTTGCATTATAAAATGTTCCATATCAAACCAATACAAAGTTCACATAATATTGTAACTGTTGCATTGTTTCAAGAAGTTTTTGATATCTGCATTCTGCATGATTGAATCCTTATGAGTTATGTGTGAAATTATTATAATTAGTATTTATTACTATATATTCATTTGCCTAGTTTAGACATTATGAATATTAGAAAACTACCTTTAATAAATTATTATGACTATAATGCAAAATATGATTCTTATTGTGATATATTTTAATTTGTCATTAAAAATAGATAAGGAGAAAAGTTATTGTAAACTAAATAAATATTTCATATAAAAATGTGTTTCTGTTAAATTTTGTTCTTTAAATAAATTAAACACCTTCATGATGTCTGTCGCGTTTAATATTCGCCATACAAAACAAAGGTGACATTAACTCTCACAAGGTATGAGAAAGTGAGGCTCCCATTAGAGATCTAAATAGATAGTATTTCAAGTTAAACACTCCAAAATCGCTCGCCTGTCGAATTTGAAATTGGCCCAAGATGGTGCCACAAAATTTAGATTGATACTCTCATCTACCTCCTTGACGGGAGTTTTCAGTTTCTGTACAGGAGAGAAGTTGTTGGTGTGAGTGTTCTGCGGCGTGAATAGCTGCCGTTTCGCCATCTTCCCTTTCTTGTTACTTCCGTTCATATTACTATTTGTTTTGGAGCTGCTTTGAGGTTGGTAGTTTGTGTGAGATTTGTATTTGTGTGCGGACGACTGCTGATACTCCTGTATTTCGTGTTGCAACCCCTGCGAGATGGGTTTGTTCTTGCTGCGACACGACTCCAGGTCACCCATCGATTTGTGTCTGGTGCGTCTGAACACTTTGGGGTTGTGCTCGGCCACCCAGCGCCGCAGCCTCTTCACGAACGGTAGCACCATAAAAAATGCATTCGGACTGACCCCCATTTTCAGCTTAGGAGTCATATCTTTTCTGTTAGCTGGCAGATCACCTATAGAAAACCACTCACAGGCTTTTATTTCATTTCTAGTTCGAGGCTGGAACTTGGTATCCCTCGGAATGTTTGCAATTATATACAATCGAACATGTTGCTCGTGAATTGTGGCATCAATGTAATCCTGTTTGTTGATATAATTGCTAATGTCAAAACCGGTCTCCTCGAGGACCTGAAATACACAAATATAGCAATATTAGCCACGATGTGTTCAACTTTATCAGTTGAACGTCCATTTTATATGATGCCCGCAGCTCTGTAGCACTAAAATTTGTCTATCTCACTGAAATCATACATTCTTTCGGGATAAAAGTATCCTTTCTCGGGACTCAAACATAATATTAGCACAGTGTAAAAATAGATACAGTGGTCCAACGCCTTTGAAGTCGCGCGAAATGCCGCTTTTGTGTCATTGCTTCAGGGTTGTCACAATAATGTGTTTTATTAAAATCTGTTCTACATTTTGTGTATTCATAGTATGTGTATGTAGAGTACTAGAAATAAAACAAAAAAACATAATATTATATAGAAGTATTAATAAAGAGTTTTATTATAAAAAATACAAATATGCGTATACAAAAGCTATGTATCGCATGATATATAATATGTATATCAATTATTGATATATATCGGATATATATTATGATATTTAATATCAATTGATATTTATGCTTGATATTATTCGACTCACGCTTGACCGATTTCTGAAATTTCTCAATTTTTTGTTAATCACACAAGACCACGACATGCAGTCTCTCACAGCATATGTAGTACGAACCATTTTAAATAAGTACATACATACAACTCAAACGAAACACTGTCGGTCGCAACCCATTTAAAACCAATTTTAAAAAATTAATCAAATTAAAGAGCGTCAACCCCGGTTGACGTGTACCAGACGAGTGTATGGCAGTCTGGTATCGCTACCGCGCCTCTCTCACCCCGCACGATTGCTCTGTCTAGACGTGTTCTTTGGACCACTGTAGTTATTTACACTGTGATATTAGTATGGATTTTAAAATGTAAGAATTATATAAATTTCAGTTTACCTCTCTAATAGCACATTTCCATGGTTCCTCGTTTTCATTGACCTTCCCTTTAGGAAAGCCCCAGGAAGCCTTGGTCCAGTAGGACTGTACCAGAAGCACGTGAGTCAGATCTGTGTCCAAGATGATCGCCCCATATGTGGGCACCGACTGTTTGTACTCTCTCCAGTTGTCCAGCACTGAGTCCAGACTTTTTACATGCTCACGGAGAGTTGGAACATGCTGAAAAATATCACAATACATGATATGGATTCTGTAAGTTTTGACTTCTTCAATATCAAATACGAAGGACGCAAAAAAAAAACACTATTTAATAACAACGAACCTGAAAGATGTGCGCTGCGAACTCTCTTATTCCACATGGATTCAGTTTATTTGATTCATCTGTGCAGTAGTAGTCTAGATAGAACCAATGTGCTAACTCAATTTGAAAACAGATTCGAACCAAATTGCTTCGATCTTCTTGTGGCAAATTGATGATAAAGCGACTGAAATTATAAGGTTGCATATTAAGAAAATTCTAATTCTCAGTAGCTACAACGTAGAAGCAATATCGAATAAACAAAAAAGTTGAGTGTATTCAATAGTAAACTTTAAGTGAACACCATTCAAAAGTTATTTATTGAATATATTATGTATGTACCTGCACAAATCGTCTAATATGTCCATTGGAATTGAATGTTTGTAATGCTGTGGGTGGCTAGTTCCAGCCATTATGATTAGATTACTTGGTACCTACTGCAGTCAGCAAATACAGTTAATTGATTGTTCTAAAGACGTTTTCGTTTCTTATTCTGCTTCACGCAGTTTATTTGTATAATGTATTGAAATTTGAAAAAGCAATGAACACAGATTAGAGTTTTAAAGCAATGAAAAACAAAAGAACAAAACTAATCTGTGAACAAAACATTTCACACATGACCTGGTCAGTGGTCTGTGACAAGTGACAAGTGTGAAGTGGTGGACCATGGTGGACAAGTGCCATAGATAATACAGTTTATATACTGAGATAATCATTGAAAATATATTTCATGATAATCCTATAATGTTCTAATTTATATACTAAATATTAAAATTAATCGCATTACTGGGCCCCCGAGACGATCAAACGGTTTGATTCAAACCTTACGTGTTTGATGCAACCGTTTGATGTCGGTTGGAACGGTTTGTCAAACGACACTGCGCAGTTTGGTTCAGTACGCGCTGTGGAATACACGTCTTGTGACGAATAAATATTATTTTATAAAAGATAAAACAGCCGGCCGGTTCTAGAAATAGTACATACATACGCATCGAATTGATAACCTCCTCTTTTTAGTCGGTTAAAAATAAAAATAATATCCTCCAAAGAATCATACAAAGTTTGTTCAAACGCATCGGAACACGATCAAACGGCGCGTCAAACACAACAAAAATATGAAATTTCATCAAACGAGCTTCAAACACGTAAATGTTTGACAAACCGTTCAAACTAGCTTTGTAAACGATCAAAATGGTTTGAGTCAAACCAAAATTTACGTGTTTGAGTCAAACCGTTTGACCGTCTCGGGGGCCCTTTACACATCTCTATTTTCGATTAATTTGATGTTACATTACATTACACATATTTGAAATATATTGTATTAAGATGAAGAGTTGATGTTCGACTTCGACCTAGGGATGGAATACACTTGCAAAATTCAATACCAGGGCTTCGAAGTACGAGTACTTAAAAATACCAGGGTCGAAAACCAGGTATTAAAAATACTTGCAAGTATTTGGTAGTATGAAGTATCAAGTATCATAAGGGCCCCCGAGACGATCAAACGGTTTGATTCAAACCTTACGTGTTTGATGCAACCGTTTGATGTCGGTTTGAACGGTTTGTCAAACGACACTGCGCAGTTTAATTCAATACGCGCTGTCGAGTACACGTCTTGTGATGCAGACAAGATGCTCTAGAGTCTAGAATCTAGATTCTAGAACGAGGACAGCGATTTTCTTATGTTTATAACGTCAATGTCCTCTGTCGAAAAATAAAAAAATCTACAGAAAGTGCTAGAAACTACAGCTTCTTTCTTTTTTTTCTTCCAAGTTTGATCAAACGCGTCGGAACACGATCAAACGGCGCGTCAAACACAACAAAAATATGAAATTTCATCAAACGAGCTTCAAACACGTAAATGTTTGACAAACCGTTCAAACTAGCTTTGTAAACGATCAAAATGGTTTGAGTCAAACCAAAATTTACGTGTTTGAGTCAAACCGTTTGATCGTCTCGGGGGCCCTATAGACTGGCAACCCGTCCCCGGGCGCCGGGCGTTTCAAGTTGCGAGTCACAAACGCGCCGAGCCCCGTAAGCACCCTGAAAATACTTGCATAGAAATTCAATCCGTAAATATATGGACATAAGGAGCAAAATCGTTTAAATAAATAGGGACTCTGAAAATACTTGCATAGGAATACAATCTGTAAATATATGAGAATAAGTTGCAAAATCTTCTAAATAAATAAAAATACTTTAAAGAACGAAGTATTTTTACTCATAAATGCGATTGTATTTCTTAAGGCCGTCACAGACTTAGCTATAATATATATTAATATGTTTATAGCTAGGCATATTAATATATGTATATTTTCTATGATGATACCTGTATTACTTTTTAGGAAGGAACTGCAGCTGCTATTGCTGGAGACACAGTAGCTGAAAACCTGACACCATCCATAGATACTCCACATAATATTATCATAGAAGATGTGTACACATTACAAGAAGTTGAAATAGTAAGTGAAAATAGATCAAACTCAGATATTCCTTTTCGAATTTATTTTTGATTCAATAAAAAAAAAGAAGTAATATAATATTACAAAATTTCTATTCACAGGCATCCCCCCCTGACGCTGTTAGAAATGTCGCAGTGGCAGAGGGAATACCAACAACTGGAGTAAGCGATGTGTCAGCGCGCGAAGGCGCATTTGCTTTGATTCCCCGAGTCGGCGTAGAGGGTCATCCACACCGGCGACGGCGCAGAGACCCAGCACCGCCGCGCAGCATCGCCGCCGCACCGCACTCGCGTCACCGCGGGCTGGGGCCCGTCCGGTACGCCGACGTCCGCTGCAACGGTCTCCTCCGTCGCAGCGACGATCTGAGATGGCGAGCCTTACCGAAAGGTTTATTGCCATTGAAGAGCGGCGTGCCGAGGTGGAGCTCGCTTGGGCTCGGGCAGTGGAGGCCAATGCACAGGGTCCAAAAATACTGGTAGAAGCATTAGACCGCCTCACTAATGCTGTCAGTCAATGTGTGGACAAAGTTCTATGTAACAGACCTCAATATACCTCTACCGCCTCTACATAATATTTTATTGTACAATATATTTACCTCTACAATATATTTAGCTCTGTTATGTAGAACTTTTTTTTATTGACATCTTAATATAATTTAATTTATAATTCACTTGTATATAGAATTTGTAATAAATTAATGAAATAATTATATAATTTAATGTAATAAGTTAATAACATTTTGTTAATAATGTATTAATTTACTTAGCTTGAAATTTCATTTCAAGCTAAGTAAATTAATAAGTAAATGGTCAGGCTTTACAAAAAAGATTGTTTGAAAATTTAGGCCCCTGGATCTCTCAAGTAATTCATAGTCATAAAGACTTAATTATGTAACATTCAGCATAGCCCAGAGCTTTGTATTATAAAAACAATCTATAGAAACAACTAAATAACAACTAAAAATAGGTATATATTATTTTCGATTTATTCATTATACCAATCCAAAAATAATAAAGTGAACGACATAACTAGCAAGAAAAATAAAATGTAAACTCTAAGACCAGCATTTCTCTGTATTGCTTGCTTTATTTGTTCATTAGCATCCTTCATTGTTTCTGTTGTTCCTACAACAGTGTTAGCTATTCTGTCTATGTCTTGCTCTTGCTGTAACACCTGCAAGGCAAAAATAGTATTTATGCTTATTGATTGCTGCATGCTTATCATATTAATATTAACATTTGGTAGGGAGACACTCTGTATCCTGATTCCTGGTCCCACTCGCCCCGCGCTACTCCCGCGCGCGGTGTCCATGCGTTGGGTAAATAATTATTTAACTTTAAGCTATATTTACTCAGTGATCAATTGATATTATTTTTTCAACTAATATATGTATAATAGCCAAATATCACGTCCTCGAATATTGAATATTATGTCTCACCAGTCATGCTGTATAAGCTAAAAATCACTCTTAGCTGTGAATGTAGTCACCTACCATCTATTATTACTGTCACTATGTATATTATAGTTAAATAGGTTGTCTGGAACATAGTCTGGAAGAAATCGCTTGTAGCGATAAGACCGCCTTTTGTACTTTTACTCAATACCTCGCTCTAATTTCTGTATGTCATTGTCATGGTTGTTTTGGTGCAATAAATGATTTTCATACATTCATTTATTCAAGCTTGTGGAAGAATGTATTAAATTATGTAAGTTAAAAAAAGTCTAGATACCTTTTCAGTAAATATTTCTTGCAGTTCCGCAATGTGCAGGACTTTGCTCTCTATCTGTCGTACTTCCTCTGTCATGCTATTGAGCTCGTTCAGCAGCTGAACATTCTCCGATTCAAACATTTGAAGCTCCTCGGCACTCAACTCTCCCTCATCTGACATTACTGCTATTTCATTTTCTGATAGATCTATTTTTGATTTGGAGGTCTCAATTTCGTCTGGTTTCTCAATCTCATTTAATTTTTTTGTCATGTTTTCAATAGAGTAAGATTTGGTTAGACTAGTTTGGGATTGCGGCGTCTCCAGCCTCGACAATTTTCGTATATCCAGGGCCCGCTTTACTCTCAATGCCTTCAGTTCACTGTGTATCTTACACACGGCCTTCAAGTAGGAGTCTACGAGGTCTATGACGGCGTCCATGTACTCGCGCGTCTGCTGGGATACCACCAGCTTGCGGTTGTCATTTCGGAACTCTTTTAGGAGATGAGAGCAAGTGTTAATGTACCGCTGCGCGCCAGAGTCGATCTGATCTCTCTCCGCGTCAGACATTTCATCACCGGTTATATTGTTAAAGAAACTCAAATACCTCTCTCTGTGCTCGAGAAGAAAATCCCGTAGCTTTGTTATTTGGACGGTGATGTCTTTGGCCGCTGCCATGAAGGCAGACTTAGGTTTGCTTCGTAGAATACGCTGTTTATCATCGCTAGTTGGACTTTGTATGCCGAAAGCTTTATTTCTTGTTTTCACAGTTTTAATACACGCCTTAAATAATGGAGTTATATCCATTGTAATAAAAGGCAGCCTGACTCACAAACAAAAAGGTAATAATATTCTTTAAAAATACAAAATTGTATAATTTTGAATTTCTGTGGAATTTCTGTACACGTATGACAATTGACAAACATTTGGCAACTGACACTGACAAATGTGAAATGACAATTGACCACAGATTAAAGGGGCCCATTCACGGCAGGCTGCCTTGCCGGCGCGGCGCCCGGCACACGGCTGCCGCGGCCGCGGCCCGCCGGCTAATCACAGAACAGATTTACTCCTCGGCTAATGTAGGATTGTGAATGGTGTCGCAGGCGGCAGGACACGCAGGCACATATTGTACATAGGGACCGTGCAGAAACTATAGAGGGCGTCGTAATTCGACAGCAGCGCCGCGATGCGAGTAAAAGACGTAACTTGTGAGTGACTTTGACTTCGCATTCTCCTTGACCCTGGCTAGTTTATGAGTGTTTTTTTATGTTTTACACTATAAAATGATATAATACTTACACTCCCAAGTGGCCACATGCGGCCGCGAGAACAACGACAGATTTCCAAGAATCCGCGATCGAAATATTAAAGTTAAAGACTAGATGACGCCCGCAACTCCGTTGCGCCAAAAATCATTTATCGCGCGAGAACCGTACATTTTCCCGGGATAAAAAGTATCCTATGTCCTTTCACGGGGCTCAAAGTAAATCCATACCAAATTTCAGCAAAATTGGTTTAGCGGTTTGGGCGTGAAGTACTAACAGACAGACACACTTTCGCATTTATAATATTAAGTATATTTTTATAATATTAAATATAATATTAAGGGTTTCTACTTTCTACCCGTAAACAAAGAATGGAAGAGTGAATAAAAATGTATAAAGCTTATCTAGTTAACTAAGAAAATATCTGAAAAAGTAATTAATAGCATCCATCAGCATAGAAAGTAAAAACTTGATAAATATTGCAATAAAATAATGAAGCTATGCAAAAATACTTATATTAATTACTGAAAATGCTTGTGGATTAATAAAATAAAACAAGTTCACTAAAATAAATGCTTTTATTTCAACCTTCTGCGATTCGATCGATACCATCTTCACAACTTTTGTCTGTCACTATTTTTAACTAATTTCAGTCTGGATCTCATAAGTGTAAACACCATTTAGGTATGTATTCTTCAAATAACACACAAAGACTGCACTACTAATCTTTTTCTTACTTGAAGAATCATCCTTTTGAGAACCAACACTTTGACAAGATGGTTCAAGTTCAATACTATCCTCAGTGTTGAATTCCTGGCAGGACTTCTCCAAATTATCCTTACTTTTGATGCAACTTTATGCCAATTAAATGAGCCGTGCCTATGTATGTATATCAATTATGATGGAAGCCAGTTTGGATGTTTACTGAAAGAAAGCAATGGTTATAGGTTATGTTCATATTGTGTTCATAAAAAATGAATTTACGGTTATAATCTACAAAATTTAGTGTTTTTACTAGTCTACGCATAACACTCATGGAACTTTTTAAATACTTACGTATATTTTTACCGCCTTTTATCCATTTCTTTCGTTTTTCAATAAGCAAAACCATGCGGATTTTGGCAGAAAAATAATAAAATTTTACATTGTTCGATTTGCCTTTATATTTCTTTTAAGTCCGGGAATACAACAATACATTTCAATTCTTGAAAATACTCGGAATTTGTTAAGAAATCTTCTAATTTTCCGTAGCTTCACTAGAGCTTGACAGTAAAATTTTAGTAAAAGTTTCGGCTATTCGCCACTTGTGGCAGTGTCGTCGCTCTGCACGGTCCCTATATTAGAGAGTCTCAACGTTGTTTAAAGAAGCAAAGATATTGTATTATGCTACTATGCAGATCACATAATATTTTATCAGCATCATCATCACCACCATTAACCCATCAAGATTCAAGCCCCATACGAGTAACGAGCACCGCGCGGTGATCGCGAGTCGCGAGTCGCGACACCAATAGAATACAATAACATTTCCAAGAATCCCCGATCGAAAGATTCAAATATATATAATAATATATACTTAATTACAATAATAATATGACTATTTATGACCATATTATATTTTGTACTTGTCATAGTCCTTTAGCTCAAGACTGATGTTTTTGATCATTATTCTGTCATTTGACAAGCGATGTTTGCCGAATAGGCACTGGCAGCCTATTCGGCAGGCAGCGGAGGCACTCCCATACGTAACAACACCATTTTTCACACAGCTCAGATGAAAACCAATTTCGGTTACATTTGACAGCTCGAGTTATTAACATGAAACATCCGGCGGTAACCGTACATTTTTCTGGGATTAAAAGGACTCTAACTATATCTCCTTAACTTTATGGTGTGAGTTGTGACTTGTGAGGTGTGAGCTATGTCCAGCTTCACACTTCCTGTACGGCCAATGGCGAATTGCCATGCAGGATAGTGAATGGGCTCTTTTAGCCATAATAAGAAAAAAATAAAAGAAAAAGAAGTTAGCTGTTAGAAGTCTAGTTTGTTTTGAAAATTGGATGGTACTTAATGTTTTTGTCAAAAGGCTAGAAAATAGAAATATTTAAAGTTAATTAATGAAGGTTTTACGCAGAATAAAAGCGTACATTACTCCGCAACACCTAAAGAATCAATATTGTGTTTCTAAAATTTATTGTAAGAAAATGGCGGCGACAAAAACTCTTGCAGACCTAGGATACGCATTCAACTCAGGTTCTTTCCATGGTTTTTTAAAATTGATATATGTTTCTGTATCAATTATTATTATTAATACTTTAGTTTGAATCGGCATGCTCGATTTTAAAGTTATTGGTGATGTGTTTTACCGTCACAGTAAATCTGCAGATAAGATTTTGAATATAATAATGAATATAATTGAATATAAAAATATTTGATAATGAAACTTTAAACATTACAAACTTTATATTAAACATATTTTTTACAGAATAGACAGAACTGAGTTCTGTCTATTGTATTTTTATAAGTCACTTTACACTAACAGAATTCATTCACTAACATGAATAATTATTACATTGTTGTATTTCAGAAGGTCAATTGAGAAAAATGAGTGCCGATGGGAAGATTACAGATGAGCCTTTTCAGTTCAACATCAGCAAAGACCACCAGCAGTGTCAATCCCACTATGAGACATTGGGAGAAGCTGTAACAGAATATATTTACCAGCTGTTGGAGACCCAGGAGAACCTGATAAGGTTGCCCGTTCCCAAAGATTCGACTGAAGATTTTGGTACATTCATATTTGCTTCCAAGGATTACTATAAGAAACCTGTTGTTATGGTGCTAATCCATGGGTCCGGAGCAGTGAGGGCCGGTCAGTGGGCGAGATCGTGAGTGACCATATTTTGTTTCAGAAATAATATTGGCTTTTCTAGCCTGTTTAAAACTTAATTATACCAGAGTAAACAGAACTGACGTGTAAGCCGACTCAGAAGAATAGAGATTTCGAAATTTCTACGTTTGACGTAGTATGTCATATTGGGCGGCGCTCACCATCTTAGGGTGAAGCCAAACGAGCGTAATTTGTAGAATTCTACTGCATTCAGTTTCATACAAAAGTCCTGTTTGATTCACACAAGCACACTCACAATTTTGTGAGTTGTGATTTGTGTGAAATCAAATTCTGCAGCTCACGACTCACAAATTACGCTCGTTTGGCTTCCACCCTACTGTCTACTGCGTTACTCGGCATTGTGAAACATGTCGAAAGAAAGTGACACTTGTGCCCAAATCGCGTATAATAATAATTATTCACCCATTTGTTTCAAGTTGAGGTACTCCTTAGTTCTGTCTACTCTGATCATATGTATATCTATATATATAATTTAAAAAATATTATTTGGCGCAATAAACAACTCATAATTTCAGTTTAATAATAAATGAAAATTTGGACATGGGTAGTCAGATACCTTACATAAAAGAAGCTACTGCCAGGGATTACGGTATAATTGTTTTGAACCCCAATGACAATACAAGAAATGATAAAGTCATAATGAACAGCTCAAACTCGGAGGAGCACAGCAAGTATGTTTGGGAGCACTACATAAGGCCATGTTCCGCGACCAGTATTGTCATTGTTGCCCACAGCTTCGGCGGCTACTTGACATTGATGCTCTCAGACATGTTCAGAACTGACTTTGAACAGAGAGTCAAAGCAGTTGCCCTTACAGACTCTGTTCATCGCTACTCGAGGGTTAAAATGAATGACTATTTAAAAACGGTATGAATGTATATTATTATAATGTTTTAAGCTTAGTTTACTTGCAAACTGGAGAATTTTCAAGTTGAATTTTCAATAAAACAAGGTATTATGTAATGAAACAAAATCAAAAGCTTCAAATTTTTAATCATTCCAGATAGCAAAGAATTGGATTTCCAGTTCCTCTCCCCTGGACACACCAATTAACACCCCAGAGTATGATGTATTGAGACTTTCTGCAGGTATGTACACATTTTACCAAATTGAATAATAAAAACTATGTACCTATTCAAAATTACAACTTGACTTACCTAGAGCTATTATTAATAATTGCAGGTCATCCTAAACATGAGATGACTTCATACTGCTGCATGTCTTCTGTTTTTAATTTCATAGAAGAGAAACTTGGAGAGAAATAAACATTTGACTCAAATTATATATATTTAGTAACCCCAGCAACAAGGTGCCCAAATTATAAAAACTCCTTTTGGTTACATAAATTTTAGGAAAAAAAAAATGCACTATAGACTGCTCAAAAAGAATGTAATTCCAGAACAAGCTTTAAAATAAATGCTTCTTTTTTTATGTAAAATAATTTTTCAGTTTAAATGCTTTTAAAAATTTTGAAAGAATTATAATAAGATATCCAAAGTGACATAACACATTTAAATTTCACTTTAAGCCGGGTTTTCACTATACAAGTATACTCGGACCGAGTGCGCTCGGATTACTACTCGGATGCTACTCGTACTGTGTAAACAGGTAATCCTAGGGCACTCAGACATCCGCATCCAATCAAAGCCTGTTTCACAGTACGAGTAGCGTCCGAGTAGTAATCCGAGCCCACTCGGTCCGAGAGTACTTGTATAGTGAAAACCCGGTTTTAGTAAAAACTATTTTGATAGGATTAGTAGTATTATTATTATAAACCTACTATAAGTTTTTTTTATTGCATACCCAAACTATTTTTTACACTTCTTTCTATTGAGAATTTTTCTTGTGCTCAATTAAGTAATTAATTAGCAGGTGATGTACTTTCTTTTTATACTGTTGTTATTATTATTGTTGTTTATGGGAATGTTCCTTTCTTGTTTTATGAAGTTGACCAGATGTTTTGCTTCGGCAAGTTTTATACCACTTATTTTATTGGATATAAAAAATATAATCATAGATCATAATATGATAAGCTAAAACTGTATTTTAAAAAGATAAAACCGACTTAAAAATTGTGCGTAATTAAGAATTAAAACTCCGTATCTCCAAAACTACTGAACTTGCACTATACCCTAAGTTGAACAATGCCTAGTGCAATAAAAAAATAATCACTTAAATCGGACTTGTAGTTCTGGAGATATGCGTGAACAAACATAAAAACATACGTACATACATACACTTTTGAAATTTGGCACATTTGTTCAGAAGCTGTTATACATTAACATATAAGCCTTAGTAAGATCGGTCTTGGAATACTGCTCATCAGTTTGGTCCCCAATATATCAGACACACATTGACAGGATTGAGTCTATACAGCGCCGTTTTCTAAGATCACTGTGTACTAGATATGGGATCAGACGGAAGATCCCCTTATACGAGGACAGACTTAATAAATTCTTCATAAAGAGTCTTGTAAGCCGCAGACAGATGTTGGACTTATGTAACTTACATAAAATAATTAACGGAACCGTAGACATAGAGATTTTGAATCAGATATCGCTTAAAATTCCTACCCGATCCGTACGTATACCTCAACTTTTTAATATCCCAAAATATAAAAACAATGTAGCTAAGAATAATCCTATTCAAATAATGTGCTCTCTTTACAATAGTATTTGCTCAGATTTTGACATATTTCATAGTAATCTGTATTCATTCAAAAAGGACATATTAAAATATAACTTAAAATCATAATCAATAATATAGTGACATATTTATGACAATAATAATAATAAATTATTAATTCTACATGTTTATAATAATTTGACATTTATATCTATAATAATATTATGATTTTGTTTTTGTGTACGCATTATTTCTGACTTTTGACTTTTTACTATATTTTATTGACATGTTTAATCTTAATATAATTTATGTTACAATAATTAATTAAAACTCAATGTATTAAAATGAAATAATTATTATGTTATAATATCATAGTTTTAAGATTTATTCGGATTTTTTGTTATATTAATGTAATAATGAATAGTACTTGAAATATTATATTTTATTGTTACAATCACACAATATATATATATACATGTAATTATTGTTCTTCTAGTTTAGTAATTAATAATTTCATATTATATTCTGTGGAGCTGTAGTTATAAATGCCGTGTCACCTGGGTACATGCATCAGAAGATTTTAAAATAATAATAAGCTTATTGTTATATTTCGATGTATGTACTGTTTGGTGTCCTGATTAAATAAATAAATAAATAAATAAATATACAAAAACTGGGCAGTTCTGGAAATATTACATACATACGCGTCAAATTTATAACCTCCTTTTTTTGAAGTCGGTTAAAAATATGTATATTATTTAATATACAAGTACTATTAAACATAATATACTGAGTTTTATTTTTTCTTGCCTTTTGAGTAGTGTTTCATCCAATATTTGATATCTTGTTTGTCTGCTCTGACACCAAGCACAGCCGATTTAGAGTTTACATCTTTCATGGCAAAAGGGGAGAAACCAGCAATATAGTCAGGATCTAGGGCATTTGTTTTGCTGCGGCCAAGTTTGGTGGCAAAGTTTTTGTGTATGTGCTGGTCTTCAGTGAGGATAGGATATTGGAAGTGCTGGCCGCCCCTAGGAGTGGGAAGACTGAATATCTTCCCTCTTGCTGTTAATGGTTTGCGGCCGTTTATATGGATATGCTGGTTGCCTTCATCATCAATGCTCACAGACACTTTTTTTAAAGTGGAGTGACCACATTTTGGGCAAAACAATTTTGTCATGACGCTCGTTGTCTGGAAACAAGTGGTGCAGCGAAAAATAAATGTCCGGAGATGCCTTATGATTCTGCCATCAACTGAGGTTACATTGAGGCCAATTTGCTTCAAAACATTTTGCATTGCAAAGTCAGATGTGATACATGCTACCTCCACAGATTCAACTTCATCATCAAAATCCCCTAACTCCATTTCCTTTTTCTTTTCACTTAAATTATTAGGTGTGATCCAGTCACTCTCATCACTGTCTGAGTCTTCTTCGTCAGTAGATCCATTGCTGTCATGTACATCATCAGTAACCTTGACCATTACATTATCAATTTCCTTACTCTCCTTAAAATCAATATTTTGTAATTGCTCAGCGATTTCCTCAGTTAACTCATTGTCATCAGCTTCAATAATTTTACCACTGTGGCATGTTTCAGTTTGTGAGCTTGGTGTACTTATAGTTCCTATATTGTTGTCCATCTGTTTTTGTGGAAAATTGGGCAAGCCGGTAACTTTAACGGTTTTCTGCATCGTCGGTTCAGTTTTGAGATGTTCTATGCCAAGTTTTTCTTTTTCTAACTGATAAGTGAGAGCTACGACTTTTATGTCCGTGGCAGACAGACTAGTGTAATCACCGGTTTTTTTAGAAAACTCTGTAACGAATTTTATATTCTCAGTGAACACGTCCTTCACCTTTAGGTCGTATGGTAGCACCACGAGCTTTCTCCGTTGCCTATCATTGGTAATTTCGTCGATAACTTCCTGTACAGTGTAAATATTGTCAGCTATGTCCGACAAATTTGCTGCTTTTATAAATGCAGTGGTGTCTACCACTAAATTCTTTATTTTCTTAGACATATTTAAACATATAAAATAGTGTTTTTTTATATAAAAAGGAAATATCTCTTATAAAATAATACACAATACCACGTGCAGATTTCGATCACGAGTTTTTTTTTTTTTTCTTCTGTTTTTGGCAACTTGACACAGGGGATGCGTATGTTGTGCCACAGACGAGGTTAAAAGGTAAGGAACGGCGGAAGGAATAAAAGATATCGGAATTTGGAAAAAAGTTAATTAAAATAGTTTGCTAAATATGAAATGCTACAAGAAAATAAGTATATAGGTTAAGTAGGTATATTATAATATTCTAAATATTAATACTATTTAAGGTTAAGTAGTTGGATATACAATTATATACATTTCTATCATTAGAACTGAAGTGGGAAATGGGATAGGGATTAAAGATAAGTTATGATACAAATGGGAATGATCATGGAGGGGACACGAAAGGATTATGTGATTCAAGTCACCAACCTCTCCACAGTCACACAAATCGTCATTTCTAACACCGATTCTCTTAAGATGCGTTGGAATACACATATGACCCAATCTCATCCGGATAATAGACGTTGTAATATTTCTAGAGAGGAAAATTTTAAAAAACCAGGGCTTAGTGGGTATCTCTGGCTGAATCTTCCGATATTGTATCGCTTTTGTTTGGCAACTCAAGGACCACGACTTATTCCAGGCTTTCAAAAGGGAGCTCCGTGCAAGAGCTGCCAAATCATGCGCGTAATTATGAAAAGGGAACACATCACCACTGAAAATAGCATCTTTCGCCAATTTATCAGCCAACTCATTACCAACTATGCCACAATGACTTGGGATCCATATAAAAGTTATTGAAAAGTTTCGAAGCTTACATTGATATAAAAGGTTTCTAAGTTGAATAATAATCGGATAGCAATTTTTTAATTTAAACGGAAATTTACTGAGAGATTGTAAAGCGCTTAAAGAGTCTGTAAATATTAATGACTTAAGATGTTATTGCCTCGCCTACCCGCAAAAAAAAAAAAAAAAAAAAAAAAAAAAAAAAATTGACCTTTCGAGCCTGCCAAGTAAAATATACTCAACAGCCTTGAAAAGGCCGTAACCTTTGTTTTCTGTATCACAACACAAGCAGTTGATATCCGGTTTAGTTTTATTAGGATTTTTCTTAATTTTCTTATTCCATTTTCTGCAAATTCGTCTGGAAGTTGCAGGGCGTTTACGGTTTGAAGATGAATTATTATTAATCGAAGAGTCAGTGTCCATGGAAGAATCTTGTATTTCTGTTGTCTGAACAGTTATAAATTGGCCAACAGGGGGGCACTCCGCCCCCCCCGGGTCCACATCCTGAAATAAAACTATCAAACTCACTGCTCACTTCGTTTATTCATTCAATGATTCTCTCTTTACAATTCACACCAACACATTTTACTATGTTCACACTGTTTAACACTTTAACTTTTTCACCGTTAAACACTAATACACCGGAGTCACAACTTCCATGAAATCTAAGGCCCGTATAAATAGTTGGCTTTCAAATTTCATCTCAAGACGCTATTTGGTTGATATCCTCTCAAACACTGATCAGCAACTTAGGATGTTATCTAATTAATAGTTTAAATCTGGAGCGTTTCAATTGATATTAACATCTCACTCACCCCAAATCAGCAACTAACAATCCAAATCAGCAACTAAATATGAAATAATTATTGTAAGCCGATTCTACACATACAAATTACGTTTCATTTATACGATTAAAAATCGATTTTATTAATAAAATAAAATGGTACGATATTATCTTTATTTTCTCACATATTTATAACACAAATTACCAAAAGTGATTAACCTTGATGTACTAACCTAACTCATTTTCGTTAAAATTAAATGAAAAAACACAACTCTATATCATATTTTATAAAACACGTTCGGTCAAACGGAACGCGTTGACGTCAACAGCTGACTGCTGTCACTGTCAAGTGTCAAGTATATGTTTATTTCTAGGTTATTTCGAAAGAAGAAGAATATTGTTAAAATTGTAAAATCTAACAAAATCTTTAAGCTTTTTCGTTGGAATATAAGTTATTTATAACTTTACCGAAAGCTGTGTAGTAATGTTTTGTGTTTCTTCATTTATATACTTTATAAATTGATCAAAGGGATGTTATTTGTTAACCCTATACTTTGTTTCAGGCCAACATGTGGAAATTTGTCCAACAGTGACTACTAATAAGTTAACACACATTGTTGCTTTCTTGAAGACATTCAAATTAAAATACAGAACTGTACCCGCCTTACAAGGCCGTCGATGTGCAAGAATATATCATAGAAAAATATAAGAGAGTACTGAAAGAATATACATCAGACTTCCAATTCAAAATATTTTAAACAGATACAGACAATCATAAATTGGCAGCACGAAATTGGAAATATTATCTTGAATTGAATTTATTTGAAAATTTGCAACAGCAATAAAGAAAATGTATAATAAGATATTTTTAGCAATTAAAAGCGGAAATAAATGAAACCAATATACCAAAAATACAAAACTAATCTTTATTCACACAATTATCAGATTCAGTTAGAACAAAAACATCTTAACATTAAATCTTACAATTAAGGGCAAGTAAATTCTCAAACAACTTAAATTAGGTCACAGTTTCTAGAAACAAAATGGAAAGCAAAATGGAAAACGAAATGGCTCACGTATACCGAGTGACGTCGAGTAACCGATCCGAGCGCTGCCAGCCAACTAGAGAGCGAGCATCGCCAGCGTACGGTTTTTATGCCGTCGACTGTCACTTGGTTGACGTATTTGACAGGTAACGTCAAAAATAGGCAAAGGTTTATCAAACATACATCTAACACGGCCTCTCCTGACAGGAGACCGTCCTCGGGCTCCCCTATTTCTGCTTCCGATTTTCTGAGCTCCGTGTCTGGCGGTCGGATGCAGGCAGCCGGGCCTGACAGCAATCAGGTCCGTCGTAGACGATGACAGCGCCTCTCCAGGTGGTAGGAGGATCTGCGGGTGGCAGCAGTACGTCTGGCCCTGATGATGACTCGGCCGCTGGTAGTGTCGTAACGGCATCGAGAGGTGCTTCGATAGCAGTAGACTGGACTGGCGGCAGCTCGTGGTTGAACCAAGGACAACTCAATAGCTGCGAAGGTAGACCCCTCATCTTCAGAGTCTGCATCTGGCGAAAAGAAAAACACACACACAACAGTACGACGAGATTATCGTAAATGCATAACACAGAATACTGCCATTTTTGAACTTTGTTACTACCAGATAATGATAGTCGAAAAAAAATAACTAATCAGAGGCACAACATGAACCTTACTTAGGGTACATTTATGATAAAGGCAATACGTGAAGCAATATCTTAATCGAGACAGACCATAAATCCTCAAAGTAAGCAGCACACACTTCAGGGGACCATTTGTCCGCGCCGCGTCATACTCCCACGGCGTCGTCGCCACTGACAAGCTTCAATCAGTGAGAGGGGTGCAGGGACGGCGCCGCGGTGACTGCGCGGTCCGCTTCCCCGCGATGCTCGCGATGCACGCTGAGTCGCACCGGTGTTGTGCAGTGTTGCCGCTGGCGCTACAGTGGCGAGGTTTCGCCACCGGCGCTACAGCAGCGAGGTATCGCCACTGGCGCTGCAGCAGCGAGGTATCGCCGCTGGCGCTGCAGCAGCGAGGTATCGCCACTGGCACGTGTCGTCACCGCGTGACGTGTCGTCACCGCGTGACGTGTAGTCGCGATGTGTCGCCACCGCGTGGCGCTGCGACGTGTCGCCACCGCGTGGCGCTGTGGTCGCGATGTGTCGCCACCGCGTGGCGCTGTGGTCGCGATGTGTCGCCACCGCGTGGCGCTGCGACGTGTCGCCACCGCGTGGCGCTGTGGTCGCGATGTGTCGCCACCGCGTGGCGCTGTGGTCGCGACGTGTCGCCACCGCGTGGCGCTGTGGTCGCGACGTGTCGCCACCGCGTGGCGCTGTGGTCGCGACGTGTCGCCACCGCGTGGCGCTGTGGTCGCGACGTGTCGCCACCGCGTGGCGCTGTGGTCGCGACGTGTCGCCACCGCGTGGCGCTGTGGTAGCGACGTGTCGCCACCCCGTGGCGCCGCAGTCGCGACGTTTCGCAACTTTGCAGTTGCGCAGGCGCACGCATAGAGGGCGCCAACAGCGACCACTCGGCAGAATGTCGACTGCTTTGTAGGGTTCTCGCATCCCAGAGACTAGCTTTCCTGTGGAGTATACCGAGAAGTTTTAATTACGAACACAAGGTTATCAATTTGAAACTCGCGTGTTGCTTTTCACTGTTGATAGTCACGCCCATCTTGTTCAGTTCGATTTCTTTCCAGAAGTTCGAGCTCTGCTCCTGGAGAGTTCCCAGAGCGCCTCCCGTTTAGTGACTGGCCCTCAACAGTAACGTCCCGGACCAGGACATGGCTGGGGTAGCTGCTTCGATTCCTATAAGAAGATTAGTGATGTCTGGGTAGTTGTGTTTTGTCACGTTAATGACAAGCTGCAGCTTCCGCAGTGTATCCGCCCATGAAGTTTTCCTGTGGTTGGTTTCCACCCGGATCATCACGAGCAACATACCTATTCGTATCCAGAGCGCCGTACTGCAACTTCTGGGGTAAGTTCAAGGTTTCCTCGTCACTTTGTAGAGAGGTGGGCCCAGTTACGAGGTTCCTGAATAATATTTACCTGATGAGAAGCGGAGTCGCGGCCAAGGTTAGCAGTTGCCGCAGTTGTTTCACATTCTCTGGAAGTTTTGTGTTGACGAAAGCCCCAAATTTTCGTGGGCTCGGTCATACCTGACCCTAATATTACATTTACAATCCTACCAAGGTATTCTACCTCAGTAACAAAAAAATTTGCATTTGCGCGAATTTATAGAGAACCCCGCATTAGTTAAAGTTCTAAGCACTTTGCGGACTAGCTCAATGCCATCTCCTACTTTGTACATGTCCTCGTTGGTTACAAGTAAAGCATTTAATTTCCCTATCGTGGTTACCTGGCTTCGGCGAGCGCAAAGGAAATTTTGAATTAGCACTACGTGTGTCACGCATATTACTAACCACACTTTCGAATCAGTTTTTAAACAATTTGCGACGCGCGATAAGCACTCGTAATCAGACCACCCATTAAGTTCCCTTGCATTCTTCCTCGATCTACTTCCTCGCACCATGTCTCGATATTGTTAATAGGAGGATCAAAATTCGAAACAAAATAATTATGCGAGTGCGGCGGACGCAAAGCCTAGCGTCTACAATCGCTTGCGTGAGGCTACTAGCTTCTGAACAGCATAAAACCGAGTCCGCGGTATTACGAGCGTCGTCAACAAGCGTATTTTGTTGTACCGTTCCTATCATCGCTGTGCCTAATCGCGGCGGGCCGTGATTGTTTTGTACGCGAGTCGCGACGAAGCGACTCCGGCGTTCCATGCGAATGGTCACGGCTTCTAGACGCCCTACGAGACCTATACGAGCGACGGGATTTCCGGAGCGATCTATCTCGCCGTAAAATACTACGCGAACGGCGGACTGTACTTACGGTGAACGATCATCGCTACTTGTATAGGAATACGAACGCAATTTATTGCAACTACCGCGACGTTTACGCACGCGTTTCTCGCGAGAACCGGAAGAATTCCGATTACGCGAGCCACTTTGATTTAGCAAACGACACGTATTTCACGGCATTAGACCGGTATTAACACAATACACTTTAATGCACTACACAAATAAGCAAAACAAAGAAAGAAAAGAGAAAAAAAATCTAAATGAAGGTAGTTTGAGAATTACTTGCTGTTCGCGATACAAAGAAAATACAATTCCACTAAGCATGTGGGCAATGAATCCTTTATCCCCGCTTCTGATTTTAGCAATTAAAAGCGGAAATAAATGAAACCAATATACCAAAAATACAAAACTAATCTTTATTCACACAATTATCAGATTCAGTTAGAACAAAAACATCTTAACATTAAATCTTACAATTAAGGGCAAGTAAATTCTCAAACAACTTAAATTAGGTCACAGTTTCTAGAAACAAAATGGAAAGCAAAATGGAAAACGAAATGGCTCACGTATACCGAGTGACGTCGAGTAACCGATCCGAGCGCTGCCAGCCAACTAGAGAGCGAGCATCGCCAGCGTACGGTTTTTATGCCGTCGACTGTCACTTGGTTGACGTATTTGACAGGTAACGTCAAAAATAGGCAAAGGTTTATCAAACATACATCTAACAATATTGTATTTTTTCAAATATAATAATATAAGTACCTACTTAAGTTTAAAAATATAAGCTATGAAATTGTTCTGTATAAAAAAACTTTATTAGCCTTTTTACATTTAAGCCCATTAGCCCCATAAGGACAGCGGTGACCGCAACAACAATAGAATAACAATTATAGATTTCCAACAATCCGCAATCGAAGGATTAATTTCCTAAATATGTACAACTTTCTACTGGTAACAAGAAAATATTTGACACAGTCTTTTATTTACCTTATCTAATATATAAAAATAAGTCGGATTTTCCTTCCTGACGCTATAACTTCAGAACGCACAAACCGATTTCCACGGTTATTTGCATTCGATGGAAAGGTTTTGGGCTCCGTGAGGATATATTTTTTGGACCTTCTAGATCCAACTTAATTAACAATTGAAGTTTAAAGTTTACCTTTTTTCTTTACTTTAGAACTTGATAACACAGACACAGTGTATACTTATATTATATTAAAAATTTCAATAACAATTTTCATTTTCTATTAGAAGATATTACTTTAAATATTTTGTTTTGTTTCTGTGGCGAAGAGTATATAATGAAACATAATATTACGCTAAAAGTTAAAAATAAAAATAAAGGTAAAAGATTATTTTGTTTTTTATAATCCCTACCTTATACTACCTGCGGTGTTTGAAAAGATTAAAGAACCTATTGATTATTCCAACGTTCTTGATTTTACCTAATAAAATCCATCCCAATTGTGTCTTTTTGACTATAATAGTTAGAAACAACTATCAATACCTAATTATTGTTGTCAATATTTAAGTTTTATTGTATTTTTTGCACAATAAAGTAAGTATATTTGGTTATTAATTAATTTCAGTACCTACATAAGCCTTTATGGTATGGCGAAATGATCTGCAGAGTACTTACGGTTTATTCGAGACGAGCTTTTGCCCGCGGCTTCGCTCGCATTAAGAAGTATTATTATATACAAACTTTCATCCCCTATTTGAACCCCTTGGGGTGAGAATTTATCAAAATCCTTTCTTAGCGGATGCCTATGTCATAACATCTACCTGCATGCCAAATTTCAGCCCGATCCGTCCAGTGGTTTGGGCTGTGCGTTGATAGATCACCATGTGAGTCAGTCACCTTTGAGTTTTATATATATAGATATAGATTCATTATAGTATTTACTTATATTAGCTTGATAATGCAATTTATATGGGTACCTACTTTTAATAATTTAGGTAGTACACAATAGAATAATGTAGGTAATGTGATGACTACCCTTACCTTACTTATTAAACACTGTAAATTCGTTTTAAATATATATTAGGTACTTAACAGCTTGTTATATTAATTTTGTGTTTAAAAATAAGCATTCCATATCCCAGAAAATACTCTTGAAATTAGTTTTTTTTCTTCTAATTGTGGGAAAAATCCCTATGATGGTATGCCTAAGATCGTATTTTTCTCCTAATTGTGGGAAAAATCCCTAAATTGGTATCCCTGAGCGCGCTTAAGTCAAGGTCTGACCACACTCAAGAATTAGCCACTCAAGCAACAGTTTGATAGCACACTTGAGTGCAAGATTTCATTTATTAATACGTTGCCCGCTCAAGCGACAGTTTGACAGTACAGTTGAGTGCAAGATTTGGTTTATTAATACGTTGCCCACTCACTTGATCAAGGCACTTAAAAGCTGTACTCAAGTGAGGTTTATTAATAAGGATAGCAGCTTAAAACACATTTTAAGCGAGCTCTTAGTAGTAAGAGCCAACTATTTATACCGGCCTAAGATACTCGCCACGATCCAACTCGATCGACTGCTCACACTCGAATGAGCCCCTCAAGACTGTCAAGCCCTCTTAAGTAAAGATGGCGCCTCGACCCCACTCAAAGCACGCGCGCCCTCTGCTCTGATTGGTCCATTACAATTTAATTCAAACCAAGATATTTAGAGCTAGTAAAAATATGACAAACTAAATTAAATTTACTTAAGAATTTTACAATGATCACTGTATTTTACAATCATTTCTAAAGCAATATAATCGTGAAGAATCAACACTTCAAACAATCGGAAAATAACTAGACTCATGACTACTCATGACTTCCTCTGACATTTAGGAATCAAAAATAACTAATTCATGACTTCCTCTAAAATTCAGCAATCAGAAATCAACTAGACTCATGACTTCCTCCGACATATCTAACATTCGTCCATCCTGACAAATGTCGCGACCTCGCGAACATAATATTGTGATTGGCCATTATGAGTACAGACCAAATTATTTACCTAATTGTGTCATGCGCACCTTGCACGTTCATATAGTCATGATATTATGTACAATGTACATACTTTACAAAATTACAAATGAACATTGTATACTTTGCAAACTAACAGTTGTAACAATATGTGTACCTTGCTCGTTCATATAGTTATATTATGATGTTATGTACACCTTGAACATACTTTAAAACTGAACACCTAATACTTGTAACAATATGTGCACCTTAATTGTTCATAATATAGTCATATTATAATATTTTATTTATTTATTTATTTATATCGGGCTACATAGGCCCATACAATATATACTTTAAAGACTAACATACATATAAATTATAATATACACTTAATAACTACACTTTATCACGAGTTAACGGCGACGTGACGCGCGCTTCATTCCGGAGTCTCCCCCGGAACCTTCGGTAAACCACACCAGTCGGCCAGAATTCCTCCGCTTCAAAGGTCGACAGAAGATGCGTCGGTACTCTCACCACAAAGAAACTGAAGTTGACCTTGTGGCGAGACTGCATGTCTTCTCACTGATGTAGTCCACGACGTCCTCGACCTCCATGGACCAGTGCAGGCGGGATATGTACAGGGGCGTCGCGGGGACCTCGCCCCGCAGACGCAGCTCAGGTACATATGGCACGGTGCCGCGATGGTTGCGGGCGGCGGGCTTCTTCTTCTTCCTCTCCACCAGTATATTATGTACACCTTGTACATACATACTTTACAAATGAACACTGTATACTTTGCTTTGCAAACTAATAGTTGTAACAATAATGTGCACTTTGCACGTTCATATAGTCATATTATAATATGTACACCTTGTACATACTTTACAAATGAACACTATACAAGGCCTGTCACACTCGCGCTGTAGGCATCGAACTGTAAGTAACCCCCGAGAGGGGCACATCATAAGGGACTCACAAGCGAGCGATGACGCAAGCGCAATATTTTTCATCGCGTATCGACTATATACTGATCATAGAGGAATTCAATTCATGATACAGGTTTAATCGCTGTGACAAAATCGTTTTAAATCTTATAAAATGAACAATTAAAAAAAGGCCAATGAAATATGTATTTGAATAAAGTATTTAAATACAAAAGTAGACAAACATAGCAATAAACCAATTTCATACAAAAAATACACAAACTACACAGAAATAAACTCAAGTTACTATGTTCAAATTCCTGCGCCATAATCGAATATAAAAGTACTATAAAATATAGGCCGGGTTACTAAAACTTGATATTACTACAAAAGGGTTTGCTACTCGTACCAATCAAATAGTAATCAAAATATTATTTTGTTTTTTAAAAAGGCGAAAACCTTGATTTCGTAAGAAAAGGTACGCGTTATGCGATAGAACGAAAGCGGAGATGTAGGTAAATATTGTAGGCGCCTAGCACTGCGCGGTCGGAATTTGAACCCCATAGTATCGTAATATGAGTCGTTATTTCTTTAAACCGGTTTCGTTAGTGGGAACTCAGTTGGCACTACCAATATATATTCTGTGACTATACCTTGCTTTGCAAATTAATAGTTGTAACAATATGTGCACCTTGCACGTTCATATATCTGTACCTTGCACATTCATATATCCGCACCTTGCACATTCATATATCTGCACCTTGCACGCTCACACATCTGCACCTTGCACGTTCATATAATATGTGCACCTTGCACGTTCATTTATTACAGTCATATTATAATAGTCGCGCTCGTTTCATTCTTCAACTACGCATATGCGGCCTTTTTTTCACAGTTTGGCAACTGACTGTCAACTTCATAATTGTGTCATGTTCATACAATCTCTGTCAGATCAGCAACCACCATCGCGTTGCAAAAGTCAATCAAGAATCGGACCGTCCACGCTCCATAATATAAAGATTTCAAAACGGGGCTCTGACAATTTCCAGTGAATATGTCATAGTTTCAAATTCGTAAGTAACAAGTTAACAACTCTAGCGACGACTTTCGCCATAATACGTCAAATTTAAAAATTTCAACATCAGTTCCAAGTCGGCATACTCTAATTCTGTCTACTCTGCCTTGGGATAGCGAGCAAGAACCCTGTCAACTGTCTGGACCTTAATACCAATATTAAAAGTAGTTAAACCTGATGAACCTCGTATCACTTCCTTTCCAAGATATTTTGTCAACTTAAAGACCTTTCCTAGACTTCCACAAACACTTGAAGTTTCAAGGCTAAAATTAGCTAAATCGGCTTAGGCCGGTATAAATAGTTGGCTCTTACTACTAAGAGCTCGCTTAAAATGTGTTTTAAGCTGCTATCCTTATTAATAAACCTCACTTGAGTACAGCTTTTAAGTGCCTTGATCAAGTGAGTGGGCAACGTATTAATAAACCAAATCTTGCACTCAACTGTACTGTCAAACTGTCGCTTGAGCGGGCAACGTATTATTAAATGAAATCTTGCACTCAAGTGTGCTATCAAACTGTTGCTTGAGTGGCTAATTCTTGAGTGTGGTCAGACCTTGACTTAAGCGCGCTCAGGGATACCAATTTAGGGATTTTTCCCACAATTAGGAGAAAAATACGATCTTAGGCATACCATCATAGGGATTTTTCCCACAATTAGAAGAAAAAAAACTAATTTCAAGAGTATTTTCTGGGATATGGAATGCTTATTTTTAAACACAAAATTAATATAACAAGCTGTTAAGTACCTAATATATATTTAAAACGAATTTACAGTGTTTAATAAGTAAGGTAAGGGTAGTCATCACATTACCTACATTATTCTATTGTGTACTACCTAAATTAATCTATTAAAAGTAAGTACCCATATAAATTGCATTATCAAGCTAATATAAGTAAATACTATAATGAATCTATATCTATATAGGTATATAAAACTCAAAGGTGACTGACTCACATGGTGATCTATCAACGCACAGCCCAAACCACTGGACGGATCGGGCTGAAATTTGGCATGCAGGTAGATGTTATGACATAGGCATCCGCTAAGAAAGGATTTTGATAAATTCTCACCCCAAGGGGTTCAAATAGGGGATGAAAGTTTGTATATAATAATACTTCTTAATGCGAGCGAAGCCGCGGGCAAAAGCTCGTCTCAAATAAACCGTAAGTACTTACTCTGCAGATCATTTCGCCATACCATAAAGGCTTATGTAGGTACTGAAATTAATTAATAACCAAATATACTTTATTGTGCAAAAAATACAATAAAACTTAAATATTGACAACAATAATTAGGTATTGATAGTTGTTTCTAACTATTATAGTCAAAAAGACACAATTGGGATGGATTTTATTAGGTAAAATCAAGAACGTTGGAATAATCAATAGGTTCTTCAATCTTTTCAAACACCGCAGGTAGTATAAGGTAGGGATTATAAAAAACAAAATAATCTTTTACCTTTATTTTTATTTTAACTTTTAGCGTAATATTATGTTTCATCAGTTACATTATAAACTCTTCGCTACAGAAACAAAACAAAATATTTAAAGTAATATCTTCTAATAGAAAATGAAAATTGTTATTGAAATTTTTAATATAATATAAAGTATACACTGTGTCTGTATTATCAAGTTCTAAAGTAAAGAAAAAAGGTAAACTTTAAACTTCAATTGTTAATTAAGTTGGATCTAGAAGGTCCAAAAAATATATCCTCACGGAGCCCAAAACCTTTCCATCGAATGCAAATAACCGTGGAAATCGGTTTGTGCGTTCTGGAGTTATAGCGTCAGGAAGGAAAATCCGACTTATTTTTATATATTAGATAAGGTAAATAAAAGACTGTGTCAAATATTTTCTTGTTACCAGTAGAAAGTTGTACATATTTAGGAAATTAATCCTTCGATTGCGGATTGTTGGAAATCTATAATAGTTATTCTATTGTTGTTGCGGTCACCGCTGTCCTTATGGGGCTAATGGGTTTAAATGTAAAAAGGCTAATAAAGTTTTTTTATGCAGAACAATTTCATAGCTTATATTTTTAAACTTAAGTAGGTACTTATATTATTATGTTTGAAAAAATACAATATCTTATTATACATTTTCTTTATTGCTGTTGCAAATTTTCAAATAAATTCAATTCAAGATAATACTTCCAATTTCGTGCTGCCAATTTATGATTGTCTGTATCTGTTTAAAATATTTTGAATTGGAAGTCTGATGTATATTCTTTCAGTACTCTCTTATATTTTTCTATGATATATTCTTGCACATCGACGGCCTTGTAAGGCGGGTACAGTTCTGTATTTTAATTTGAATGTCTTCAAGAAAGCAACAATGTGTGTTAACTTATTAGTAGTCACTGTTGGACAAATTTCCACATGTTGGCCTGAAACAAAGTATAGGGTTAACAAATAACATCCCTTTGATCAATTTATAAAGTATATAAATGAAGAAACACAAAACATTACTACACAGCTTTCGGTAAAGTTATAAATAACTTATATTCCAACGAAAAAGCTTAAAGACTTTGTTAGATTTTACAATTTTAACAATATTCTTCTTCTTTCGAAATAACCTAGAAATAAACATATACTTGACACTTGGCAGTGACAGCAGTCAGCTGTTGACGTCAACGCGTTCCATTTGACCGAACGTGTTTTATAAAATATGATATAGAGTTGTGTTTTTTCATTTAATTTTAACGAAAATGAGTTAGGTTAATACAAAAATTTCAAGGTTAATAACTTTTGGTAATTTGTGTTATAAATATGTGAGAAAATAAAGATAATATCGTACCATTTTATTTTATTAATAAAATCGATTTTTAATCGTATAAACGAAACGTAATTTGTATGTGTAGAATAGGCTTACAATAATTATTTCATATTTAGTTGCTGATTTGGATTGTTAGTTGCTGATTTGGGGTGAGTGAGATGTTAATATCAACTGAAACGCTCCAGATATTATACTATTAATTAGATAACATCCTAAGTTGCTGATCAGTGTTTGAGAGGATATCAACCAAATAGCGTCTTGAGATGAAATTTGAAAGCCAACTATTTATACGGGCCTTAGTGGTTCTCAAGTTTCAACAAGTCTTACAGAATTGAAAATTCACCTTTATTTAAATAGGTTTGATAACTACTGAAAATTCCGAAAATTGCGCCATTACAAAATCCATGGATAATTTCCTTTCCCAACTAATACGAAATAAAAGTTAAAGCAGTCAATCATAATCATCGACCTGTTTTCAGCTCATTGATTATTATTATAGTAGCTAGCAAGCTATCATAATCCTTTTCTCAATTTCAATCAATTTTCAAATTCGAACCATGATATTCACTTAATTTTAAATGTACCCACACTTTACATAACAACAGTTCTCACAAGCATATTTTCTTGTTTCCTGGCTTACTAAAAGCCTGAAACACCCTTTTTTTCTTCTTCGGGCGAAATTCGACGAAAATTTGGGTTCAACAACCCTCGATCTTACAAGGAAAATTTGAAAACTAGGTTAGGTTAACCTGACCCAAACCTAACCTAACCTAAACATAAACCTAACCTGGTTAAGCTAGCTATAAGTTATAACCATAATAAAAATCTATAACTATAATGAAGAAAATTTGAAGACCTACCCGGTATTGGGCAGATGGCCACTGCATCGCCCCACCGGATGGACAACCCACTAACACCTGCCATGGGTCACACAGGGACGTCTGAACACCAACGACCCATTGGAAGAACACCATATGGACCAGCTGCTCTCACGGCCTGCCCAACATCCAGCCCACAAAGCAAGTACCATAGGGTGGTTCCAGATGTTCCTCCATAACCTTAGAGAAACACATATGTTGAATTTCCTATTGTTCAAAATTGTTTTACCTATTTATTGACAACACGTCCCATCTTCAAGCTTCCTTGCTACACCTGACAAAACCAGAAGAATGTTTATTATTGCAACAAAATCGTATTATTACAGTTAGTGAAGGAATTATCAGTCTTGACTCTTTACATTTACTTTTGTGGGTAAACCGATTCAACCATACCTCAGAAGATCTAATAAAATCCGCCATTGTCCAATACAATCCGCGATCATGGCGCTAAACAACTAAAATTGTTAAGTGTTAAGGCCCATAAAATGTTAAAATTCATCCTAAGATCTAGTTCCTCCTCAAACATTACAGTAGTAATATTCCGACACTGCACACTGGCACCCTGGTGTAATATTTTAGCACTTATTCCAGTATAATATACTTCCATAGTGTGGCACCAATACAGCACTTGATATTATAGTTATAAACCAATTTATTCAAAAAGATCTATCAGGTTTTAACACTCGAAACAAAAACCTCTAAAGTAAACAATTATTGTGAAACACCACATTACATGCCCTTGACTGTCTGTTCAAATCCATCTATGTCCTTTCAATCCATACGTTTAATTTATTATGTACCTCATAATAAATTATGTGTACCTGGGTAAAATAGCACAGAATTGTATAAATTCTTTCTATCCTTGTCTATATTATAATGTTTTCCACCAACAAGTACTGTAAAAACAATTATATCTCCATCAGCCCGTTTACTCAATCAATTGTAAAAGCAACTCTTAATCAGAACTGCTAAAAATTAAGAATTTAAGCGACAATTTTAATATTAACTTAATAGTAAGCCAAACAATATTAAACAAAAACTATCTAGCCACAGGTTATCAGACTCTAAACTCATCTCAATATGATAATATATTTTATTAAATCCGTGAATGACTCTTTCGTGTTTAAATATCAATTTTCCAGTCTTCCAAATATTTCATTGTTTGCGTCTTTTGTTAAACTAAAAACAAAACGAATACCACTAAAATGAAGTAATGTATTACACCGCAATATCAATAGATCGTACGACAAGATTGCCACATCTAGTACATCTAGTAATACGACATCTATGGCACTATTTTTACGCAAGTTTCCACCAACTACCCGCAATACTTGTAATTTTTATTTTTTGTTGGAAAACAAATCTGCACTTGTACTTGTAATGTAAATTTACATTAAGCCATTTCTGCAGTGTTATTTTGTGCCATTATGATATTTTTCTGTAAAGTTTCATATTTTATAATCCGAACTCCCGTACACAGCTCGCTTACAGTCAGTGAATAATAATTACTGTTGTTGAACCATTGTGTATCATTTGTGAAAGGAAACAAAATCCTAGATTATTGTAAGCACATTTACATTAAATACAAACACTTTGTAAATGGTCTATGGCTAGAAGTTCTCGGGAAGAATACTCTCAATTGACGAAAATGTAAGCAGCTTATTAACACTAATGACAAATCTAATAAAATGGCCACGTCTATTAAAAACCATGATTTATATCGCATCTTCCACACTTCACAGACACAGTACACAATTTAAAATGAGTAAACTTTAGTTTCCGCTAATCAAATCCTTGTCCGTTACAAAACAAAATCGTGTTGAATTTGCTTTAATTCGTTTTAAACAAAATCGTTTAAATTACGATTCAACGGAGTCACAGTAGTACACTACAGCTTTATTAGTCCAATCTCAATTTTTAAACACCTTCACTGCGTAAGCTAATTTGTACGATCTGCCATATTGGCGTTACGAGACCGAAAAGCACTCTTATCTTTCCTTTCGCAATGACGCACTGAGACTCTTCAGATCTCGTACGAGTGGTTTCCTTAAAACCTTAACAATGAATGTATCTTGTAGTATGTGGTTCCGCCCGGAGATAGCAGTAAAAATGATTAAGAAAATAAGGGCCTCGTAATTGCACAATTCAACAATACGAGTTCATTTGGATCCCGTAATCACATTTTGGTTAAATATCGATAAATCACAAGTGATGGAAATTGAACAATTCAAAAATATCGATATTATTTATTGAAGTGAAGGTAGCAAGTAACAAAACATTCAATGTTTTTCATTAAAATATGATGAATAAAGTTTTCTTGCATTTATTACAAAACCCTTTTACTTGTTTTTTTTTTTTTTGTCGGCCTCTCTGCTCGTCATTGTCTGGCCTTCCCATAATAACAACTAACACAGCGTCCCTTTTTTACTATATTTTATTGTGTATTTATGTTCGGATACTACAATGTCTCACTATTATCATATTTTTTTTTGTCAAAATGCTTTCCCTTAAATTTCTGAATTAAACTATCAAAAAATATCTTTTTCGATAGCACGACATACACAACACTAACTAATTTCCAGGTGCGCGTCGTACGAGTGTTAATGGAACTCGTAACGCACTAGATGTAGACTTCCACCATATTGTCGCTACGAGACGCATTAGGTCTCGTACGACCAATGACAAAAATATTGCTAACAATATACCTAATCAACGTATAGAAAACCAATTAACCGGGACGAGTAAAACATACAAATTCACCTCCGAACCGGATGAAAGTCACAAGCGAGATTCATAAGGTCTCGTACCACAGCGAACGTATTAAAACAAAACTATTGTACTTATATTTTCAAGCAGAACAAAGATTTTCTGATATGATTTAAAAGTTTTGTAATTACGTTTCCAATTTTCAAAGTTCAAACCACGTTAAACAAAAGCCCTTCAGGGCCTTACCTGCCTTTTCAACCAATTGAAACTTGCACCACGTAAATTCAAAATCCACACCTCAATATTTTGCACTATACTTCTCAATGTTGGGTTCAAAAATACATTTGACAACCTATGTCGTGAACCTGCAGACGTTGATCTTCTGTTTTGATGATGCGAGTCCACCACCGAACGATTCATCCTCTCACGTGTTCCTTCACTTTCACTCTTCAGTCATTCTTGGGCGTGAGATACCACGAAGGATCGCTTTTCCTTTGTGGCGTACCGCTTCTGAATTGAAATAAAACTATCAAACTCACTGCTCACTTCGTTTATTCATTCAATGATTCTCTCTTTACAATTCACACCAACACATTTTACTATGTTCACACTGTTTAACACTTTAACTTTTTCACCGTTAAACACTAATACACCGGAGTCACAACTTCCATGAAATCTAAGATACTCGCCACGATCCAACTCGATCGACTGCTCACACTCGAATGAGCCCCTCAAGACTGTCAAGCCCTCTTAAGTAAAGATGGCGCCTCGACCCCACTCAAAGCACGCGCGCCCTCTGCTCTGATTGGTCCATTACAATTTAATTCAAACCAAGATATTTAGAGCTAGTAAAAATATGACAAACTAAATTAAATTTACTTAAGAATTTTACAATGATCACTGTATTTTACAATCATTTCTAAAGCAATATAATCGTGAAGAATCAACACTTCAAACAATCGGAAAATAACTAGACTCATGACTACTCATGACTTCCTCTGACATTTAGGAATCAAAAATAACTAATTCATGACTTCCTCTAAAATTCAGCAATCAGAAATCAACTAGACTCATGACTTCCTCCGACATATCTAACAATCCATATTTACAATATACTATACAAGAGACTTACCAAAATGCGCAGAAAACAATAAAAACTAAAAGAAACTAAATAAATATAAAAAGAAAACTAACTAAATAAGATATTTACAATGAACAATTATTCGAAAAATTATTTTTTCCACAAAAAACACGACCGCCCTTTTCGGAGATTCCCGCGCTTTTTCTTAATTCTCTTTGGAGCGCTGCGTACTCGATATAATAAAGCCCGCTCCAGACTCTCGAGTTTTGCCGAAACACAAAACTTTTGCCAAAACTCGAGAGCTCTCGTGTGCACACGGGAGCGGCTCTCCACATTCTCGATTGCCTCAGTTGAAAATAGACGCTCGTAAGACATGGACGTTACCAGAATATTATGTATGCTACTGTAGGATTCGCTGCAGCCATGGGCGTAGCCAGGATTCTATATAGGGGGGGTCATAGGTCTTTGGCGGGGGGGGGGGGGGGGCAGATTAAGAAAATCCTAAACTTCCAATTCGTGGTTTTTAACAATATATGAGCGAGCGAACTGGGATTTAATGCCTCCCTTCTCACCCCGCAACTCTCTCCGCTCCACGTTTAGGTATGAAACTCGTGAGCATTGAAACGACCGATCGCTCTTCTAGGGGGGGGCAGCTGCCCCCCCCTGCCCGTACCTCGCTACGCCCATGGCTGCAGCATAATTATTATAGCTATATTTTGGTGAATCATGTAAGAATAGTACCTAAAATACGCTGGAAAAAGCGTTTGCAGTGTATGATCGCCATAATATTTGGAATAGAAAATAATGAACGTAGTCATTAAGGAGTCCTTTTGGGTTACGTACTCGGTCTGTCTGTCCGTCTGTTTGTCTTCAGGCTGTAACCCAATAACGGCTACAGCTAGATTTCTGCAGAGATTGTGTATTTTTGTGTCGCTATAACAGCAAATACTAATAATCGGCCAAGTGCGAGTCGGACTCGCGCACGAAGGGTTGCATACCGGTATAGAGCGAAAGTAGACAAAAAATTGTGTTTTTTGTATGGGATAATATTTAGTTTATTTTAATTTTATTATTAATTATTAAAGCAAAAATACAATTAAGGATTTTGTGAAAATTTCAAGTGCGTACCTGTTACCATTATTGATTACGAGCAAAAGACAGACAGACGGACAGACGGACAGACAACGAAGTCTTAGTAATAGGGTCCCGTTTTTACCCTTTGGGTACGGAACCCTAAAAATAAAATAAAGTTAATATTTAAGGGCAATTTTTGGTCATTTTGGGCGTATATTTTTACTATTATTATTATATTAGGATAATATTTATGATAATAATAATAGTTCTAAAAACGATTACTCGTTCGTGTGTCCAATTTACCGACATTTAAACGAAATACGTGCGTTCAATACGGTGACTGTCTGCCAACTGGCCCGAGCGACACGGGAGTGTGGAGTGATAGTTTTGCATAAACACAAAACTATACGAGACCCTTTGATGTACCGACATCGAACGGATAGTTCGATACGAATATAGACGAATGTGCTCTCCTCACTCTCGTATTCGGCATGTCTCGTGTAGTTTTGCCGAGAGTGTGGAGCGCGTTTAAATGTATACCACGACAAACGTTTTCAGTATATTATAAAACTAGCTGTCCCGGCAAACGTTGTTTTGCCATTTAAAGTATATTTTCTACATCATCAGTTGATACATGTTTTACCCCCTCTTTTGTCCCCTAAGAGGGTGTGAGGGGGGAAGGTCATACACCAGATGTTAAGTTGAAAACACAGTTAATACCTAATATGAAGTAAGTCCACTAAAGAAAAAAGTTGTATACAAAATCTGACCCCTCTTTGGTCCCCAGAGAGGGTTGAGAGGGGAGGGGGGGGGGGGGAGATTTTTATACACCAGATGTTAAATTGGAAGAAGACAAACATAATATATCTGTGAAAACCGTATGCAAATCTGTGAAAACCGTATGCAAATCGGATCAGTAGTTTTCGTGTTAAAGAAAAAAGTTTAATACAAAATCTGACCCCCTCTTTTGTCCCCTTAGAGGGGTGGGGGAAAAAAATTTTATACACCAGATGTTAAGTTGGAAGAAGATAAATATATCTGCGAAAACCACATTCAAATCGGATCAGTATTTTTCGTGTGATGCTGGAACAAACATACAGACAGACAGAAAGAGTGACAGACAGACAAAAAACTAACCACATTTTTGGCTTCTCTAGCGATGTAGTGACAAAGGTGTAATTTCGGGTGTCATTTCATATCTTTTATGTACAGAATTTTCATTTCTACAACAGAATATTGTATTCCTCCCGCACGCGCTTTGGTGACGCCTTATACTATCGTAATATTTTAATTTCGCCATAATTTCAAAACCAAACGTCCAATTTTAATCATTCAAAGACCAACTATTATCTACATAAACTCAACATAAACTGTACTTAGTGATAAAATAATTTATTTTGATAAAGATTAATAGCGTGAGTAAAATATATCCGTTTCAATTTAGTCAAAAAAAAATCAGGATTTTTAAATAAATAAATGGTTATTGTGCCTCACTCGACATAGATAGGTATAGTGTGTCGCGGACTTTTTTGTAGATATTTATAAGATCTACAATTACTTAGAACATTTTATGGTTCTATCTTTTATAGTTTAGGCAGCGTACGCAAAATAAGTAACTTTTCTAGCTGATTTTTTACACCTTGCGTCCGAAAATCTCAAATATCTTACGGAACCCTACTTTTTTCCAAAATAAAATGTAGCCTATGTTCAGCAGAAATAATGTAAGATTCCAATAGCAAAAGAATTTTTCAAATCGGTCCAGTAGTTTCGGAGCCTATTCGACTCAAACAAACAAACAAACAAACAAACAAATCTTTCCTCTTTATAATAGTAGTATAGATATATTAAGTAGCTTGCTACATATTATATTAATCTGTGATTATAAGTCTATGCTCTAATCTGTGATGTATACGTACCAATCACAGTACCAATAATACTTAATCTGTGGTACCAATACTCTAATCTGTGACAGTACCAACGTCCAATACGTACTATGTAGCAACTAGCAAGCGCTTTTTGGATTTTGGAAATCGAAAACAAATTGTTTTTTTTTTTTTTTTTTTTTTTTTTTTTATTATTAAATTATAATAATTTGTTGTAAAAAGTTGTGTAAATACAATTATTTAGACTATCTATAGTGAGTAAATAATAAAAATGGACGGAGATGAGGCGGGCGGGGAGATCCCGCCTACCTCGAAAAAAAGACCCCGGCCCCCTGATGATCCTGGTGGGGCTTCTTGTGCTGGCGGCGGAGGTGGTGAGGACATGTATTTACCATTTCGTAAACCAAATTATAAAAGACTATATTCTGAAAATTCTATTAACACAGACTTCAAGGTGTACATAGAAAGCAAAAATGTGCAAGAAAGGTTGGGAAATAAAAGCCCAGTTTATTTAAACAGTATATTTTCAAACGTAAAAGGTGTAGTAGCGATTCGGCGTATTAACGCAAACAAAATTGTTGTGATTTTCAAGCAACATAACACGGCCAATAACTTCATAAGTAATATTAATTTTCTTGAAAAATATAATATGAAGGCATACATCCCAGCAGCTCAGATTGAAAAAACAGGAATAATAAGATTTGTACCTGCGAATATATCAAACAAAGATCTTTTCACAAATCTAACTTCTACTTATGAAATAATTGCAGTGCGAAGATTCATGAGAAAAGTAGGTACTGAATTAGTCGGTACACAAACTGTTAGTATAACTTTTTTATCAAATAGCTTACCAGACAATGTGCAATATGAGTTATTTTCTTATAGAGTATTTGAATATGTTCCCCCTTTGCAACAATGTTATAAATGTTTTAAGTTTAATCACTCAGCCAAAATATGTAATGGAAAGCAGCGCTGCTCAATTTGTTCTGGCGATCATTTTTACAAAGAATGCATTAAGCCAAATGAGATTTGCTGTGTTAATTGTGGTGGACCTCACTTGGCAATTTCTAAACACTGTCCAGTTAAGATTAAAAAAATATTAGAAAAGAAAAATAAAATATCATATGCAAGCGTTGCTATTTCCAAAGAAAGTGTTGATTTCCCTCCTCTGCCAACTCGCACCATACCTGTAAATAAAAATGTAAATAATGTAAATAATACATCCAAATTTGTAAATAAACCTGTAAATAATAAGCCTATTTCAAGAGATGTAAATATACCAAACATAAAGTCGCTAATCATTGGAAATGATGATGTACTAATGGCCCTGGTACACACATTGGTCCAAGTAGCAAATAAGGGTGATGAAGTACCTGTTACGACATCATTCATTAAAGATATTCTTGTTAAAAGTCTGTCAACATAATGAATTCACAAACCCAAGAAATATCTTCTCTGCGTATTGCGCAATTTAATGTTCAAGGGATAAATAACAAAAAACCTCTTCTTACAAAATTTTTAAATGATAAAGATATTGATATTTGTCTACTAAATGAGACATGGTTAAATGAACATCAGTCCGTTCGAATTTCTGGATACAATTTTTATAACAAAAGTTCTAAAAATCCTCGTAATGGTGTAGGAATTTTAGTTAAACCATATTTAAAGTACAACATTATAAATACCAACTTTTATGAAGATATACAGACAATAGCCATATCTGTATATACAAACAATACATCCCTGACTATTCTTTGTGTATACTGCCCTCCATCCTCTGGGCACATTCGAATGAATAGATTGCGCAATATCATTAGAGATCTACCAAAACCTTTGTTTATTAGTGGAGATTTCAATGCACATCATATTGCTTTTGGATGTTTATCCACCAAAAGTCGAGGCCAAAGTTTATATGATATAATTGATGAATTAGATCTATGCATCTTGAATAATGGTAGCTTTACAACAGTAAATTATCCTACACGCAACCCTTCAGCAATAGATGTAAGTTTTGTTAGTCCTCATTTAGCACCCTTGTGTGAATGGTTTGTACATGATGATGCCATGGGTAGTTATCATTATCCAACAATAACAAATATTACTATGTGCATTGAAAGGTACACAATAAATCAATATGATGACAGATTTTTATATCATAAAACAGACTGGAATAAGTATAGGGAATCATCTAGTACGGTCTTCTATGAAATGATGGTCAATGAAGAGGATCCAATGAAATCTTATGAGGAGTTTTGTAC
Organism: Plebejus argus; assembly: GCA_905404155.3. Taxonomy (NCBI): domain Eukaryota; kingdom Metazoa; phylum Arthropoda; class Insecta; order Lepidoptera; family Lycaenidae; genus Plebejus; species Plebejus argus. The sequence continues at coordinate 13,445,976 of FR989944.1, forward strand.
CCGACTTAATGAACTTAAACTAATGGTAGTTCCTAGATTTAGGAGAACAAATTTTAGGAGTAGGCCACCCGCTCCGTGGTGGAATAGCACGTGTGAACAAGCTGTTATTAAATCATATGAAGCACTTAAACTTTATAGAGACGATCCAACATTAGAAAATTACATTAACTACAAAAGAATAGACGCTCTTAAAAAACGCACCATAAAGGAAGAAAAACGTAAAAGTTGGAACAATTTTTGTAATAATTTCAATAGAACTACTCCTATAAGTAAAATCTGGAACCTTATTAAAAGATTTAAGGGTATTAGAACTAGTAATAAGTCATATCAAAACGATTTTGTGCAACCATTGTTAGATAAATTATCAGATAATTCTAATTTACTTAATTCTGATTCGTTAGAAGCTTATTTTAATATGAACAATGAAAACCCGCAATCAGGATTTCTATTGGATCCTTTCTCATTGTCGGAATTCTTAACAAGTATAAAATCTAGAAAAAATACTAGCCCTGGTTTGGACGACTTTCCGTATATATTAATAAAAGAACTACCAGAATCTATCCAAAAAATATTACTGTGTATTTTAAATGGTCTTTGGCTTAAAAAACTGATACCAATCTCATGGAAGACTCAATGTGTGATACCCATACTTAAACAAGATAAACCACCAGAGCAGGCCAGTTCTTATCGGCCAATATCTTTATCCTCATGTATTGGTAAGATATTTGAAAATATGCTAAAGAACCGCCTGGATTGGTACGCAGAATCCAATAACATTATTCCTCAAATTCAGTATGGGTTCCGTAGAGGACGAAGTTGTTCAGACAGCTTCATTTCCCTCATTCACGATCTGAAAAATGCAAAGGGCAATAAATTACATACTGTTTGTGTATTTTTAGATGTCCAGGGCGCATTTGATAATGTGGACCCTGGTATACTAGTGAAGGTACTCAGTAATGCTGGAGTACCCGGATATGTATGTAAATGGATTTATGATTTCCTCACTGACCGAGTATTATATGTTAAGCACAATAATATTATGCATGGGCCCCGAAATGTATCTAAGGGCACAATGCAAGGTGCAACATTATCACCTTTGTTATATAATTTGTATATATGGGAGATATGTAAATATGTAAATATTAAAAATGTAAATATCCTTCAATTTGCCGATGACTTAGTTTTGTATTGTTCAGATGTAAATTTATCAGTAGCTATAGAAAAGATTAATGCCTGTTTGAACCAATTGAGACAATATTACCATCAAAGATTAAATTTAAAAATTAATGCCAGTAAAAGTAGTGTAATGATATTCGGAAAAGACACACCATCTGCTGATGTAACTTATAATGGTGAGGTTATTCAAAGAGTAACCTCACATACATTTCTAGGTATTAACATTGATCAGAAATTATCATTTGAGGAACACATTAAATATATATCTAGAAATGCCATCAAGGGTGTTAATATTTTAAGATGTCTTGCAGGTGTTTCATGGGGTGCAGATCCCAAAATACTTTCAGTGTTGTACAAATCTATTGTAAGAAGCCATTTTGATTACAGTGCTTTAGCCTATCTTAATAGCACTCATAATTATAAGTTAGATGTAATACAGAATAGAGCTTTGAGGATTATATCAGGGGCAATGTGTTCGACCCCCATAAGGGCCATGGAGGTCGAAACAGGTATTATGCCTCTGATATTAAGGCGCCTTTTTCTTGCGGAGAGATATAGTCTTAAGCTACTTTCATCAAATAACTACCAAATTATAAATAGAATCATACCTCACCCAATCATCACAGATGGTCCATTAGCTTCATCTCACGATCTTCTAACTGGGGTATCCCCAACTTTGTGCCGGATTTTCCTGGAAATACAATCACTTTATTCAAATATCAAAAAGTATTCACATTGGTCATGTTACATGCATCCGTATAGAAGTATAATACATCCTATTCTGGTTATAACAAAATCCATTAATAACAATTCAGACATCCTTGCATTTTTAGAAGAAAATAATAAATACTATACGATCTATACTGATGGTAGTAAGGGTGATGATTATGTGAGAAGTGCTATATATGATTCTCAAAGGAACTACACTCAGAGTTTTGTTCTAGATAAACAATGTTCTATTTTTACAGCAGAGGCATATGCAGTTTTTGAAGCCTTAAAATTGATAAGCGGTGTAAATAATTGTAAATATTTTCTGATCTTAACAGACTCTCTTAGTCTTATTAATTCTCTTCAGAATGTCAATTTTAATTTTAAAACTAACTATATTATTTATTTTATCAAAGATTTCGTGTGGCGACTAGAAAACAAAGGTATAACAATAGCCTTTATGTGGGTCCCTGCACATAAAGGCATTTCTGGAAATGAAATAGCAGATAAAACTGCATATGATGGGGTCAATGCCCTAGATGTCAAAAGTATTGTAAATGTTCCTATGACCGACTTTTATTGTAATGTGAAACTATCTGTAAGAAACATTTGGGAAGATTTTTGGAAAGAAGACCAAAAACTCAAGGGCAAGTGGTATGGACAAATTCAAGAAAACTTACCAACAAATCCATGGTACAATGAGCTGAAGATAGCTAGCCGTGACTTTATCACAACAATAAACAGACTCAGATTCGGTCATAACACTGCACCTGCACACCTTGCGAGATTGAACATAATAAGCAGCAATATTTGCACTTTTTGTAACGAAGAGAATGCCGACATGAACCACATTTTCTTTATCTGTTCAAGATTCACCTTTGAAAGACTAGTGTTGGCAGCTGAAATTATTGAAGAAAGTGATACCTCCCGCCGCCAATTAAGTGATTTCCTAAAAAACCAAAAGTGTTATAGTGCTTTATACAAATATATTAAAAATACAGTGGGAACTATATAAATATAAAATAAATTAAAAAACTCTTTATAAAGACTTGGCTTAAAGGTCTCGTTACCAGGCCATTAAATCTTTCAAAAAAAAAAAAAAAACAAATTGTTTTTAGTTAGAACATCTGTGGTTAGAACTTAGAAGCTAGAACAGTGGTTTCTTATTTTATGTTAGAACACGATAAATGAATAAAATATTATCATGAGCTCCAAAAAGAACAAAAAGAATTTTGGTAATAAGCGTTTCCCGATTGCGGAGTCAGTGAGTATAGCGTTGAAAATACAACTGGACAAATTTTTGAGTGACGAAAATGAAACAGAATTAAAATTCCCGACGTTTTTATCGGCTCAAGAGCGCGGCTTCATACATGAAACCGTCGCTAAACTCGGATTAAAGTCAAAATCCAGAGGAAAAGGTAAGATTTTTTTAATGTTTTTATTTTTGTACATTTCTCTCTTCTGTATTTGGTTATCCTTTATTAGTTGATATTGTGCGTGTTTTATTAAGTTATTATTGAATGTTTTAATATTCAAACAAAATAATTCCTAAAGATCTGCATCTGCAAGAGCTAGGAGTGGTTGTTGCGGCCTGCGGGCTGCGGGGCTACTCCTAACATAATGTTTTGTAGGTGTAAATAGATATCTCACAATATACAAGCGCTTGGGTTCAACTATTATTCAAAATGACGCTAAGCTGATCTTGGACTCCAATATGAGATGTAGTATAGCAGAACTATACAACGCATTTCCTATTACCAGTAAAGAGAAGGACGATCTCAGCTGTTGTCCTGAAAAGGAGAGAAGTCCTCAGCTCGCTCACAAAGCCCTTGGACAGTTGAACAATGGGGTAGCTCAGGTTGGTGACATAACCCATTATTTTTTATACATAACTAGCTGTCCTGGTGAACTTCGTGTCACTTTAAAACCTTCCCTGGACTTTAAGGATTATTTTAAGACTAAAATTAGCCAAATCGGTTCGGCCGTTATCAAGTTATAGCATTACTAACACAATAATAATTGAAGATCCATTTTTATATATATAGATAACTTGTTATCATTTTAGACATTATGTACTTGGCCAGTTTTTATTACACCAGTCATTTCATAAAGTTATTGAAGATTTTAATTCTGATAAAAACTGGGGAAGTCAAATTTAATCTACTTTAAGATCTCACATTGTTTAAATAACAGCAATTGTTATAGATATTCAATAAAGCAAAGAAATAGACTTTATTGTTTGTTCATAATGTTATTTGGTTCCTATAAATACATACTTAAAATTTCCATAGAACTTGGCACTCATTAATTAGATCTCCATTCTTTTTACGGCGAAGTCCATAGACAAGCATAATGTTTGTATTGAACTTGGCTCTCCTTTTTAACATTTATGTTTTTGGTGGGATATCACTACTTTTTGTAAATATTTTTTTTCCGAGCAGGTGTAGACACGACACCTAAATCTTCCCAGTTCAAACTTAAATATTCGACTATAGTCGCTCACAACCTTAAGGGGCTGTTTCACCACTTCCTGATAAATGTCGGATATGCTGTCCACAACTTATATGACAGATACTCCATACTTCATACATCAGATAAGTTGTGGATAGTCTATCCGAAATATGTCAGGAAGTGGAGAAGAATGGAATATGCAGCTGCCATCATGAGGCATTGGAATAATACGATGTAACACAAGACGTGTATTTCCAACTATTAACTCTACAGTACAACTTATTGTACGAAAGCTAAGTAGCTATTAAAATACAGTACTGACAAATACAGAGTACAGACAGATGCCAATCGCAATTCTATTGCCCCTTATACGTCCATCGCGCGGTAACCGTACATTTTTCTGGGATTAAAATAATTATTTTAATATTATGTCCTTTCCCGGGACACTTAATACTTTATCTCCAAACTACTTAACAGAACAATCGGTACAAGCAGTTTGAGCGTGAAGGGCTAACAGACAGACAGACACACTTTTGCATTTATAATAGTAATATTTAAGTAGTATAAAATTGTAGTGTGAATTAAAGAATTTTACCGTGGGAGAGCCATGCCTCAGCATGAATGGGCCGGCTCGACCGGATTTCGCTGAGTGAGTGAGTTTACCGGAGGCCCAATCCCCTACTCTTTTCCCTTCCCTACCCTCCCATATTTCCTTCCCTACCCTCCCCTATTCCCTTCTCTACCCTCCCCTATTCCCTTCTCTACCCTCCCCTATTCCCTTCCCTACCCTCCCCTACCCTATTACCCTATTCCCTCTTAAAAGGCAGGCAACGCACCTGCAGCTCTTCTGATGCTGCGAGTGTCCATGGACGACGGAACTTGCTTTCCATCAGGTGACCCGTTTGCTCGTTTGCCCCCTTATTTCATTAAAAAAAAGTATGAAATTATTGTGTGTTACTGTGTTGCTCTGGAGCGTTTATACGTACATTTACTGATTAACTTTATATTCTGTGTATTTATTATTAATTGTTGTTGGCCGTTGACCGGTAGCTTAGGGTGTATTACAAAGTCTTTCGTATGGGGATTGTGGACACAACTTATTTTTGGACTTTTTTAAAGTATTTTATACCCAAACGGTAAAAACAATACCCAATTACTGACACTTTGATGTCTATCCGTCTGTGTGTCCGTCTCTCTGACTATCTCCAGGCTGTATCTCAATACCCGCTGTAGCTAGAGTTCCAAAATTTTCACAGATTGTGTATTTCTGTTGCCGCTATAACAACATATACTGAAAATAAAACGAAATTAATATTTAAGGGAGGCTCCCATACAACAAACGTGATTTTTTTTTGTCTTTTTTGCTCATAATCATTAATGGCAGCCGGTAGACACTTAAAATATTCTCGAAATCTTTAATTATATGTTTACTTCCATAATTTATAATAAAATTAAAATAAAATAAATATTTAAGGGGGGCTCCCATACAAAAAACACAAGTTTCGCTCTGTCCGACTCACACTTGGCCGATTTTTTTTATTTTTGGATTTTCCCTGAGGTTTCACACAATTACCGAGGTGGATTCCAAATTTCAGCCTTCTAGGTCATCTGGAAGTGGATTAGAATTTTGATCTATAGGTCAGTCAGTCAGTGATAAAAATTAAGATTTTCGGACGTGATTATTTAAATAACCGTTTGAGATTTGGTTATGAAATTTATAGCATATAATTACCTTGCAAGTCTCATTATATGAGCCAAATTTGAAACGTTTATGTTAAACAGTTTTTGAATTATGAGGGGGTCAAAAGTGGCTCCAAATGGTTCGTGTAATATTACACACGGTGCTGCTCGCCAGTTCTGTTTTACTTGAACTTGGCTTAACACGCGACCGCGTGTCTAGACAAATTCCATGTTTACTGCTCTATTGAAGTTGAGTAAGTTTTTAAAATGTTCTTCCCACCTATTTAAAACATCACGTTCGCTAATTAAAAGTTGCCCATTTAGGTCTCTTATGGGTACATTGAGTCGATGCTGAGTTCCGGTTAAATTTTGAATTTCTTTAAAGAAATCCCCAAGTTGGTTCGTGTCAGAAAGCGATTGAATGTACTCAGCTTTTTCTTTCCACCATTTATCTTTAATGGTCCTTGTTAAATTTCTTAGTTTCAAGGTACTCTCTACAATTTTCTTCTTTAGGTCACTGTCATGATCATGTTTTTGTTGTCGCAAGAGCTCTCGGTGCTTAGACATAGGTAGTTAGTTAGGATGACATCGTTCTCGTCAAATCAGTCTGCAGCCTTTTTTACCTTGGTTCCAAGAGTGTTTGAGGCTATTGTCGTAATCTGTGAACTTACATTACCCCACTGATTAACAACACAACCTTGTTTAGCATTACACTCGGAGACTAGTCTATCCAAGGCTTGTATATAGGAATTGCGTATATTTTTGGTCTGTAGGCTATTAACATTAATTTGAAAAGTTCTTAACCTCTCGCATCTGCGAGGGTAATGCAGACGGATGTTAAGTTTTGTAATGACAAGCCTGTGGTCAGACCAACAGTGAGCGCCTCGCATAGCACGTGTCACATGAACTTGTGACATATCTCTTTGCCGTACTATGGCATAATCAATCAGATGCCAATGTTTGGATCGTGCATGCATCCACGTCGCCTTATACTTTGTGGGAAGTCGGAACATTGTATTCGAGATGGCTAACTGAAATTGAGCACAAAGGCTTAATAATAATAGACCATTACTGTTCATGTTGCCTATTCCATGTCTTCCCAATACTTTAGGCCAGGCCTCATAGTCACGACCAACACGTGCATTAAAATCTCCTAACAGAAGAATTTGTTCTTTAGATGGAATTTTCGTTAATGTGTTAGAAATTTCTTCATAGAACCTAAGTTCGTCGTTAGCATCCAAGGTTGGTGCGTATGCACTTATGACATTAAGATAGTTATTGTCATCTAAATGTAATCTTATTGAACTTACTCTATCGGAAATATGCTTAGGACATTCTTCTAATTTCCTGGCTATTCTAGTCTTAATTGCAAAACCCACTCCAGAACGCCTAGGTTCAGCAGAACTTACACCCTTCCAGTAAAACGTATAGCCACCACCATGCTCTACCAGCTCACCTTCGTCAGTTAAATGTGTTTCACTTAAAGCCGCTATATCCACATTGTAGCGTCTCAGCTCTCGGGATACAACGGCGGTTTTACGTTCGGGACAGATATTACCAGGCCGGTCTAATAAGGTTCGCACATTCGATGCGCCAAAAGTCATTTTAAGTGGAGTTTTTGTATTCTTATTTTTACCACCGCGTGAAAGCGGGTGTATAGGCAGCCGCGGTAACTGCCTCCCAGGTTGTTGGGGCGAGCATTTGTTTGGGGCACCTTTTCTAGCCCCCTCCCCGGCTAAGCGAGGAAAGCAGTGCCACTCTATATTTAGAGCTGCTTTGTCGCTGAGGGTGCTGCCGAACCGCACTGTCGCAACCCAATGCACTGCTAGAGCGACCACTCTCCCTCAACCGCCCGTGTGCAGGTATCAGACAAAGACCAGCTTACACCAGTACTGAACTGAACCTCTCTACCATAGTATAAAGAGAGGAAGTAAGTTATCTTCATACAAAGGCACCGCGCGCGGCTTGTATGTGTGCGTCATAGTATCAATGCGTCGCCGCACGCACACATATAAAAATCTCGGGTGGATTCGGGGTGTACCAGTCGGGGCTAACACTGTATGTGGCTCGCGCGTTCACGGCTTTTCGGCGCCGCGACACGAATCAAAAATTTCTGATAATAATCGCAGTAGAAACTGTTGCTGTGTATTTGGGTGTTTTAATAATAATAATTCAACAATTCCATAATTATCTCTGTTCAGATTACCTATTGAACAGGAAAGGTACAATTACTAGTTAGTACTCACTTATTCTAGCATATAATTTTTACTTAATGATGAGATACCTAAGTTTCTTCTTTATTATTGTATTAGTAATTTTCTATGACACAGAGGAAGTAGGTAGGTCTACTTTCCCACTAGAACATAGTAAGTATAGGTAAATAAGGGAATGTTTTAGGTACTTTTGATCCGTCGACTAATTTGCCGCTATTGCTTTGTTTACGTTTAGTAATGCCATTTCTCTGTATTGTAGGTATATTACTATTTACTACTTACAGTCAATTAAGTAAGTACTTATTTTAAATCGTAATTAAAAATAAGTACTTAATTGACTAATTGTAATATAATATATTATACACATGAAGCAAAGTTCGAACCATGTTCAACAGATTTTTTATAAGTACTTAACTTTAGTTTATGGTTTAAGAGATAGGCGTAAAATTTGTAATGTTGTTTTACAGGGTATTTTTATAATTGTAATTAGACATAGGAATTCGGATTATATGCACGAAAATATGCATGCAAATATGCACGATAAATGGCCAAAATATGCACAAAATATTATGCACAATCAAGAGTCACTTATTATTAAAAGTCGGGAGACCGCGACGCGACGTTGCCGCTGTTCATGCTGTATGCGATTTGCGAACGAAGCGCAGTCAGTCGCAGGTCGCGCCCCACACCACCCCGCCGCGCCCGCGCCGCCGCCGCGCCGTCGCCTAAAATTGACAACCCTAAGACAGTAGGTAATTATCTCGCGGATTGGGCCGGAGTTAACTTACTTGCTCTCCTTTTACTATGTCTCTACCTCTACCCATCGCCACGGGACTTTCAATCTCTAAGTCCGTGTGTGAAAGCCAAGTCAAATACGCAGGATATATTAAGGTGCACAAGTGCTCGCGCACAACACCCTCTCGTCTATATCTCCTTAACCCAATGGAACGGAGAACCGCTACGATTGAAGGAGTAATAGATGCAGTCTCTGGCGACGACAAATTTGTCCTATCATCACCTTCAGGCCATCAACAATTGCCTGGTTGTCTCGCCACTGGAAGTGGATTGTGTTACCACCAAGACAACAGCACTAAAAAGTACGGGGACAAACCGTACAAAACTCCAGTTCTGAAACACATGGTTTCGCTTGGATAGCATGTGTTTCAACGCTGGAGCCCCCTCAACCAGGTTTAGCCCACGAGTCGACGTGGTGTACCAGGGTGTGGCCGCTGTGTGCTGACAGCTACTTGGAGCCACTGGCGAGAGGATTGCAGGCTATCAACGAATTTAACATTGACTTCTGCACCATCAAGAGATGGTCGACTAGCAGAAGTAGTCGCTAACCACCCACTACACCCCAACGTATAAATATGTTATTAGTTATTACACTGAACACATACTGTTTTCCATGTACTCTGTGATTTTACAGATTCCCAACACAAGTTACAATCCAGATCTCATCAAGTTCCGGGAGAAACTGCCAGTCTATGAGCAGAGAGCGGAGCTCATAAATTCCATATGGCAGAACCAGGTATACAGCGATTTCGTCCATCGTGGGAAAACAAGACACATTAGATATTCTATTGTGTCTCGTTTTCCCACAATCAACGGGTTAATAAGACAAGTATCCATAAGTATTGGAGTGTTTGAAATCTGAGTACTTGATAAATGATAACTATCAAATCAATATATAATCAATCAAGAGTCCAATCCACAAAGATGAAGATTAACAACGAAAATATAATTTTGTTGTTTATAATACCTCGTGGGAATTATAGACACAATAGATAATCAATTGTTATGGGGCACCCGGGTGCCGCTTGGGGTTTGATGGGTTATACAACAAAATTATATTTTCATATTATACATGTTACGCTCAAAGACCGAAAACGCTCAGTGAGCGAAAAAATGGCTCACAACGCGTTGTGGTGATAGTGAAACGGCCACGATGCGAAATTCGCGTCGTGGCCCTAGTGAAAACGGCCACGACGCGTTCTGGTAATCACTAATCACAGAAATACCACAAAGCGAAATTCGTGTCGTGGCTGACGTGCTATTCGACCATAACGCGTTGTGGTAATCGAGTAAAGCCATGACGCGTTCTGAGCATTTATAAACAGTCACGATGCGAATTCGTGTTGTGGCCCTAATGAAAACGGCCACAACGCGTTCTGAAACCAGGCCGTGTTACGCAGGAGTAATTTTATAGCGTCCAAGTGTGTGCGCAATACACAAGAGCACTCTAGTTTCAATGAAACTAGGCCAGTTACGCAGGGGTAATTTTATAGTACCCAAGTGTGTGCGCAATACACAAGAGCACGTTACGCAGGCGGCAGGAGTAGTTTTATAGTGCCCAAGTGTGTGCGCAATACACAAGACCACGTTACGCAGGAGTAGTTTTATGGTGCCCAAGTGTGTGCGCAATACACAAGAGCACGTTACGCAGGAGTAGTTTTATAGTGCCCAAGTGTGTGCGCAATACACAAGAGCACGTTACGCAGGAGTAGTTTTATAGTGCCCAAGTGTGTGTGCAATACACAAGAGCACTCTGGTTCCAATGAAACCAGGCCAGTTACGCAGGAGTAATTTTATAGTTTCGTTGAAACCAGAGTGCTCTTGTGTATTGCGCATACACTTGGGCACTACAAAATTACTCCTGCTTAACTGGCCTGGTTTCATTAAAACCAGAGTGCTCTTGTGTATTGCGCACACACTTGGGCACTATAAAATTACTCCTGCTTAACTGGCCTGGTTTCATTAAAACCAGAGTGCTCTTGTGTATTGCACACACACTTGGGCACTATGAAATGACTTCAGCTGCTCAACTGGCCTGGTTTCATTGAAACCAGAGTGCTCTTGTGTATTGCGCACACACTTGGGCACTTTAAAATTACTCCTGCGTAACGTGCTCCTGTGTATTTCGCACACACTTGGGCACTATAAAACTACTCCTTTTTTTTCCCGGAGGGGGAAATGCATTACGCATACCACCCAGGCGCAGGGGGCGACCCGAGCGGTGATGTGGGACTCCCGTAGCTAATGTACTACGGTATATCCACTAAACCCCCCCCCCATCTTCCGTCACGCCGCCTTTTGACGGGGCCACGGGAACGATACACACATCCGCGACCTCGCCAGCAGTCCGAAGACTCCACGATGGGCGCACAACACGTGCGCCCTCCTCGGCCCCCACCAGGGCTGTAGCAGACGCCCCCCGAGTCTGCTACTTGGAGGCCATGTGGCAGATTAGGTCTGTGGCTATGCCACCGACCACACCTCGGCCGCAGAGGATAGGGCAAGCGGCGCACCGCAATACCTACTTGCCTCTTCCTCTGCGGCCCCACCAATGCCGTTCAAACGGAACGGCCCCGCCAGCTCGCAGGGGGGGTAGGAAGAGCGGCAACCTACCACAATGCCTCTCCCCCCCGCGATCCGTCCTCGGCCGCAGAGGATAGGGCAAGCGGCGCACCGTAATACCTACTTGCCTCTTCCTCTGCGGCCCCACCTCGGTGCGCATCCGCAGCGGACTCCTCCAGTCCGCTGGGAGCGCCCTCCTCGGGCCAGGCGGCGACACCGGCCGGCCCTGGTTGCCTCTTTGCTTCACCGCGGTTGTCCAAGCCGCGGTTACTCCCGGTCCCCACCGCCACGACAAGGCGAGCAACCATCGGGGGGATAAAACTACTAATGCGTAACGTGCTCTTGTGTATTGCGCTCACACTTGGGCACTATAAAATTACCCCTGCCGCCTGCGTAATTACTGGCCTAGTTTCATTGAAACCAGAGTGCTCTTGTGTATTGCGCACACACTTGGGCGCTATAAAATTACTCCTGCATAACACGGCCTGGTTTCAGAACGCGTCGTGGCCGTTTTCACAACACGAATTCGCGTCGTGGCTGTTTATAAATGCTCAGAACGCGTCATGACTTTCTTTACTCGATTACCACAACGCGTTGTGGTCGAATAGCACGTCAGCCACGACACGAATTTCGCTTTGTGGTATTTCTGTGATTACCATAACGCGTCGTGGCCGTTTCACTTTAACACAACGCGTTGTGAGCCATTTTTTCGCTCACTGAGCGTTTTCGGTCTTTGAGCGTAACATACACATCATCACACTTAAATTAATTTTATCTAACTTTACAAGATAATCTTAAATTGAATAGCCTTACTAATATTATAAAAGCAAGTGTCTGTTGAGTATCTGCATTCTGCATACCAAATTTTAATGAAATTTGGTATGCAAATACTTGGTATTCCGAGAAACGACATAAGAAATAAAAACGGAAAAATGTACGGTTCCCGCACTAAAACTTTAACTATTTGCGCAAGGAATAAGCACACACAAGGAATAAACGATGTGGAATTATATAGAAGTAGGTAATGTTACTGTAGGTTTCTCAATCATAATCATACAAGTGGTATTTGGTAATGTTGTGGTGAGTCAGGTGGTGATAGTGGCGGGCGCGACAGGGTGCGGCAAGACGACGCAGCTGCCGCAGCTGGTGCTGGAGCAGTGCGCGGCGCGTGGGCAGCCGGCGCGCGTCTTCGTCACGCAGCCGCGACGCATCTCCGCCGTCGCCGTCGCCGAGCGCGTCGCTCACGAGCGCCAGGAGAAGATCGGACAGTCCGTCGGATACCAGGTATGCCATAATCATGACATCTAGTTTTGTGTAACATTATAACATATTGGTCGATTGCCGACGTTTTGTGGCATTGTTGTTGCTATGGAGCTCGTTTACATTACTTTAATCTAGAAAAAATCTATATAGATAAATAATAATTAATTAATCCATACTAAGATTATAAATGCGAAAGTGTATCTATTTGTCTGTCTTTAGCCGATTTTGATGAAATTTAGTATGCTTAAGATACTTTGAGTCCTATGTCCTTTCCTGGGGAAAGGACATAGGATAGTTATAATTGTTATAATATAAAATGTTATATAATATTTAGTATAGTATAGTAGATAGTAATAATTGTTAATATAAAATGAGATATATTTAATATTTTATGAAATAATGTAGATCCGGCTGGAGTCCCGCGTGAGCCCGCGCACGGTGCTGACGTACTGCACGAACGGCGTGCTGCTGCGCACACTGATGGCGGGTGAGGCGGCGCTGGCGAGCGTGACGCACGTGTTCGTGGACGAGGTGCACGAGCGCGACAAGTTCAGCGACTTCCTGCTCATCGCGCTGCGCGACGCGCTGCCCCGACACAAACACCTCAAGGTTGCCACTTGCCACCAATCCTCTTTCGAGTACTTACACAGTCTAATAATTAATAGTAATGTAAGTTTATTAGAACGAAGTTCCTTATGGCGCGTTCGGCGTTGCGAAAGGAGGCTAGACAGAACGATATATTTTGACCTCGACACTTTTTATTAGTACCTGCATAGTAGGGGCAGAGGGCGTTGATAGTATTCCTGTGCATCAACTAGATGGCGTTTTTTAAAAATTGGAGTGTATAATATGCATACAGGTTTTTTGAACATAAAGTGTGAAATACACGGTCGCCAACGGCGGTCGTCAACAGCAAAAAATAGTATGCGCGTTGCCAGCCACATGGTTGCCAACGTGTTGTCAACCAGTTTTTCATTATAGATTTTGCGTGGTCGTCAACCGCCGTTGACGACCGTGTATTTCTTGCTTTAGAAATAACTTGACAACCTCTGTTGCTCAATTGGTTGAGTGTGTGGCAGCTCAAGCCGGGGGTCGCGGGTTCAAGTCCCGCCGACGGAACAAAAAGTTTTCAATGTTGCCGGGTCTGGATGTGTATTAAATATATAATAATAATAATAATATTCTTTATTTGCATAAATAGGGTACAATAAGGTGTTGCTAATCAAACAGTGTCTCACATATTTTGTCGATTTTCTCGACGTGCAAATGTTAAATGTATGTATGATATAATAAAAATCTTAAATATAATATGTATAGTATGAAATGATTATATTATTATCATCTATCAAATCTATACAAATTATTTATTACATGTAACTTCACAAAAATAATTAATAATAATATTTAAATAAAATTATTACAAATAGAATATAATTACAGCTAATTAGTTAAACAAAGGGGATAATAATAATAATAATAATAAATAAATAATGATATATAAATAAATAGTAAATTTACTACAAAATATTTAAACTTTAAAAAATATTTTTTATTATTTAAATATTTTGTAGTAAATTTACTATTTATTTATATGTTTTTTAGTGTTTTTGTCTATTTTTTGGTGTTTAAATATTTAGTAGTTTTACTAAAAAATATTTAAACACAAAAATTTTTTTTAGTATTTAAATATTTTGTAAAAAAAATTTGTTCAGGACCCTAGGTAATTACTATCTTAAGAATGCTCCAACTTTTTAATTAGCAGGTCGGATGTCTGTCAGTACGAATATCGACGTTAATGACATTAAAATAAGATTCATATTAGCGCGCCTTGTACAGTGGCGGTTACGACGCTCGCCGCGTTTTTGATATGGCGAAAATGTATGAAAAAATTTGAGAAATTTTCTTATTTTTCTTATAACTGGAAAAGTTGTTTATTTTTATATAAAATTTTTAGCGGACTTTATAGAGGACTAAATAAGCAACAATTTTTTTGTATATTTATTTTCCTCAGTTCAGTGTATTTAGATATTAAGGTACCTAATCAGACCCCATTTTTTTCATATTTTGCGATTATTGTGATGGTTAAAACGTATTTTATGTGAAAATTTTGTATGCGGCTATAGAATTTTTATGGTACAGTCGTGGAGATGAATATATTATCTTTCATTTGAAACCAAAATATCCTCGCAGTTTGACTCCTAATTCTTTAATAGGGTACCGGAAAATCGCTGATATTTGTAATAGCGTCCTTAAGCTGAAAAATAACTCAAACATGTTAAATATTTTCGCATGAGAAAATGATTTTGGTATTAAGAATGTATGAAAATTTCGAGGGTAACCCGGGCCCTTAAGAACTGAAAGCATATATACTACTATGCAAATTTAATTAATCATCATCATCATCACCACCATTCCACCATACATCCGTGAGTAATCGAGGGAACTCCTCCAAATTTATATGGAAACTTATAATGATTTCGATTTTATAAGAAGTATCCTAAGCATATGCTACCAAAAAGCAATGTTCAGAAAAGTGGTGACCTGATGATGGGCTCCATGAGTAATCGAGGGAACTCCTCAAAATTCAAATGGAAACATATGTTTTTTTGGTTTCATATGAAGTATTTCAGGCATATGTTACCAAAAAGTAAGATTTTGCACCAGGATACCATGGTTCGAAGGTGGTGAACAGAACTCCTTACTTCTAATAGATACATGTTTGGGGGTTTCGGCGTTGTCTTAAGAACTGAAAGCATATACTACTATGCAAATTAAATTTATCATCATCATCATCACCACCATTCCACCATACATCCGTGAGTAATCGAGGGAACTCCTCCAAATTTATATGGAAACATAATATAATGATTTCGATTTTATGAGAAGTATCCTAATTATGCCTGCTACCAAAAAGCAAGATTTTAAAATTAGTTATACCACCAGTCTTAAATATTAAAAATATTTTGTCATACAACTCAGCATTCTTATAGCTGGTACCGTCTTCAAAATAATGTAGATTGTGTACAGAAATAGTTGAGGTTTAGGAGAATTATGCATAAGGCACTTTAAAGAGTAAGAATTATTTAACACTTTTTTGTTCATTATAAATTATTATTGTTTTTACCCTGGAAGTCGGTTTTAATTTTTTGTTAAAAATAATTGCTCTACTTATATTAAAAATGGCAACAGGTAGGTACTTGAATTTTTCACAAAATTCTTATAGCAGGGGAGGTAGTGCTAGTGATTTCCAAGTCATTTCATACCAGCCAAATTTTTGTCCAGTAGTAGAGTAAAATTTATTAATCAATATAATGAGCGTCAGACGCCGCACCCGTGGTGGGTTAAAATTTGAGAGTATCTCAAAGTTGTAAAAAAAATAATTGCGAAAAGTAATTTTATACCGAATGAAATTTTTTAAAATATTTTTTGTAAAGGTGGCATGTTGATCTCTAGTTTGGTTAGGCTCTTGTGCAGGCACAGGTACTACAGGTAGGTACTCCAGATCTTCGATTATCCTAATTTTTAAGGTTCCGTACCCAAAGGGTAAAACTGTTTTTCCGTTTGTCTGTCTGTCTCCAGGCTAGACGAGCCGCGCCAGCTCGAGCGACGCATTTGTTTCACTCCCACTAGTGCCCGTGTCACGTGTGGGAACTAGAGCGAGCGAGAGAAACGAGTGGCTCGATTTTTATTCGCTTTTCTGACATTTCACTAGATATTTTTAGTAAGAAGACGTAACAAACAAGAATATTCGGCATCTACCGGGAGTTCGTGATATCCCTAGGGATATCGTGAAATCTCTGATATCCTCTTTTCTCTGCGACATATATACAAGAATTGCTCGTTTAAAGATATAACAAGAATTGCTCGTTTAAAAATATAAGATAAGATTATAGTCTACTAGCTGTCCCGGTGAACTTCGTGTTTCTTTAAAACCTTCCCTGGACTTCTACGAATATTTTAAGACTACAATCAGCCCAATCCGTTCAGCTGTTTTCGAGTTCCAAAAAATCCATTTTTATACGCTTTTTATTAGCTTCACCGGTATATTTGTTTGTAACATGTTTGTAACCGACTTCTTTGGGCGCGATTTTGACCCACTTTAAACGGCCAGATTTTTATAAAAAGCGTGTTTTTAGTTTTTTTTAACTATTACGTATATACATATAAGATGAGCCATAAAATTGATCACACATTTGTTAGCACCGTACGCGCCGGTACGTGTATAGTACACGAAATGCGGCGCGTACGGCGTACGGTGCGGATGAATTTGCGAGGTCTTATATCATTTCATACAACCAATTCTAAAATGCGGCGCGACCTTAAGCAGTTAGCAGCCACTATACCCCAATATTAGAGAACTGGTACAAAGCAAAGAAGTAAGTTATTGAATGTTATTAGAAGTGAATTGAGTAGTTTCGTGTTTGTTGTTATCAGCTGATCCTGATGTCGGCGACGATGGACACGGCGATATTCTCGCGGTACTTCAACGACTGCCCCGTCCTCAACATCCCCGGCCGCCTGTTCGACGTACAGGTGCTCACTATCACATACTTTATCACTCTGTTGTGTATTGTGTAGGTATAACTGTATAACATACATTAGGTTCCCGTACTAACACACAGTTGGCGTGTATTGTATCACAATATCAGACCTAATGTAACTTTCTGATAATAGGCTACTTGACCTATATTAAATTTCATTAAACAAATGCATATTTCTAGTAGAACTTAGTCTAGGAAACCGTATTTCACCCTTATCATCAAATACAAGCATATGATTGATAAATAAAGTCGATTTGAAAATATGATTTTATGAAAATATGATTTGTACTGACTAAAACGCTTTTGCGGTACTTCCGATTTGGAAGTGACGTCATCATATTCGTAATTTAATATCTTTTATTTATCGCGCCCGTTATAATATGTAAGTTTATTTGTACATAAATAATAAGAATAAGCCTAGAAAGATTTGTAAAATATATTTTCTTGAATAATTCGAATAAAACATCAGTTTTATAATATTTTATCTCCATTTATTGTAGACGGGAAATGAAATGGCTAAAACTTTTCTCTAAAAGTTTTCAACATTAAAAATGATTTCTAATTTCTTATTTAATTCTTTTATAATTTTTGGGCACTCTTAGACTCGTACATTTAGCACATAAAAAATGTTCAATAAAGAGACTAAAATACAAAACATATGACGTCACACTATGGCGGACAGTGTTTTCGGCGCCATTTAAAACGCATATTTTTCAATCAACATTTTTATAGGGACCGTGCAGAAACTATAGAGGGCGTCGTAATTCGACAGCAGCGCCGCGATGCGAGTAAAAGACGTAACTTGTGAGTGACTTTGACTTCGCATTCTCCTTGACCCTGGCTAGTTTATGAGTGTTTTTTCATGTTTTACACTATAAAATGATATAATACTTACACTCCTAAGTGGCCACATGCGGCCGCGAGAACAACGACAGATTTCCAAGAATCCGCGATCGAAATATTAAAGTTAAAGACTAGATGACGCCCGCAACTCCATTGCGCCAAAAATCATTTATCGCGCGAGAACCGTACATTTTCCCGGGATAAAAAGTATCCTATGTCCTTTCCCGGGGCTCAAAGTAAATCCATACCAAATTTCAGCAAAATTGGTTTAGCGGTTTGGGCGTGAAGTGCTAACAGACAGACACACTTTCACATTTATAATATTAAGTATATTTTTATAATATTAAATATAATATTAAGGGTTTCTACTTTCTACCCGTAAACAAAGAATGGAAGAGTGAATAAAAATGTTTATAGCTTATCTAGTTAACTAAGAAAATATCTGAAAAAGTAATTAATAGCATCCATCAGCATAGAAAGTAAAAACTTGATAAATATTGCAATAAAATAATGAAGCTATGCAAAAATCCTTATATTAATTACTGAAAACGCTTGTGGATTAATAAAATAAAACAAGTTCACTAAAATAAATGCTTTTATTTCAACCTTCTGCGATTCGATCGATACCATCTTCACAACTTTTGTCTGTCACTATTTTTAACTAATTTCAGTCTGGATCTCATAAGTGTAAACACCATTTAGGTATGTATTCTTCAAATAACACACAAAGACTGCACTACTAATCTTTTTCTTACTTGAAGAATCATCCTTTTGAGAACCAACACTTTGACAAGATGGTTCAAGTTCAATACTATCCTCAGTGTTGAATTCCTGGCAGGACTTCTCCAAATTATCCTTACTTTTGATGCAACTTTATGCCAATTAAATGAGCCGTGCCTATGTATGTATATCAATTATGATGGAAGCCAGTTTGGATGTTTACTGAAAGAAAGCAATGGTTATAGGTTATGTTCATATTGTGTTCATAAAAAATGAATTTACGGTTATAATCTACAAATTTAGTGTTTTTACTAGTCTACGTATAACACTCATGGAACTTTTTAAATACTTACGTATATTTTTACCGCCTTTTATCCATTTCTTTCGTTTTTCAATAAGCAAAGCCATGTGAATATTTTGGCAGAAAAATAGTAAAATTTTACATCGTTCGATTTGCCTTTATATTTGCTTGTATGTATTAGAACATCCGCATTTCAATTCTTGAAAATACTCAGAATTTGTTAGCAAATCTTCTAATTTTCCGTAGCTTCACTAGAGCTTGACAGTAAAATTTTAGTAAAAGTTTCGGCTATTCGCCACTTGTGGCAGTGTCGTCGCTCTGCACGGTCCCTATGGGTTTCTACTGTGTAAAATATTAAAATATTAGTTTATTTTGTAAAAATGAATGATTAAGAAGCGATTAGCGTGAAGAAAAAAAATAGGTCAAGTAGCCTATTGTCGGTAGACTATCCACAACATTTTTTGACAGATGGAGTATGGAGTATCTGTCAGAAAAGTTGTGGATAGCATATCCGGCACTTTATCAGGAAGTGGTAAAAACAGGCCCTAAATGACGTCTGTGAGTTTCGCTCTCGATCCGGAGATTGTGTCTAATGTCTATGTCTGATAAGAACAATGTGGCTGATTAAAGAAAAGAAAGACGATCGTCTTTCTCTGCCTTAGGCGTACAATAACAGGCAAACAAATAACAATTAATAACTGTAATCAATCTATTACTATAGGAACAAACTAACTTTAACCTTGATAATTTTGCAACAGTTTTGATTTTTACCTATCAAACTATTTATTAGTGATCAATCGATTATATTTTGGATGTCCCAATTGTAAGGATCCAATCTATTTAATCTATTTCGTCTGATCGATTTGGCACATTTCGTGAATATGTAGTAAGTTTGTATGTTTGTATCTAATAAGTAATAATAATTATATAAAATTCTCGTGTCACAGTGTTTGTGCGCGAACTCCTCCGAATTGGCTCAACTGATTTTAATGAAATTTTGTATGCACTTACATTCATTTGGCCTGTGAATAGGTTTTTATCTACTTTTTATATTGATACGAGAAAAGATTTATATATATGGCAAAATAACGCTTGCCGGGTCAGCTAGTTGTGTATATTATTTGTATGTGTGCGTAGCGCTACTACCTGGAGGACGTGCTGCGGCTGACGGGGTACCGCAGCGCCGCGATGCGCCGCGCCGAGCGCGACCTGCGCGCCGCCGCCGCTGCCCCGGACTCCTCCTACTACGGACATCTCGAAGGTACCTTACATCACAATTCACAGCACACCATCTACTTCAACTCCACTTGTATATTATTAATACTTTTATTTTTAACAAAATAAAGTATTATGGTAACCCACACAACTCACAACATATTATAATGTTGAAGAAATTAAAAAAAATGAAAGCTAAGTTTCACAAGTGACACAACTCACAAGTGACGGTGGCTTAATAAAAAGTGTGAAATTTACATTTACATTATAAATGTCCAGAACAAAAAGCGGCGGCGACGGAGACGAGCGGGGGCGGGGGCGGCGGCGGTACGGGCGGGGCGATCGAGCCGCTCGACGCCGAGATGCAGGCCGACATGGACGAGTTCCTCGACGAGTGTTTTAATGAGGGCAGCGCGGTCAGTACACAACAGAACATTATAGATCCTTATTACTTACTACATGATCCAGTCAACTTCCTATAATTTTCCTCCTAATATTGTCTTCTTCTTTTGGCGTAAGCCTCCCCGTTTAGGAGTTGCGAGTGTCAAAGTGGAGGTGCAAACCTAACCTAACAAAATTAATAGTTGACTTAAAATATATAATCAATAAATTATGATTGTATTTGTGTTGTGCAGGACGCGTTCAGCCAGGTGGTGTACATGTTCATGTCGGAAGGCGTCCCGCTGCACGCGGCGCACTCCCGCTGTGGCCGCACCGCGCTCATGGCCGCCGCCGCGCGCGGCCTCACCGCCGCCGCCGCGCAGCTCCTCGCCATAGGTACATATATGTATACCGTCGTGTCGCGCAGGACGCGCGAAAATCCGTTGCGTAGTTTTAAAGATTAAAGGGAACTAAGATAAGCGTTAGGCCTATAGTATTTGTCAGTGTAAAGAAAGAGGTTATTGATAATTAATTTTCGAAAGCAGTGATATTATTTTGAAGAATTTAAATCGTCGAAAATTTTAATCATCGGTCTATACAACGGATTTGCAATTTTTTAAACATTTACATAAATCACTTTTTTTTAAGAAATAAGGGGGCAAACGAGCAAACGGGTCACCTGATGGAAAGCAACTTCCGTCGCCCATGGACACTCGCAGCATCAGAAGAGCTGTAGGTGCGTTGCCGGCCTTTTAAGAGGGAATAGGGGAGGGTAGGGATGGGAAGGGAAGGGAATAGAGGAGGGTAGGGGATTGGGCCTCCGGTAAACTCACTCACTCGGCGAAACACAGCGCAAGTGCTGTTTCACGCCGGTTTTCTGTGAGGATGTGGTATTTCTCCGGTCGAGCCGGCCCATTCGTGCCGAAGCATGGCTCTCCCACGTCTAAAATATGTATATTAAAAAAAGTAATGGTGCTAAACTTGACCCTTGTGGGACACCAGATGTTATTTGTCTGTAATTAATGTAAAACCCATATAACAATTTGACATCTATTCACATAATTACATACAATTTATTCAACAAAACAGATCACCATGGACACCATAATTTTGTTAATAGGGTGTAGTGAGAAATTTTTCGAAAGCCTTCGGAAATTCGTACACTGTATCAACTTGAAATTTTTTATCAAAGGCATTGCGAATGATTTCTGTAAAAGTCAAAAGATTACTCTCAACCCTACGTCAATTATAGAAACCACGTTATTGCGGAGTTGTAAAAGAAAATATGAATTAGTTTAATAATTAATATTTCCAAATTAAAACTTAAGAGGTGTCAAGGCACACACTTATGTACAAAAAACCTGTATACACCACAGAAATAAATCAAGATAGAACGGCCACACGCGTCCGTTGCTAAGGAATCGCGCGTGTCAATTTTTGCTTTGCTTTTAGTTAGAACAAATAACTTACCCGTGGAAAGAAATACCTCCTTTTAACCGATTTACTTTCGTACTTCTGTTTTTACAATTAGACACTGCACAATGAGGCACTTTTGCACAACCCCTCCGGTGTAATCAAGTCGAGACGTGCGCGCTGACTGAATAAACGTTCAACTAATTTTGCCCACTTGTGCAAGTTTGAAACACGCGTACTCCACCCGCTTAGCCGTTCTATCTTGATTTATTTCTGTGGTATACACTCAACAAAAAAATTTAGAGAGAGACAGAGAGAGAAACACGTGCTACTGCACTTACAACTATAGCAAAAAGCACAGACATAGATCAAGATAGATATCGCATGTCCCGCGAACGGCGAAGACCGAAGTATACATACACATGCGGTATCTATCTTGGTTTATGTCTGTGGCAAAAAGTTTTTTTTTTCTCTTTTGAATACTGTAACTTGGCGATCTGTGTTACACAATAAGCCATTTTTATGAAGAGGGTTGAAATTATTTGGCTTTTGAGAGCAGAGAAAGCTTGGTTATGGCTTTTACTCCTATGATGGGTCAATTTAGTTGTTATTGGTTAAATCTAAGGTTTAGGGCCTGTTTCACCACTTCCTGATAAGTGCCGAATAGGCTATCCACCACTTAACTTGACAGATGAAGTATGGAGAATCTGTCAAAAAAGTTGTGAATAGATTTGTCATGTCGGAAAGATAACTCAACGTTATCTTTCCGACATGACAAATTCACTTAATATTTTAACACAAAATATTCGCAGTATCTACAAGAATTTCGATGAATTTAATCTTTTTCTCCACAGACTAGACATACATTATGATGTAGTTGTTCTTACAGAATGTTGGCTAGCTAAGCAATATAATATACCAATGTTGGCAGGTTACAATATGTATATGACTCAAAATAACTACAATCAAAATGATGGAGTTGTAATGTATGTTAATAAACAGCTTAATGCTACCGTAGAGGAGTTAGCCTACCAAGACTGCAGTACACTATTATTGAAAATAGGAACTGAATATGCAGTTCTAGGGACCTATAGGTCACCCTCTTTTAGAGATATATCAAACTTTATTAATAAATTAAATGATAACCTCACAAATCTATCACATTTTAAGAATATAATCTTGATTGGAGATATTAATATTAACATTCTGCCAGGAAGCAATGACAGCAATGCTCAGGACTACCTTAACTTATGTGCTTATCACGGCCTACTCCCTGCTCATACGCTCCCCACTCATCGAAGTGGATCCTGCTTAGATCACGTAATGCTTAAATCAAATTATCAACCCCTAACACTAATTCTAAATTCAACAATAACAGATCATAACGCTGTTCTACTAACATTAAATTGTCGCATGCGCAGGCACAAACAAAATTGTCAATTAATGTCTAAGTTAAACATAAACAAACTCGAGGAAGATTTATGCAAAATCGACTTTGAACCGATTTATAATAATGATGACACTGATTTTTGTATGTCGTACGTAATACAAAATCTTCAAAATGCAATCCATAAAAATACAAGGCTTTATCGCACTAGCAGTAGAAAAACTAATCTCAAGCCTTGGATTACTCCCGGTCTTCTGCGCTGCATAAGACATAGGGATAAATTACATATGAAATCTAGGCAAAGTCCACACAATGCCATATTGCAAACTACATACAAAAGGTATCGTAACTTTTGCAATGATTTGCTCAGACGAGTGAAAAATAATTACGATAAAAACATTTTGGAACGCGCTAGAAATAACAGCAAAAAAATTTGGAAACATATAAAGGACATAACATACACTAAAAAGCATCAAGAATCATCCTCAGTTTTGCTAAAAAATCAATCTACAGAATTGTCATCTTTAAACTTTGTAAATAATTATTTTGTAAATATTGGGGCGCATTTAGCACATAAATCACAAAGTCAATTGCACGGGCGACCATATACCGCTTTAACTAACAGATCTAACGCAATATCTTTTTCATTAATAGACACCGATGAATCCGAGGTAGATAGAATTATTAAAAGCCTACGGGACGACTGCGCAGTTGGATGGGATAATATCTCGTGTACAATTTTGAAAAAATTTAGACATATTCTGGTTCCACATTTAACCCATATTTTTCAAAAATGCTTATCTCAAGGTCATTTTCCTAAATGTTTAAAAAAAGCAGTCGTCGTACCGATTTTTAAATCCGGTGACAAACAGGTAGTCTCAAATTACCGCCCTATCTCAATCTTACCATCATTGTCAAAGGTATTAGAAAAAATCATTAACAACAGGCTGGTCAATTACTTAGAACATATATCAGCATTATCAAATAACCAATTTGGATTTAGATCGAAACTTTCAACAGCTGACGCCGTACATAATTTGACAAATCATATAGCCCGAGAAGTCGATAAAGGTAATCACGTAATTGGAATCTTTCTTGACCTTGCAAAAGCTTTTGATACTGTATCTACAGAAATCCTGTTACACAAACTCGAATCCTTAGGAATAAGGGGCACCCAATTAAAATTATTTAAAAGCTACCTAGAGAACCGCACTCAATGTGTTAAGATTGACAGTGTATATAGCTCATTTCAAAATAATACAAAATATGGTGTTCCACAAGGAAGTATTTTAGGGCCAACACTATTTTTAATATACATAAATGATATGTGCCAACTTAAATTAGACCATGGCAAAATCATTTCATACGCCGATGACACAGCACTTGTTTTTTCTGCTAACAAATATCGCGAAGTTTTCGAGTATGCACAGCAAGGTTTTAATATCGTAAATAATTGGCTATTGACACATTTATTAACATTAAATGCTGAAAAAACTAAATACATAAAGTTTTCGATGCGTAAATCCACCTCAGCAGTTACTAACCTGCCACTATATGCACATCTTTGCACAACATTTTCTAACATGGCATGCACATGTCCTAGTATTGATGGGATCAACAATATAAAGTATCTAGGTATAATAGTAGACGAACATCTGTCTTTTAGGCCTCATGTAGATAAACTATGTGAAAAAATACGTAAGTTGATGTTTATCTTCAAGAAACTTCGTAATGTAATAGACCAACATTTAATCAAGCAGGTTTATTTTGCTTTATGTCAATCGATTCTAACTTATTGTATTACATCTTGGGGAGGAGTAGGCAAAACGCTGTTACTAACCGTTGAAAGAGCACAAAGGGCAATAATCAAAATATGTAACTTTCGACCATTTCTTTTCCCTACTAACCAGCTTTATGCGTCATTTGAAGTACTAACAGTTCGTCAGCTTTTCATACTAAACGTAATACTAAAACAACACACATCTCTACCCTTCTACCCGGATTCCATCAACAAAAGGCGGAAAGATATCGTTTGCCCACTAGAAATAAATACAAAACATGCTTTTGCTAATAAGTATTATATATTCTTAGGTCCTCTTCTTTATAAAAGAATTAATGCCCTGTTAAATATATATTCCGTTAATTATATTAATTGTAAAAGAAACCTTAAAAAATTTCTTCAAAATTTGACGTATGAGGAAACAGAAAAATTTTTAGTGGTTTTGCAATAAATTAACATTATTAGAATAAGATTTAGTAAACTGTATAATATTGTGTAATTATAAATTAATATTAGTATAGGGAATTTAAAACTATTATAACCATAGTTAGTATATTATCTAATTTTTAGTATACTGTATATCTAATTAATACGTCACTTTAAGGCATATTTATAGTTTGTATCGTTGTAATTATTGTTGTAGCTCTAATTTTCGCCTGAAACACAGAGTATCCTAGTTCAGGCAATCGTATATTATTTTAGTCTTATTTAGCTTAAGTAGCTCTAATAATATTTTGTATCTCATCAATAATGTAAATACTGAATAAATATTATTATTATAAATATTATAAGGAAATGGTGAAACAGGCCCTAAGTGTCGGTACACTATGTCTGTGCTCAATCTGGAGTGGGTGACACTGCCTGTGCCAGCAAGTCTTGATGCCAGTATGTTAGTGTGTTTTGCTATTGTTTCTTGATAGACCTTGCTGTATTTTGTGATTTCTTCCTTAACAGTGCTCATTTGAAGGTCTTTTTAGCGCCTTACTCTGGAAGCGTTCCAGAATCTCGATGTTGCTGATGCTGGCAGTACCCCATAACTGAATGCCATATGTCCAGATAGGTTTAAGGATGGCTTACAAACTGATATTTTGCATTCTGTTGAAAGACTAGCTTTTGGACCTATGAGCCAGTGCATGGATCTAAGTTTTGTATCAAGTTGTTTCCTTTTTGTCCAAATATGTTTTCTCCATGTAAGCCTGCGATCCAAATGCATGCCCAGGTATTTTGCATCTTCGGCCTGAAGAATTTGTGCAATTTGATTGGAGGACTGTTTGCTTTCTTAGAGTAAAGGTTACGTAGACCGACTTGTCCTGGTTTGCCTGGATACGCCAATCATCGAGCCAGGTTTCCACTTGACTGATGTGTTCTTTTAGTTTGGCTGATGCTATAGTGGGGTTTTCATGCACGGAGAGGAAGGCTGTGTCGTCGGCATATGTAGCCGTTGTTGTATCGTCACTAGTTGGCAGGTCTGCAGTGAAGATGAGATAAAGCACTGGACCGAGTATGCTTCCTTGCGGGACTCCTGACAATATTTCGCATAATGCCGAAGTTTCATCGCCGATTTTTACCTCGAAGCATCTGCCACTCAGGTATGACTTAAGTATTAGGAAGAAGCAGTGCGGTAATAAATTTTTTAGTTTGAAGAGTAGCCTTTCGTGCCATACTTTATCGAATGCCTGACTGATGTCAAGAAAGACAGCAGAGCAATACTTTTTGCTTTCTAGCGAACGGCTTATGGCGTCTGTGAGCCGGTGGATTTGTTCTATCGTTCCATGTCGTTGCCTAAATCCGAACTGGTGGTGGGGGATAACGTGTGGTAAATGTTGAAGCATCCGGTTTAGCAGGATTTTTTCCATTAGTTTGCCTAGTATTGGTAGCAGACTTATCGGTCTATAGGACTTGACTTCATTTAATGGTTTGCCAGGTTTTGGGACCATAATGATCTGGGCAATTTTCCATTGAGCAGGAAAGAATTCGAGTCGAAAGCAGGCATTTGTTATAGCGGTAATAAACATTACACCTTTTTTAGGCAGTTGTTTTAGTAATTTTGCATCAACCTGGTCAAACCCTGGCGCTTTACCGATTTTTAACCTTAACATTTCTTTCCAAATTACTTTCGGGCTTGCACTTTTGATTGGTGGGCATATTTGGAGTGGCGCATCAAGATATTTTTGGATTACTTGGTCATGAGCTGGGTTTCTACTTGGTAATGGCTTGAAAACTGATGCAAGATGTTCCATGTATACTTGAGCCTTAGCAGAGTTGGTCCTTGCCCAGTTACCAGATGAGTCTTTAATAGGTGGAATGTGAGCTGTAGGCCTTTTCAGTCTTTTAGTGATTTTCCAAAGTGAGTGGTTTGTGTCCTTGTAAGGTGTTAGGTTAGCTAGCTGGTTTTGCAATTGTTCATCTTCCGCGTGTGAGAGCAAACGTTTCAATTCCTCAGAGGCTTTGTTAAAGGCTTTTTTATCACAGGGATACTTTGTGCGATGAAATGTGGTGGCAAAGTGTCGTTACAACTTTTTGGTCTTAATTTTTTCCGTCTAGCCCCCTTTCGCAACGCGCGATAAGGAACTTCGTTCCAAAAATGGAAATTGAATCGTCGTGTCGTGTTGCAGGCGCGGACCCGCTCGCCAAAGACAAGGCCGGCAAGACGGCGCAAGACCACGCGGCGGAGAACGGGCACGCCGAGTGCGCCGCACTGCTGGCGGCGTCGCGGCCCGCCGTCCCGCCCGCGCCCGACGCCGCTGCCGACGACTTCCTGCTGGACGTGTACACCCACGCCACGCCGCCCGACCTCGTCGACCACGACCTGCTGCTCGCGCTCGTGCGCCACCTCCACCTGAACATGCCGCGCGGCAGCATCCTCGTCTTCCTGCCCGGCTACGACGACATTGTGGCGCTGCGCGACGCCGTGCAGGCCTGCGCCGACATGAGCGCCGTCAAGTACCAGATCTTCACGCTGCACAGCAACATGCAGACGCTCGACCAGAAAAAGGTGTTCGGGCCGCTGCCGGGCGCGCGCAAGATCATCATCAGCACCAACATCGCGGAGACGTCCATCACCATCGACGACGTGGTGTACGTGGTGGACTCGTGCCGTGTGAAGGAGAAGTACTACGAGTCCGCCGGCGGCGTGTGCTCGCTGCAGTGCGTGTGGGCGTCGCGAGCGTGCTGCGCGCAGCGGGCGGGGCGCGCGGGCCGCACGCAGCCCGGCCGCTGCTGGCACCTGTGCTCGCGCCGCCGCTTCGCCGCGCTGCCGCTCACTTCCGTGCCCGAGATCCTGCGCGTGCCGCTGCAGGAGCTGTGCCTGCACACCAAGCTGCTGGCGCCCGGCAACACGCCCATCGCCGACTTCCTGTCTCGCGCGCTCGAACCGCCCTCCTTCCTCGCCGTGCGCAACGCCGTCGCGCTGCTCAAGACCATCGGCGCGCTCACGCCGACTGAGGACCTCACCGAGATCGGCCGCCACCTGCTCGACCTGACCGTCGAACCCAAGGTATATTAGTAGGATGTGATAATTTCGAGACTAGCGTAACTGAAACATGCTAAACATCTGGACCATTATTAGGGTGTCTGTTCGGATATTCTTATAAAGTATCGGTTAAGTGCGTCTGTGACATTTTATTAGGGTTCCGTACCCAAAGGGTAAAAACGGGACCCTATTAATAAGACTTTGATGTCTGTCTCTCTCCAGGCGGCATCTCAAAAACCGCTATAGCTAGAGTTCTGAAATTTTCACAGATTGTGTATTTCCGATGCCGCTATAACAACAAATCTATATTCTTGCAATAAAGATTTTCTACTCTATTCAAGCTCGGCAAGATGCTGCTGTACGCCTGCGTCGTCAAGTGCCTGGACCCCGTGCTCACGATCGTGTGCAGCCTCGCCAACAAGGAGCCCTTCCTGATCTCCGGCGGGGGCGGGGGCGGGCGCGGTGCCGGCCACGCCGCGCGGCGCGAGTTCGCTGCCGACAGCCACTCCGACCACATGGCGCTGCTGCGGGCCTTCCAAGCGTGGCAGAGCGCGCGCTCCGCCGGCACCGAGCGGGCCTTCTGCGCGCGCAACCTCATCTGCGGCGCCACCATGGAGACCGTCGTCGGCCACCGCGCACAGCTGCTGGCGCAGCTCCGCGCCATCGGCCTGGTAAAGGCGCGCGGCCCCGGCGACATCAAGGACGTCAACCTCAACTCGGAGAAGTGGCCCGTCGTGAAGGCGGTGCTCGTGAGCGGCCTGTACCCCTCCGTCGCGCGGGTTGACCGCGACTCTGGCACCTTGCGCACGTCCAAGGAGGTCCGCGTGCGCTTCCACCCTAAGTCGATCCTGCACACGGCGCGCGGCTCCGGCCCCCAGGCGCTGCCCACCGACTGGGTGGTGTTCGAGGAGATCTCGCGCGTGGGCCGCTTCTGCTTCATCCGCACGTGCACGCTGGTCACGCCGCTGACGGTGGCGCTGTTCGGCGGCCCGCTGCGGCTCGGGCCGGGCGCGCTCACGCAGCGCGCCAACCCGCCCGGCCTGTCCTCCGACTCGGACAGCGAGGCGGAGGCGCCCGCCGCGCCCGACGCCGCGGTACTCGCTCTCGACGACTGGACCGCCTTCGCCGCGGACGCGGGCGACGCGCTCAGCGTGTACTACCTGCGCCAGAAGCTATGCGCGCTGGTCGTACGGCGCATGGCGAACCCCGCCAAGCCGCCCACGCCGCTGGATGAGCAGATCCTCGGCACGGTGGTGGCGGTGCTCGGCGCGGAGGAGCGCAACGCCGGCCTGCAGCAGCCCGCCGGCATCGGTCAGCGCCCCCGCCCGCTCACGGTCGACGCGGCGGGCTGGCGCGCGCGCCCCGACGACCACCCCGACGACTTCGGCGGGCCCCCCCACCCTGGCGCGTACGGCGCGCCGCGGCCCTCCTGGCGCGCGGAGGGACCCCCGCGGGGCTACTCTCCGCAGCCGTACGGGGGGCCCGGGAGCCCCGGCTCGCCCAACGGCCGGACCCTCCTGGCGAACATCGAGAAGTACGCGAGGAACGGCGAAGCCGGCGTCCGATACTTCGTCGCCCGCGCGGAAGACGCGCCCGGCGCAGAGGCGACGCCGGCGGCGACCGGCACTGGACCGGCGCTCCCCTTCTCGCCGGCGTTCGCGAGGAAGCTGCAGAAGCTGAAGCAGGAGGGGCAGCGCGCGATCGTGTTCGTGTCGAGCGCGGGCGCCGGCAAGTTGGTGGGCGCGGTGGCGGCGGGCGACGGCGGCGTGGAGTGGCTGAGCACGACGCACGTGCCCTTTGGCGCCGTGCGGCACGTCACCAATGCGCTGGCGGGCGGCGCGCGCGCGGTGGACGCCCGCGACGGCGCCGAGCTGTGCGCGCACTCCGGCCGCGCGCTGCTGCGGGCCTTCCACAAGCCCGGCCTCGCGCCGCCCGCGCCGCGCCGCCGCCCGCCGCGTCCGCACTAGCGCCGCAACCCCGGCTCTAGTTAGTGTTACCCCCTGGTGCGAGCGGGGGCGAGTTCGCCGACCGATGCTCGTCCCCCCGCCGACCGTGCCTTCCTGTCGCCGAATCGTACTGAACGTACCGTGTGATGCGATTGTACTTATGTATATAATACTATATATTTAAGTCAGTAAATATTACTAGTACTTATGATTTACAGTGAGCCACATTTGCAGTGACCGATAGGAGACGATTGTATATAAAGTAATTTATATTATGTACCATAATTATTGAGTATGTGCTTTGTGTGTAGTAGTGAGCAGCTTTTTAAGAGACTGTACTCGCCATAACATAACATCTCATGTTGCCGGGTATGAACTGACTCTATTTAAATAATATTGTTTCTTATTATTGTTGAAGTTATTCATAAGTCATAACATTACGGGGTCACTGCTTTTAAACATTAATTTAATAATTTTACAAATGGGTAAAGTATAGGTATTAGGTAACAACCTGTGGTTCGTGGTAACAACACAAGACTGTAACTCGTAACTGATAAGTTGTAACACTGAGTTAGTAACCAAAAGTTAGTTTTACAACTTGTCGGGTTGTCAAACTGGCCAAATATTTAGGGACATGAAATTAATCCATATTCAACAAATAAAATATATAATATTATACTTTAGCTGTGTGTGTTAAAAATTAATGCTCTACTCTATTGCATGGTAGGCTCATTACAGTTTTAACTTTGTGTATAAAAAAGCATCAAGCAGCTCGGTAAGAAATTGCAAGTTAGTAGTTTTGGTAATAAATAAAAAATCGTTCAAAATCTGCTCCAATAACAACAATTTTTAGAATTTTATTTTGAACAAGTGTAGAGTACACTAATTCTACACTGTAGATAGACCAATATTTTGAAAGATTGATTTACAAACTTTCAAAATATTGGTCCTCAGCTCATATTTTATGATGAATTTGAATTTGAGGCTAACAATAGTTTTAGATCTGACAATAAAAAACATTATTTATGTCCCAGCTCCCAAGTCGATACATAAGTTGCACCAAGAGATGCAAATGTAGCTCAAAATATATTTTAAAGTTGCCTCACTAGCAACTTTATAATATATCTTGATAAAGCTCGTTAACAGTTAGTTCAAACTTCAACGTGTGCTCCACCTGTACTAGATATTTTAATTTTTTAAGATGCAACGTTTGCTTTAGTTCTATAGGCAAAGGAACAAGTGATGTTTTAAATGCATAGGTAATTTTATTTATATCGCGTGTTGTAGACCGACGCTGAGAACTGCGCTCTTTCTCGCGGTTCGCGGCATTTTCGGCGTGCAAAAAGCGTAAAAACAGAATTTGTTTTACCCCATTGATAAATAAAATTTATTACAAAATTTCAAATCTTTTATTTACCTTGTTTATTTACAAGCTCTATAGCGCGGTGAGACACTAATCTTATCATCGTTCGTTTCGTGTCCCGTCTGTAACGCTTCTTCTCTTTTCACTTTGGCCGCTAGCCTCGCGATCGGTCCGCGCGGCAGTGTGTGAAGTGTCCGCCGGGCGGCGGGCGGCGGGCGGCTACTTCTGCACGACGCGCTCGATGCGCTGCTGCTGCTCGGGCGCCTGCAGCTGCTGCAGCGTGAGCAGCGACACGCCCAGCTGCTGCTCGCGCGTGAAGGGCTGCGCCATCTGCCGCAGCCAGCGCCGGCAGATCTGCACGGCCTCCTCCGTGGACAGGTTGGTGAGCGAGTCGCGCAGGTGCTCCTGGATCCAGCGCGGCAGCTTGCTGCGCTTGTCCGCGCGGCTGAACCGCTTGTCCGCGAATATCATGATGCCGTAGTCCGTCTTGCCCCTGGGGGAACACAGCGAACTTACGTAGAATCGGCTACGAATGCCCTCAGGCGGCGGATTAATGCTCTAAGGCTGTTTACACACACGCCGCAGCGGCAGCGGCACCGCCACAGCGGCGATGCCGCTCCATTAGGTACTCTTCCTTGTATGTATTTCTATATGGTGCCGCTGCCGCTGCGGCGTGTGTGTAAACAGCCTAAGCCGGGAGTTCCCAACGTTTATTTAACGAATGATTCAGTGCTGAATGCCCACAATCAATATTTTTTTTAAATAAAATTACACATTACACATTCAGGTAGATGCCGTGTATACGGATTTCTCGAAAGCGTTCGATAAAATCAATCACTCCACCCTTTTAAAGAAGCTCGCTAGAATCGGTATACACGGTGATCTATGGAGATGGATCTGCTCCTATATCAGTAATCGCAGCCAAGCAGTAGCATTGAGGGCCTGTACTTCCGACTTCATTACGATTACCTCTGGAATCCCTCAGGGTTCGCATCTCGGTCCGTTCCTTTTCAATTTGTACTTGTACGATATCGGGTTTTGCTTCCGAAATTCTCGTCACTTGCTCTACGCAGACGACACAAAAATTTTCAAAATTATAGATTCTAAGGACGACTGTGAACTACTACAAGAAGATTTAAGATCATTTGAATTGTACTGCAAAAGTAATCAACTTCATTTAAATATCGATAAATGTTGTTATATAAGTTTCACAAGGAAGCATAACCCGGTATCTTACGAGTACAGGATGTTAGGTAGACCTATCGATCGCGTTTCTGAGGTACGTGATCTCGGCATCTATTTAGATGCTAAATTGCATTTCAATTTACACATTGATAGGATAGTGACGAAGGCATTTAAAGCATTGGGTCTTATAATCCGTCTCAGTAAGCCTTTCCGTAGGTGTAACACTTTGAAAACGCTATTTACATGTCTTATGTGCGTAGTGTTCTCGAATTTGGTAGCGTGGTCTGGAGTCCCAGTTATGACGTCCACGTTCAGAGATTGGAAAAAGTCCAAAAAAAGTTCATAAAATACCTTAATTACCACTCTGGTAACACAGACACAGACTACAAACAAAGCATCAAACTACATCACATGAAGTCTTTGTGCTCCAGACGGGTTTACCTAGATGCTATTTTTCTTTATAAAATTGTCAACAATTATACCAGCTCCCCAGACTTATTAAGTTTGGTACATTTCAAAGTCCCTCGATCTTTTTCCTCGCGCTCTAAAGACACTTTTCACATTCCATTTTACCATAGAAATTATGCAAAAAATACCTTTCTCAGGCGTTCTTGCACATATTATAATAAAAATTTATGCAAAGTAGATATCTTCTCCTCAAAGCTGCGCAATTATAAAAAACAAGTAAGCGAGTTATCTGACTCTTAATATCATTATAGTATTGTTATAACTATTATAGTAGGTACTTATTAGTAGTTAAACTTGTAGGTACACACGTATTTTTTGTGTATTATGCATGCATTTTTTCATTAGTTTTTATGATAGCGACTGTTACTAACGCTTTCTTTAAATTTTACATAGTTTAGCAATTAATGGTAATTTAGGTTTATTTGTTACCATATTTGTAATAATCTTTGTAAAAAACTGTTTTTGCCTTATTAAATAAATAAATAAATAAATTTGGAAAAATGTGGATAGTTTTGGGTTTTGGTGGTAAGTACATTGCTATTTGCTGCATTCTTTTTTTGAAATTTTTCATACAAAAATACGAATAAGACGTCACCGGTTTCGTTTCGAAATTTAAAAAGTTTTTTATTTTTAAACATACAAATTAATTAAACGTTAAATTAATTAAATTTATGCCATGATAAAAATACAGCATCTTCCCCAATATATAAGTAGCAAGTTACCGGAGCGCGCGGCCGACGCACTGCGCCGCGTGCCGCATCGCGTCGAACGTCAGGAAGTCGTTCTCACGGATCTGGAAACAGGAAAACGACACCGCGGCTCACTCTGTGTTGTTCCAACATTCCTGCATCGCGCTATCGAAGTTTTCTGAGCGCGGCGGTGTATATACGACAGCCGAAATGTGTCATGTGGGCTTCGGCCTGACCAGGCATAACACCTCGCTCGGTCGGAAGATCTTCCTTTGGCCGCCACGCACATATTCCACAATACTATTGGATTTTTTTTTCATTAATGTTATTTTTAGTAAAAATATTGAGCACGCGCTGGTGATACAGCACGTCCCCACTGGCTGTGCTGGCGATCGTATCGATAATCGAGCAAATTCAAAGTGAACGAAGGTCAAGTTTATTATAGTCACCTGGTACTGGTCCCGCAGGTACTCGAGGCGCGCCTTGAGGATGCGGCTCTGCGTGAAGACGTAGGGCACGCCGAACATGAGCACGGCGCGGCCGAGGTGGTGGTCGAAGTCGACGCCCTCCGACACCTTGCCGCGCGCCACCGACAGCAGCACCGCGCCGCGCCCGCTCTCGCACGCGCGCACGTAGTTGAGCAGCGCGAAGCTCGTCTCCGCAGCGTCCTGCGTCTCAATGAACAGCAGCTTGTGCCGCTGCAGCGCCGCCACCACTCCCTGGTCGTACCACGCGCCCACCACGCTCTCCAGGTACATGTACGACGTGAAGAAGCACACCACGCCGTCCGGCACCGCCGCCGCCACCTCCACCAGCAGCTGCCCGTAGTTCCGCACCACCGCCACGTCCTCGCGCGACTCGAACCGCGACGAGATCGCCACCTGGTCGCTGCCCTTGGAGACGACCAGCGGCAGGATGCAGGGCCGCGCCAGCGTCATCGTGAACGAGCTCATCACCGCCGGCGTGAAGTCCAGGATCTTCGGGTACATGTCCAGCGGCGACAGCGTCCCTGCGCACGCACACACACAATATATGTCAGAACTTATATGGCTCAGTGACACCGGTTTATGCATGTTATGGGATCGGTTCGTCTCTCATTGTGATGATCATCAAACTATAACAACACGAAGCTCCTCCGCCAGGCGCCAGTGAACAGTGAGACGTACCGGACGTGATGATGACGCTCTGGAAGCGCGAGAACACCGGCCGCATCGCGATCGACGAGTCCATGCACCTGCACACACAACGTGTGTAACATTTATATGAACATGAGCAAGTGTAACTGTACCTTTATGTTTGACATAAATGTCAAACATAAAGGTACAGTTACACTTGCTCAAAAACACCATGGTTTGAACTCGATATGTTTGCTTGTATTGAGCATGGTGACTATTATAGTCTTCTTGCAGCGAAAAACTGATCGACACTGCTAGCACGGAGACCACGTAGTAAACCACGCCTCCCGCCACCCGCCACCCGCGCCGCAGGTAGCATGCTCAAAAATCGCACGCCTTATTTCGACACATACATATCAAACACGTGCTCGAAAGCAGCAACCGCTCGGTTGAAGCATGCTTTCGAGCTCGTAATGAGCATTGAACATGTGTAACGGGACATTTACAATATTTAGTTGTCGCTACTGTACTCACGAGAAATGCAGTATGGGGTTAGAGACGGTGGGCGTCTTGTCGTCGAAGGGCTCGATGATGATGACGAAGCCCTTCGTGTAGGTCGACACCAGCGTCGCCAGGTGCGCCACCAGCGTCAGCGCGCCGAACTGCGACGGGTCCGCGATCTGCAACACCGACATCGCAGTTACACAGGGGCCGGTCGCCGCGGTCGGTCGTCGGCGGTACGGGGTACCTGCAGGGTGCGCAGCAGCGTCTGCAGGCGGGTGGCGGCGAAGCGCAGCGGCTTGCGCTCGATGCAGACGCGCGCCGCCACGTCCTTGAGGAAGCCGGCGGGGGACTGCTGCTCCACGTGCTGCGTGCGCAGCCGCGTCTTCAGGTACTCCACGAACCGCCGCATGAACCCCACGAAGTGCTCGGCGCTGCGGATGTTGCCCGGCACCGCCTCGCGCAGCACCTCGTCCGGCAGCGCGGGGTTGGCGAGGATGAGGTCGGTCTCGCGCGCCGCCGCCGCCTCGCGCAGCCCCTCCACCATCTGCTCGTACTCGAGCGCCAGCCGCTCCGCGTCCTCCCGCTTGAGGCGGGCGACCTCCGCGTCGAGCGTGTTGAGGGCGGCGGCGCTGCGGTCGACGTGGCGGCGCGTGAGGGCGACGCTGAGCGAGTCCACGCACACGTTGTCGATGTTGTGCGCCTCGTCGAACACCACGCACGTGTCGCGCGCCAGCTCGCGGGACACTACCTCCGCGATCTTCGGGTCAAGCAGGTAGTGGTACGAGTACACCACCACCTCCGCGTGCATTATCTGTAACACACCCGCGCCAGCCGTTAAGCTGCATTGTGCGTCTGCCACTGACGTGTGTGACGTACCTTACTCTAATGCAATAGGGGCTCACCGCAAACCTGGACAGGAAGTAGGGGCACCAGTTCCGGTCGGCGCCGTACTGCTTGAGGTCGTCCATCGTGTACACGCCGTACGGCAGCATCGACTCCCGCCCCTCGCGGTTGAAGCCCTCGTAGAACTGACCTGTCAGTGTCCAGTGGGAAGTGGGAACCCATTACAATATGTGCATTCCTTGACAATGTAAATACAGCACATTTATTCTATTGAATAGTGTATAAATATTTGTTTAAATTGTAATTACTTTAGAAGTGTATGGTATTCCCAGGGAATACAAAATACATTTACGAGGGTGGGGTGGTGGGCAAAATTTGAGTAGACATAATATTATTTTTTAATTTCGATGCAGGGAAGAATTTCACAATATAAGTAATAATCAATAATAATAATTAATACTCTGACTAACGCATAAGGCTTGTGATGAAGTACATACAATTATAAGAAATAGAGTGAAATAAAATATACTCACAGATGGGCACTGAGCTGTCCTGCTCGTGTCTCTCGCGGATGTAGCTGGCCGTTAGTGAGTGACACTTGCCGTCCACCAGCTTGCCCTCACGCTCCCGAGACACCTGACACCACCACACACTAATTAGCAATTGATTACATGCACTGTAAATAATCGGCCAAGTGCGAGTCGGACTCGCGCATGAAGGGTTCCGTACCATTATAGAGCAAAATTAGGCCAAAAATTGTGTTTTTGTATGGGAGCCCCCCTTAATTTTTTATTTTCTTTTAATATTATTATTAAATATTAAAGTACACATATAACTAAGGAATTTGAGAAAAAATTAAGTACCTACCTTTTTCTATTATTGATATAGAGCAAAAAAGGTAAAAAAAAGCGGCCAAGTGCGAGTTGGACTCGCCCATGGAGGGTTCCGCAGCAGCAATAAGGTTTATTTTTATGAAATTAAAATATTTTTGATTATTTTTATATTTCAGTCGATTTAATGAAATTTAGATTAAGGTTTACTATTTATGACGTATAAAAAAAACTACTGGCTAGATCTCGTTCAAACCAATTTTCGTTGGTAGTTTTTATAGTACTAATCTACATCATATATATTTTTTTAGAATTATCATGCCTCTACTTTAGAAATTAGAGGGGGGGGACACACATTTTTCCACTTTGGAAGAGTCTCTCTCGCAAACTATTCAGGTTAGAAAAAAATGATATGAGAAACCTCAATATGATTTTTGGAGACCTATCCATAGTTACCCCACACGCATAGGTTAGATGAAAAAAAAATTTTTGTTTCAGTTGTACTTTACTATTTATGACGTATAAAAAATACTACTGGCTAGATTTCGTTCAAACCAATTTTCGTTGGTAGTTTTTATAGTAATCTACATCATATATTTTTTTTTAGAATTATCATGCCTCTACTTTAGAAATTAGAGGGGGGGGACACACATTTTTCCACTTTGGAAGAGTCTCTCTCGCAAACTATTCAGGTTAGAAAAAAATGATATGAGAAACCTCAATATGATTTTTGGAGACCTATCCATAGATACCCCACACGCATAGGTTAGATGAAAAAAAAATTTTTTGTTTCAGTTGTACCTATGGGGACCCCTAAAATTTTTAATATATTTTCCATTTTTGCATCAAAATCTTAATGCGGTTTACAGACTACATCTGCTTACCAAGTTTCAATAGTATAGCTCTAATAGTTTCGGAGAAAAGTGGCTGTGACATACGGACGGACGGACAGACAGACAGACAGACAGACAGACAGACAGACAGACAGACAGACAGACATGACGAATCTATAAGGGTTCCTTTTTTGCCATTTTGGCTACGGAACCCTAAAAATGACGTTTGTTGTATGGGAGCCCCCCTTAAATATTAATTTTATTTTGTTTTCAGTATTTGTTGTTATAGCGGCAACAGATATACATAACCTGTGAAAATTTCAATTCTTTAGCTATTACCGTTTTTGAGTTACAGCCTGGAGACAGACAGACGAACAGACGGACAGACAACGAAGTCTTAGTAATAGGATCCCGTTTTTACCCTTTGGGTACGGAACCCTAAAAAACTATACAAAGATAATTAATATTTGCAAGCTTTTGATATACCTACAGTAGGGCCTCGTTAATCCGGAGAGGCAAAAACAAGACCATTTGCGAATTATCGAGGTGTCCGGATTATAGTATGCAATATGCATTGTAATGTTAATAAAAATGTTTAACCTTAGTTTTTTTAATAAATTTTTAAATTATAGCAAAAAGACAAAATGTACATGTTCTGAATAATAATTACAATTTACAGTCATATAAATTTCTTACATGGCTGTAATTAAGTAAGTTAAAATAAAACATGACTTAATTCTTTTTGAAAAATCGAAAAGCGATACACAGAAGTCGAGTATTACAGATACTCGACTTCTGTATTAGGCTAAGAACTCACGGCGCGGTTTTCTCCCGCGCACACGCGCGGGCGCGGACCCGCAGCCTTCGTAGAATGACGTTTGTATGTAAAAAACGAAAGCAAAACTCACGGCGAAAACCGCTCCGTGAGTTCGCTCACTAAGATTTTCACAGTTCATTTTTAAAGCCCCGTCTGTAAGCAGCATTTAAAGCTCCAGCCGGCCGGATTACAGCAATTACTGAACAAGCGGAAGTCTGGATTACCGAGGCCCTACTGTAACTAGTAATACTTATGAGTTATTTTAATTTTTTTTGGAGTAATTTGTTACTTAGAACACTCATGAGTCATGAGTTACATGAAAATATGAAACATACTAAGTAATCTTTAATTATATGCTAAAGTAAATATCTTATTTGTTATGTATATTGTGGTAGTGGTGTGGTCTACATTTACATTAATTATATAATATCCAGAGTATTTAAAACAATTTCCTTACATCTGGATGAATGCACAAGTTTTTTCTAGAACTGAGCACAACTCCTGTGATATTTGGCTTCTCTCCTTGACATTTTTCATAATAGTTGATCAAGTTTTTTAGCTCCTCTAAAACTTTTTCAATTTCGGGTACAGTTCGAGAACAATAGATCAGTTTCCTTAAAGTGAAGATAAGCATGGTTAATAAATTGACTTACTGTATTGTATGCCCATTAACCCCCGAACGGTCCAAGTGGTCCGCGATAACAATAGATAGACAATAGATTTCCAAGAACTCCACGATCGACGGATCAATAAAAACGAAACACCATACTGTCTGTTCGTTAATTACCCAACATAATATGGTAGCACTTTATATTATATAAATAATAATATTTTTTTAGTTTCAACCAGTTTTTAATTTTCTAAAAATACATTATAGATAACTATTATTTAGGGAGCTCCTGCTTACCTCACATGGCTCGGGTTATGAATCATATAAGCGACAATCAATGACAACAATGAAATTGTCTTTCCTGTACCTGAAGGCATCTCCAGTAGTCCATGACCCTGTAAATAAAATGTGTCTATATGCGTATATGGGCACAAATATCACTGATCTAAATGAAATAACACTATGATGAAGTGTTTTAACAGTATGTGGTGAGTGGTGACTGGTGTGTATGATTGTAATATAAAGTTTAATAATTCATTACGGAACATTATTGATTAGTACATAAAAGCGGCTCACTTTTGCATCGAGGGCTCGTTTAAGTTCCAGCATGTACGCATATTGTTCCGGGTATATATAGTCGTAGGGAAAATATACAAGTAAACCGTCTACAGTTAACCTGAAAGTTTTTAAAAAAGTTTATCAATTACTATATCAAGAACCGTAATACAAAATAAGTAAATACAATACTTACTTCATATTAAAGATTGTGCTGATTCGATCGTGATGTGAGTTTGTATTTATCGTAATTCGCAAAACACGTTTGTTGTTGTTTTCTTTCTTTCTTTTTCTTCGTTTTTGGCAACTTGACACAAAGTATGTGTATGTTGTGCCACAGACAAGGTAAAAAGGTAAGGAATATGGCGGGAAAACCGTATTCCTCCTATAATAATTTTCAGCATCGTTTTCATGCATTACATGTAATATCGTCAGGTCATTTAGTCTAGTCAAAGTCTAAGTAAAAGTCAATACAGTCAAGGAGTCAAGTCGGTCGTTTCAGTAAGGTGGTAGACGCTTTACTAAAACTTTCAATGGAGTTTTGCAGGGAACACAAAATCGTACGTTTCTGGATAATGCATCACTTTCCTACACTTGTGCACGATAACGAATATCTAATGGTTAATATTCTACCAATATTACACATTGAAAACCCAACTTAACACAATTTTAGGAAAATAATACAAAATCACAACATCACTCTTTCACATTCCCGTCAAAACTCCCCTAGCGGAGACATAGCGGAGAGGTTGTTTTACTTCATTCTTCTACAAATCTTCAGTTTTTTTTTCTTATTATGGCACTTCGGCTATAAAGCCATGCCCAGTGTCGAGTATAATATTATGGCGGGAAAATAATATTTTGACCTGACCACGACCTGACGATAATATAATATTATATCGTCAGGTCTAAAGTCTAGTCAAAGTCTAAGTAAAAGTCAATACAGTCAGAAAGTCAAGTCGGTCGATTCAGTAAAGAGGTAGACGCTTTACTGAAACTTTCGATGGAGTTTTGGAGGGAACACAAAATAGCACGTTTATTGGATGTTGCATCACTTTCCTACACTTGTGCACGACCATGTATCAGATACTTAAAGGGCCCATTCACGTCAGTCCGCCGTGCAGGAATCTATATTATAATAAAGTACTCTGTGGCAGGAATGCAAATGGACATAGCTCACTCGGTTCACACTCGAGCCGGTATAAATAGTCACTACTCAAGATGCATCTCGGTCTCAAGACGCGGTTCGGCTCTGTGATTGGTCCAAATTTTGACAGCCAACCAATCACAGAGCCTGAACCGTGTCTTGAGACCGAGATGCATCTTGAGTGCTGACTATTTATACCGGCCTCGGTGTTGCCGGCCGGGAACACCGAGCGTGAACCAATGAGTGAGCTATTGTTTTATGCCAAATTTGGTATTTTTTTTTTTTTTTTGGTATAAAACAACGGTTTCTAACTTCAGTTTTAAACCGTGTATCAGGCGCTTAAGTATTATAATATTATGTGCTTGAAACACATAATTATTTAGCTATGTTCGACATTGCCCTATAATATAATTTAATATACGGTCATGAATTTTTGTAACCCCGTGGCGTTTTGCTATTTCCCTCACAATCATGGGAAATCTTGATTACCTTGCTCTTTCTCCCAGCGGACTCCTCGAGGTGTGCCGGCGTGCCTTCATAGCGTCTTTAACATTGCTAGGGCGAATACGTCGCTTCTCCTTTTGGTCAAATTCATAGGCATAGGCAAAACTCAACATAACACTATCAGCAGCTTTTCTGCCGGGAAGATACAGTTTGTCAAGAAAGTGAAGAAATTAAAAAGTGGCAACATCGTAGTGTCATCCCTTTCAAATCAAACTTGCAATGTTTTGCGATGCCTTCAGTCAAGAATGGCATTACCACCTAGCCTGGATATTCCCACCACCCAGCCTAATACCTCAGGTGCTGCACCACCTGAACAGTGAACATTCATAATGATAGATCCCCAATGGGATTAATGCTTCTGGATGCCAGATCTAAAAGCAAGAGCCCTGGAGGGACCTATACTCTATAGTAATCCCAAATATTACCAGGCCTCTAACAGGCCTGACCACAAACAGGCGGACAAGCTGCAACTATTGGCCTGGAAAGTTGTGTGTTCCAATCAAGAAAAGTTGGCGTACATCAACACTACAGACATACAAAAGATTGTTTTCCCGCTATAATATACTCTGACACTGGCCTGTCTGGTCTGTCTGTCTGTCTGTCTGTCTGTCTGTCTGTCTGTCTGTCTGTCTGTCTGTCTGTCTGTCTGTTAGGTTTTTTTTTTTTTTTTTTTTTTTTTTTTTTTTTTTTTTTTTTCCACAGGCCTAGATGGCCCGTGCTCTGGTTACTTTCTTTTAATATTCTAATATTTTAATTTCTTTTAAGACATCGCTTTCTTTTGCGTCGGATTTAATATTTTTACATTAATATTTTAAATGATTTTATACAATATATTTAAAAAAAAAAATTTTCCCTTAAGGGGTGGGTGCTGTGTTCCCCATTTTGTTGTCGGCGGATATGACACCTCGTGGTACCAGCAAGTTTGTGATGCTCCACCCTTTGCCTTTAGTTGTTGTGGCATTCGCTCGGGTGTTATGGGGTCACCAAAGCTGGGTGGAGTTCTTGGGATGGCGAAAGGTACCGTTCAGTGTCGTGTCCGCCGGCAAGCCGCCGGTGGAATCGCTTGGCTGTAGATGGGCTTTCCGATTCCACCGACCGGTCTGGGTGTACAGTCGTCGTAAGTGTTGTTGGCCACCGGTTGGTGGCTGTGGTCATCTGATCGGAAGCCATCTGTTTGACGGGGCTGTCATCGATGGCTTGATCTTCCCTGGTGTTGTCATCTTTTTCTGTCCATCGTGAGGCTATTGCCGGGCTAGATGTAATTGCCTTGCACTTCACGATGGACTGGTTGGTGGCGCAGCCTTCGGAGTGGATGGGAGCTGGCTTGAACGCGGGTTTTGCGCATTTGCCGCTCAACCATCTGGGCCAAGGGTTTCGCTTGTCATGTCCGGTGTATTTGTCATTGGTGAGACCATCGTGGAACTTTGTCCGAGACCAGTTTGCTGATGGTGGTGTGGTCCCGGTTCTTTATCGCCATCTTGATGTTGTAGTCCATGATGGCCTGATGAGGTGTTTCCATCACTCCTTTGATCAGTTTGCCCAGCGCGTCATCGGGGTCGTCCGTGAAGTATGTTAGTTCCCCTGTATGACGGGCAGGTCTGTTAGGTTAGGTT
Source organism: Plebejus argus (assembly GCA_905404155.3). Lineage (NCBI taxonomy): Eukaryota > Metazoa > Arthropoda > Insecta > Lepidoptera > Lycaenidae > Plebejus > Plebejus argus. The sequence goes on from FR989944.1 coordinate 13,489,899, forward strand.
AGGTTAGGTTAGGTTAGGTTAGGTTAGGTTAGGTTAGGTTAGGTTAGGTTAGGTTAGGTTGAGCTTGATTTTTCCGAGGCGGAGCCTATGCTAGCTGAGGGATTTTTAAGTTCAGGGTGTCTATCGATGCGCCTATTGGTGACGAATTTTTTGGTGCTTGTCTCATCTCAAAAACCCCCGTGGTTTTTGAGAATTTTCACTTTTTGTGTTTTTGGTGTTTTGGTAGTAGGTCATCTAAGTAAACGTTCACCGGTCGACGAGTTTGTCCCGGTGTTCTTTTGCGAGGGTGACCTCTAACTGGGGTGAGAGTTACTTCTAAAAATAGTTTTAGTTGTATTCTTTTATTTGGTGCTTATTTTGTTTATTTTGGGTTCGTGTTTTTATAGGTTTTAATATAGTTTTGGGGTTTTTGTACTTGGTGATATTCCATATCGTTATCCGTCTGAGTTTTTGGGCGGATAACTGACGGGATATGTCTTCAAGAGGTGGAAGTAGGCAGGGGAGAGTAGAAGATGAGGGGGGGGGATCTGATGGGGGGGGGGTTAGGTTATCTGATGAGGAGTTCCTGGCCTTTTACGGCGATGAAAGGTCTGGGGAAGAGAACATTTTGGAGGAAGTTAGAAATGAGGGGGGGAGTCGTGAGAAGGAGAAACAGGTTGGGAGAAAATGGAGTGGTGGTCCTTCGAGAGGTTCTGTCCGGGCGGGCATAACCATCGAGGAGATTCTGGGGACGGAATCTATACCGTCTATGTCGGAATCGGAGGTTGTTGCCAGTAAACGGCTTTTTTCGGAGCTTTCCGGCTCTGATACAGAGGAAATTGGCGAGGGGTCTGATAAGACGGTCAAGCCCCAGGTCGCCAAGCGTGGGAAAACTCGCGGTTCGACGAGCAGACTGTCCGCAACTCGACTGGAGCTGCGAGATAGGACCAAGGAGGCTAAGGAGGCAGACTTCCTTGCCTCCCTTGAAAGGAGGTCCTACCGGAAGGAGGTGAAGGAAGTAGCGGAACCTACTCCGCCGGGGCCTCTTGACATTGATGTCGAGGCAATGGGGCCGGAGGATTTGTTGCGCGCTGCCGAGAGTAATCTCCAGGAGATTGTCGGCATCGCGAACAAATCCTCCAATTTGAAGGGTGGCTACGCGAACAAAATAAGGCGGGCCACTTCTACTGTAAGGTTGGTTCTAGACGCGCTTGGAGCGCGCACTGAAGCGGAGGAGACCCGCCGTCTTAAAGCCGATAACAGTCGGCTCCAACGAGAACTGGCGAATCTCCGGGAGGAAGTGCGCGCTTACAAGCGCGAGTTTGAGGAGAGCCGTACCGAAGCGGCAAAAGTGAAGAGTTCTCCGATGTCCAGCGAACAGCTGGGCATTTTAGAGAAGAATATTGCCCGCCTGGTGGGCAGTTTAGTTGACAGGCGTTTGGCGGGTCTAGAGGAGCGTTTGCCTCCTCTGGCTCCCATTCGTCCGCCCCTGGCTGCAGATAAGAAGAGGGCAGCCCAAGCTCAAGAAAAGAGGCATGTCGGTCCGGCACCAGTTGCCTCACAGGCCCGTGATGCCTCACCGGTGATACCATCCACTGCGACTCGTCGTGTGGTTCGGGAGGATTTTCCGGCGCTTCCCGTGCGCCCAGAAGTTCGTTCGGCCCCTGCTCCAGCTAAGCCCAAAAAGGGTAAGGCCAAGGGGTCGAAGCCTGGAGAACCAATGGACGCTGGTCCATCTACTTCGTCGGAGAGCGCCGTTGCTGCGGCGAGTGCCTCGAAAGAGGCACCCACAACAACCGCTACGGCGTTGGAGCAGCCTACAGTAGAATGGACTGAGGTGGTGCGCCGAAAAGCACCCAAGAAGAAGGCATCTGAGCCTGTTAAACCAGCAGCGAAGAAGCCTAAGATCGTGATGCCACGCTCCACGGCCGTAGTAGTGAAGTTGAAGCCGGAAGCGGTTGTCAATGGCATGACATACAGCTCCGTCTTGCAGAAGGCGGAACTGTCGATCAACCTGGTCGACCTTGGGATTGGACCCCTTCGCATTAGGCAGGCGGCCACGGGAGCCAGGGTCATTGAGATTCCTGGCTCGACCAGTCATGAAAAGGCGGATACCTTGGCGGCTCGTCTGTCGGAGGTCCTTGCTGACGAGGTGGATATCTCAAGGCCCGTGAAATGTGCAGATTTTAAGATCACGGGCCTTTCAGATGCTGCTACCGCAGAATCGGTAAAGTCTGCGGTCGCTAGAGAGGGTGGTTGTTCTCCCGCTCAAATCTGGGTGGGAGAAATTCAGCGGGGGTTAGTTGGCACTGGCTTTGCTCGTATGAGCTGCCCAGTGACGGCTGCTAAGAAATTGGTGTCACTGGGCAGCATTGCTGTTGGATGGAGCAAAGTTACGCTCCACCTCGTTAATGCACGCCCCAAGCACTGCTTCCGGTGCCTGGGGATGGGTCATTTCGCTGCGTTATGCCCCCCTTCAATGAAAGACCGCAGCAACTTGTGCTATCGCTGCGGTCAACCTGGGCATAACGCATCAGGATGTCAGGTGGCAAAGCCCAAGTGTTCGGTCTGTTCGGATGCAGGCCGCCCAGCGGAGCACGTGATGGGGGGTAGGTCCTGCAACCCCCCACCCGTTCGTGGGAAAATTCGCTCCTCCCTAATAGAAGGGAGGGGATTGGCGTCGCCTGAGGCCCAAATGTCCGACTAATGCCTGGACATCTGGGTTTCCTTCAGGGGAATGGTAACCACTCCGCCGCGGCTCAGGATCTCTTCCTGCAGTCGATGGCGGAGTGGAGCATTGACGTGGCGGTGTTGGCGGAGCCCTATTGTGTCCCTCCCCAGTCGCATTGGGCTGGGGATGATCAGAGCTCCGTCGCCATTTTGGTGAGGCCAGGTGCTGGCCCCCCCCTCATACCCAGAATGAGGGGTCCCGGGTACGTGGTGGCAGTCTGGGGAGAGTACGCCATAATCGGTATTTACTTCTCCCCAAACCGTAGTTTAGCCGCCCTAGAGCAGTTCCTCGATGCTCTAGGGCCACTAATTAGAAGGCTAGCCCCCCTCCCCGTAATAGTGGCAGGGGACTTTAACGCCAAGTCCTCGGCGTGGGGTTCCCCTGTCACTGACCCGAAGGGGAGAGAGGTGGAGGAATGGGCTCTGGCCTCGGGACTGTCTCTACTCAATACAGGGACGGTCCCGACCTGCGTGCGGCGGACGGGCGGTTCAGTGGTGGACCTGTCGTTCGCCACTCCTGCCGTCGCGCGCAGGGTGGAGAGGTGGAGGGTGTTAACGGAGGTGGAGACACTCTCGGACCATCGCTACATACGGTTCGAGGTGTCTTCGGCCTCCGCATCGAGTCCAGCATCGCGCTTCGGGGGACGAAGTGTGTTTCCGCGTTGGGCTCTCACAAAGCTCAATCGGGAACTGGCGGAGGAGGCGGCCATCGTCGGCCGCTGGAGTCTTCCGTCCTCTGAAGGAATGGGGGTGGATGAAATGGCTGGCTGTTTCGGCAACGTGCTCACTAGTGTTTGCCGAGCGGCCATGCCTAGAGTATGGGGGCGTCCCTCGCCTCGGAGGGCGGTCTATTGGTGGTCGACGGAGTTGACCGACCTTCGCGCCGCCTGCAATGCTGCGCGTCGCGCATATACTCGCAGCAGGCGGCGCCGTCCCCAGGACGTGGAGCGCGATGGCCGGCTGTATAGGGTATACCGGGCGAAAAGAGAGATCCTGCAGCTGGCTATCAGTCGGGCCAAGGAGCGAGCGTGGCTGGAGTTGGTGGAGGGGATCGACAACGATCCCTGGGGCCGACCGTATAAAAAGGGCGCGAGATAAACTCCGCGCCCAGTCGGCCCCGTTGACGGGAGACCCTCCAGCCACAAGTGCTGAGGAATATTGTCCGGGAACTGTTCCCGGACCCCCCAGTAGGATTCGCTCCTCCGCGAATGGCTCCGCTGATGCTGGACTCGGTGGTGGAGGATGTTCCGCCACCCGTCACTGACGCAGAAATGGAGGCGGTGCTGTCCCGCCTCCGTAGTAAGAAAAGGGCACCCGGTCCGGACGGGGTGCACGGGAGGGTTTTGGCAATAGCCCTCGTGCACCTCGAAGATGAGCTCCGGGAATTGTTCAACCGCTGCCTACAGAGCAGACAGTTCCCGGAGGCATGGAAGAAGGGTCGGCTCGTCCTTATTCCAAAGGGCGGGCGACCACCGGATTGCGCGTCGGCGGTGCGGCCGATCGTGTTGTTGAACGAGGTGGGCAAGGCTTTTGAGCTTATTCTTGCCTCCCGCCTCATTCAGCATTTGGAGGAAGGACCCGGGCCCAGACTGTCTGACAGCCAATTTGGGTTCCGGGCCGGTCGGTCGACCGTTGACGCTATAGGGCGCATGAAGTCAGTGACGGGTGATGCGGAACGTCGAGGGGAGGTGGTAGTGGCGGTGTCGTTTGACATCGCCAATGCCTTCAACAGCCTCCCTCACAGCGTAATACGGGAGGCACTGATCTATTTCGGCGTGCCCCCGTATCTCGGGAGGCTGATGAACGCGTATCTCTCCGATAGGGAGATCGTGTACGAGGACGGGTCGGGGTCCTTAGAGAGGATGGAGGTCGAGTGCGGCGTCCCCCAGGGTTCGCGTCTGGGTCCGGACCTTTGGGACGTCGGCTTTGACTGGGTCCTGCAGTGTGTTCTTCTCTCGGGCATGGTGCTCGTTTGCTATTGCGACGACACCTATGCCCTATTCCGAGGGAAGACTTACGAGGAGGCCGCGCGGCTGGCTGAGGTGGGAGCATCTCTCATAGTCAGCCGCATAGAGCGGTTGGGGCTTCGGGTACGTGTAGACAAGACCGAAGCCCTACTCTTCCGCGGACCCGGGAGGAGAGGACCCCCACTCGGGGCACGACTCCTTATCGGAGAGACGGAGGTCAGGATGAGTCCGACGCTTAAATGTCTTGGACTCATCCTGGACGGGAGGTGGACCTTCGGCCCACATTTCAAACAGTTGGGGACCGAAGGTCGTGAGGGCGGCATCAGCGCTGGGGCCGGCTCCTGCCTAATATAGGAGGGGCCCAGCGAAGCCTGCAGGCGGCTATACTCCGGTGTCTGTCGGAGTATGGCCCTGTACGGTGCCCCTATTTGGGCGGATTCACTCACCGCTCGCAATAAGGCCCAGCTGCGAAAAGCGCAGCGGGTCATTGCGGTGAGGGTGATCAGGGGGGTACCGTACGGTCTCCTGGGCGGCAGCCACTGCCCTGGCGGGAGACCCGCCGTGGGAGCTGGTTGCAAGAGTCTTCGCCGAGTTGCACCTCCTCGTCTCAGAGGGGAGGTCGCGGGGCGAAAGACTGCAATGGGAGGAGCTCCAGCGGGTCCGAAGGTCAGGAGAGCAGTGGCTGCTGAGGAGGTGGGGTGAGGACCTGGCGCAGGCCCAGTACGGTCAACGTACTGCTCAGGCCCTGCGTCCAGTTCTTGCGGCTTGGATGCGCCGCAAGAAAAAACCCCTCACCTTCCACCTTACACAGGTGCTCACCGGACACGGTTTGTTTCGGTGCGTACCTGTGTAAGGTTTGCCAGGAGGGAGCCTACGCCAGCCTGCCACGATTGTGGCGCTGCGGAGGACACGGCCCAGCACACCCTCGAGGTGTGCGATCGTTGGGCCGTGCAGCGCCATGATCTTATGGCGGTGCTTGGGCGGGACCTCTCGCTCTCGAGCATGGTTCGCTGCATGCTCGAGAGTAATGAGGCATGGCAGGCGGCGGTCTCTTTCTGCGAAACCGTCCTTTCGCAAAAAGAGGCCGCGGAGCGGAACAGAGAGGATGACCCTTCCTCCGTTCCGCTCCGCCGGCGTAGGACGGGAGTGCGGAGGCGTCGCTATGCGAACCTCCAATAACTTCCGTCCCACGGGGCTCCGGGTCAGGATGGGAACCTGCCCGGCTTAGCTAGTCCCGGCGCCGAGGGGAACGCTTCAGTTTGCCTAAGCGTTCCCTTACCTTGGTGGAAGTCCGGTCCCTTTTGAGGTAGACCGGCCAGTCGTGGAGGGAGTCCCGTGTTAGATAGATCCGGGGTATCCCTTCTTATTCGGCTGAAGGCGAACCGCAGGTGGTTTTAGTGAGTAGGAGTCTCACATACCCCCGGGGTGCTTCAGCTTAACTGAGGCACATTCCCAACCCGGGGCACCCATGACGGGTTTCCCCTGCGCATCAAAAAAAAAAAAAAAAAAAAAAGGTTAGGTTAGGTTAGGTTAGGTTAGGTTAGGTTAGGTTAGGTTAGGTTAGGTTAGGTTAGGTTAGTTAGGTTAGGTTAGGTTAGTTAGGTTTAGGTTAGGTTAGGTTAGGTTAGGTTAGGTTAGGTTAGGTAGGTTAGGTTAGTTAGGTTAGGTTAGGTTAGGTTAGGTTAGGTTAGGTTAGGTTAGGTTTAGGTTAGTTAGGTTAGGTTAGGTTAGGTTAGGTTAGGTTAGGTTAGGTTTAGGTTAGGTTAGGTTGTTAGGTTTAGGTTAGGTTAGGTTAGGTTAGGTAGGTTAGGTTAGGTTAGGTTAGGTTAGGGTTAGGTTAGGTTAGGTTAGGTTAGGTTAGGTTAGGTTAGGTTAGGTTAGGTTAGGTTAGGTTAGGTTAGGTTAGGTTAGGTTAGGTTAGGTTAGGTTAGGTTAGGTTAGGTTAGGTTAGGTTAGGTTAGGTTAGGTTAGGTTAGGTTAGGTTAGGTTAGGTTAGGTTAGGTTAGGTTAGGTTAGTTAGGTTAGTTA